>CALNXK010000050.1:10000-60000 GCA_942486035.1 Porites lobata | reverse complement strand
CAACAAATCCAAACTTTAATAGTGAAAACAGATCCTCTGGCATTGAAACTGGGCAGCGAAAAATAAATGCCATAACAGATGATGAACTGCACAACTGGATATTAAACTGAAGTAGAGGAGCAGTGCTGGGTGTTTCTAAAACGAAGACCCAAAAACGAAGACCTAAGACCTAAGACCCCATGGACTAAAACGAAGACCCCTTGGACTAAAACGAAGACCCCATGGACTAAAACGAAGACCCCATGGACTAAAACGACTGATGCTAACTGCTAAGGGCAATGCCCGCTCTCGTAATTTGTTAGGGACTGTGCAATAATTATCAGGAGAGGGGGGAAAAACTAGAGGGGGGCATTACATAAAATTGCTGCCAAGATAGCGGGGCTCAAAGTAAAATCACTCATTTGACGGAGGGGGGGCCTTAAGTTTTATTCGACATGTAAATAAAATTAAACGCAATAAAAGATTCTCATTACAGGCATCATGATAGACTGTAACAAACATCAATACGAACAGCTGTTAAACGATTATTGAAAATATTCCATCAAAATGAAAAGCAAATTCACATCTGATCAATTTTTACCCGTCTTCTAATTAATTGAGCTGATCCTATGTAAAGCAAAAATCATGAACTTGTTTTTCATCTTCCCTCATAAAACAATGGGAATCAAACAGATCTCGTAGACAAGCTTTGTCGGTTTTTGATGTGAATAAAAGTAATGTTTTTTCATCGACTGAATCGATTTGCTGAATTCCATATATATCTGGCTCATAACAAAGTTCAACAGGTTCTCCTCCCCAGGATCTAAATATAATGCAAGCTCTGAGTGATGAAATCAACCGACAACTTCCAAGTGTACAAGTCAAGAAGTTAGTCGATTCTGGTATGTTAACCGCTTCCAACGCCAACGAAATGCAGGAGGTGTGCGAGAAGTTGATGGTTGATGAAATCACTCTCAAAAGTTTTGTTCAACATCGTGAGTTTCTTGCATTGAAAGCTCAAAAAAGGGAAGCTGAACGCAATACCTTCCAGACGTTAACTGGAAAGAAGAAAATGATGTCAAATCCCTCACAGCAAGACAAATTAAGATCTACCTGAAGCAGAACAATCTTCATGTATCTGGAAGGAAAGCTGCGCTGGTAGCACGTGCTCTTGATTTCTCGCATACTGGAACACGAAACAACGAAAGATATAGAGATCTCCTCCAGAAGCAATTCATACAGTCTCGCCAAGACACCGAGTGGATAAATTTCAAACATTCCCGTGACTTGGTCATGAAAAAGCTACAAGAAGCTGAAAGAGATCACACCTTTGAAGAGGTCACAGCTAATAAAAACAACTCTGGCTCACTCTGGAAAATTATTAATCGCGCCATCCCCTCCAAAGATAAGCAGAGACCAGCCTTTACAAAGGATGTGACAGTCTTAACCAACGAATTCAATCAGTTTTTTGCTAAAGTCGGCTTAAATGCCGCTGACGCAGTACAGCGCCTGAGGGTAGAACATAACATCATAGTCCGAGATTTTTCATCCGAAACTGGCATAGATACTACCTCTATGGAATTATTCAATTTAAGGACAGTGTCACGTGAAGAGATTCGCCGAATTGTAACATCTCTCCCAATGAATAAATCTCCGGGACCGGACAAGATCAGCGCTCGTGTACTAAAAGACTGTCTCCCTGTCATATTGGGCCCTCTTACTGACATCATCAATTGTTCTATCCTTACTAGCACATTTCCTGACAACTGGAAAGAGGCTGAGGTGATTCCGATTCTTAAAGACGGTGACCATGAAAAAGCTGCCAACAACAGACCGTTATCTCTGCTAGCCGTAGCTTCAAAGGTCCTCGAAAGGATTGTTTTGAATCAGTTCAGCGCCTATCTCACAAAAACAACCGCCTTACCTCACACCAAAGCGGCAATAAAAAAGCTCATTCTACAGAGACCTTAAACATCCTGCTCACGGATAAGATACTCGAAGCAATGGATAAAAAGCAGATAACAGCACTAGTACTATTAGATCTATCCAAAGCCTTCGACAGTATAGACCATGCAAGGTTGCTCCACAAACTCTCCATCTTAGGAGCCTCACCCTCTACTGTCAAATGGTTCAAGAGCTATTTAACTGGTCGCAGGCAATACGTGAGAATTGGCTCCGCCTACTCTGCCACTCTACCTATAACTCACGGAGTTCCTCAAGGCGCAATCCTATCACCATTGTTTTTCTGCATTTATCTCAACGATTTACCCACGGCACCGACGTTTTGCAACCTAGAATCGTATGTGGATGACTCAAAGCTATTCATGTCATTTCCTCTCGTTGAACTTGCTGCTGCCATTGAAAAGCTCGAACAAGACCTTCACAGTGTAGCTCAATGGTGCTGTGAGAACCATCTACTTATCAATCCCGAGAAAACTTAACTCCTTTTCCTCGGTACCAGACAGATGTTAAGCAGGTTACCAGAAGACCCTAGAGTGGTATTCTTAGGTAAAACACTGAGGCCAACAGACTCTGCCAAGGACTTTGGAGTCTTTCTTGACCCCGATCTGACCTACGATCACCATATTTCATGTGTAGTGTCATCTTGTTTCGCAAAGCTTTGCCAAATAAATAGAGTCAAAAGGAGCTTCGACAAGGAAACACTAGAGTTGTTAATAACGTCATTAGTCTTTAGTAAGATGCTTTACTGCTCATCTGTATGGTCAAATACTACACTCCAGAATTTAAACAGATTACAATCTATTCAGAATTTTGCCAGCAAGATCGTAACAAACTCTAGGAAGTTTGACCACCTAACACCTTTGCTTCGAGAGCTAAACTGGCTTCCTGTTAAAGAACAATTATTCTATAGAGACTCCGTTTTGACCTTTAAATGTCAGAACGATCTTGCGCATCAATACTTAACGAGCAAGTTTACCAAGCGCTCAAATATACATACTCGTAACACTCGTACACGGAACTCTTTGCAGATTCCGCTATACAGAACGGCTATAGGCAAGCGCACATTTTCCTACAGAGGGGCCTACACATGGAATAACTTGCATCATGAACTTAGGCAAAGTGCGTCATTGTCATCTTTCAAGCGAGCCCTGAAAGACACACTATTGAGGCAGACATTTCCTTCATAAGCTCTAGAATTTAGTAGAATACCATCATAAATTGTGATTTCGAGTGTTTATTGTCATTTTTGCTTTTATAAATTGTAAATAATTTGTAAATAGTTCCGGAAAAACCTCACGAGAATGTTACTATTAAAGTTATTATTATTATTATTATTATTATTATTATTATTATTATTATTATTATTATATAGTGCCAATGACAGTGACACAGAACTCCTATCCAGTGATTCCGAATACGACTCTGATTCTCGCACAAGTACTTTCGAAAACAAGTCTGATTTGGATTCAGATGACTCCGAAACGGATGGCTTTGTTAAACATTCATATGAGGTACTATTTGCTCCAGACGACGACATCCAACAAGTAAGCGTACGCTTACAGTAGCATGACAATATAAAAGGTATTTACTTAAAGGCATCTATGGTAATGGTGGCGGTGAGGGGTGGGTGTGTGTGTGTTTGTGGGTAGGTTAGAACGTTTTTTGTTTTGTTTTGAGAGGGGGCACTCTCTAAGTTTTTGCTAGATAACTCTAGTTTTTGAACCCCCCACCTCCTGATAATTATTGCACAGTCCCTTACGGCGATTTGGGAATGTTGTGGAATTTCCTCTGCAGTATTTAGTTGTGATAATCAAGTCTATCAATTACCTTTCCTTCAGGTTTCTTTGAAAATAGGGTCATCTAGTGTGTCGTGTGGTTATAATGCGCCCTCGGTCAAAAGGATTGGCGTGACAAGGCCAAAGGTCATCAGCGTGGCCATGGGAGGCCTGACAATCAAAAAGGCTTATGACAGGATTTGTCTTGAAGACTTCCGCCAAACGTGTTTTGGGCGCGTAGTTGGGGTTTGGGGGAGGAGGGGGTCCATTGCCATTGGCTTTCTGATATTTTATGGTTCAAAGTTCAATGTCGGATGATTTGGGTGTCATCCCGAGTGTAATGAGTTAAGAAAATATAACTGCGTGCTCCAGCTTTCTAAAATGTCGAAGAATTGTATCAATGCATTTAAAAAACAAAACAGTGACAACACGTAGTGTAGGGAGGAACTATTTTAAACAAGGAGACATTTCTCATTGACGAATTCAAGGAGAGAGGAACCTCGCGCTCTGTTATTACTTTTTACCTCATCAATAGCGAAAAAAAAAAGCCTTCGATCGAGAACATTACTCGAGTAAAGGTTAACATTTCGAGTTTCATTTAAGCTAGGTTCATTTGTCTTTATGCCGGGTTTTATTTATTTATATCCCTGTCATACGCTGTTACGATATTCTGTCCTCTATTGTTAAAAAATGACTCATCTTTACGGCTTAAACAGTTGTTTTCATGATAACTGTGACAAAAAATAATAATAACAATAAAAGAAAAAGAAGGAAAAAGACAAGGAAAAAAAAGACACATATCCGACGAAACTCGAACCCGCGACCTTAAACCCAACATTATGGTTTTACCACAAGGCCACGAGGGCGCTCTCGCGTTAATGCTGCAAAAAGCTTGAATTTAACTAAAACTGACGTCATCATCACCGTGAACACTTCCAAAGTGGTTTAAACATGCAAAATGTTTTCAAAGAAACCTGAAGGAAAGGTAAGTGATAGACTTGATTAACACAACTAAATACTGAAGAAGAAAGTCCACAACATTCCCAAATCGCCGTAACAAATTACAAGAGTGGGTATTGCCCTTAGCGGTTAGCATCAGTCGTTTTAGTCCATGGGGTCTTCGTTTTAGTCCATGTGGTCTTCGTTTTAGTCCAAGGGGTCTTCGTTTTAGTCCATGGGGTCTTCGTTTTAGTCCATGGGGTCTTCGTTTTAGTCCATGGGGTCTTCGTTTTAGTCAAAGGGGTCTTCGGTTTAGTCCATGGGGTCTTCGTTTTGGTCAAAGGGGGTCTTCGTTTTAGGCCATTGGGTCTTAGGTCTTAGGTCTTCGTTTTTGGGTCTTCGTTTTAGAAACACCCGAGCAGTGCTATTAACTGAGTTGTGATGCTATTTTCTCACCAAGTCACGAAATTTTAATACAGGTCACGGAGGTGGAGCTATATTCAATACAGATATTTGTTCGCGGGGGAAAAATTGAACAAAATAGAAAACGAACGTAAGAAAAACTAATTTATTCCTTCGCTATTGCTTGCAGCAAATGAATGCCACGGGATAATGGCTAACGTCCACCATCTTGTTTTGTCTCTTTGGTAGTACCCAGTTGTTGGAAAAAACGTGCACGCGACAATCCCGAAAGGTAATATGGGATATGATCATTACACTGTTCCTGACACTGTAGCTGTCGAAACTTATTTTGTTGCTTTCTTTTAGCACTCGCCAACATACGTCCGTGGCCTCTCGTGCCATTCTTTCAAATTTCTTTAAAAATTAGTGAACTCAAAACCACCCACAATTCCTTTCGGTATTGTCGCGTGCACTTTTTCCGACAACCTTTCTCGAAATAGCTGTATTCAAGGTGGCTGCTCGACCTGTCCCCTCAAACAATCCCATAAGTGCCCGCGCGCTTAGTTTGGATTCCAGGCTATCGCTCTTTTCCGGAGTGAGCTATAGACGCCCACTCCCAAATAAACGCCTTTTATCCGATAAACGCCCCCTCTACGCCGTTTAAATTGTCTTAGACGCCCCTCTCTAATAAACTCTTCTTATGAGAATTACTCCGAATTACAAAGAAATTGGGAAAAGGAGCTAAATCATTCAATTCATGTATTTACTTTCGGCGGAGCTAAATGTAGTGGCAGTAACAGAGAATGTAAATACTTTCCTATTGGTATGAACGCACGTGAGCCGCTATAGCGTTAATTGACTCTATTGTTATTAGGTATATAAGGTTTTGACAGTTGTAATGTATTCATCTCAGCTCTCGAACTATCAACTTTTATTTTTATATCTTACTTTATTCATCTATCGATTGATTTTTACCTTTAACCCCAGAGCTTGTGCGCATCGGCTGCGGAATACGTTCCCAATTTTTTCCCATTGGGTTTTTTGGGTTTTCGTATCAGGCGGCGCACGTGATCAGTTTAGCCTGAGTGACATTATTTAGGAATATTTGTATACCATTCTTTAGTTATGATGTTGAACTTTGTATGTTATTTGGACGGCATTAAACACTCAGGCTCCATAGTTCGAGCTGAACACACATTCCCGTCTCTTAGTCGTGAATATAAATAGGAAATTCAGTTTCTTGCTTGATTTTTAAGGCTTTGTGTATTTCATCTTGTTCAATGTTAAGTTGATAGTAAGGATAGACTAATGCGGGGACTAACGACGGCAACACAATAGCAAGAATTCTGACATCAGTGTTGGGATTGAAAGAGAGATATGGATCTCTAGAAGTATCAATTGATGGAGTTGATGTCCCGCTACTGTGAAACTCTCTTGATCTTTTCGCCGAAAGCATATCTTAGATTTGTTGAGCTTGTTGAATTTAGGAGAATAAAGGCTTCTCTCTCTTTTAACGCCTCCTATCTATTAAACACCTCAGCTTGGACCCCTAAAATTAAATGGACGCCCCGAGAGTTTATTAGGCTATTTAGGGTAATCAAATATGACGTCATCTGCGAAGCCTACTTCGTACAAATAGCAGCATTTGGATGAAAAGGGTTCTCACAAACAAACAACAACAGTAGGACACTAGGCCTATGCATTACGTACACTTTTCTCAAGTTTGATTTGTGGCAGGTGGTCAAATCATCACAAAACATTTTTGAGTTAAAAAAATAGTTGGCAACTCGTGCTATTAATCAATCATGTTTTCGTAGTGCCGCTAGCCTGAGATCCCTATTATTCTTCTCTGTCTAGAAATAATCATCTACCTTCAACTGAAAGACACACGGTCTATTGGTTAAAGTAGCCGGGAAATAAAGATCATAAACGAAAGGACAGCATTTTTTAAGTGTAACCGCCATTTTATTTTTCATTTTAATTCATCTATTTTCAATCTCTTAACTCAGCTTCACTTGACGAGCAATTCTCACTGTAAGAAGTGTGCACTCCTTCCTTGCCCAAAATCGATAGTTTGATTTTTAATATGTCGTATTATTTAATTTATTGAATGGCATTACAACAAAGTGCTCTACTCTATTTGACTTTTGGGACGCAAGTCACCTAATTTGCTTTTTCTTGCAAAGGATAACTGGGGCATACTTCCAATAACGTGTAACATCGCAAGGTAAGTCGTTCCACTTGCCTCCTACGCCTTTTATCGAGCCAAACATGTTTCCACACTTTTCATTTCCACCAGAATTGTCTGGCTGGCGGCTTGCCCAAGCCGTGTAACCTTTCGCCAGTGGAGTGTCATCAATCCAATAGAACTTGTTGTCCGCCTTGCGAACAAAACCAAGCCACACACCCCAATCGGTGATGGTTTTCTGTTTCTTGAGCAAGGTGAATACGAAGTTATTCTCATCGGTTGATTTTATTATAGCGAGGTCTCCTCCAAGCATCTGACATGTTCGTCGAGCATCGCTCCATTTTAGGGTTCGAATGTTGATGATGAGGTAACCGAAGTTTCCGTAGCGGACCCAACCATCTTGAGGACAAACTGAAACTAGAACATATTTCCTTAGTATTATCTCATTGAGCCTCGTGATATCAGCCACTCTTTTAATATCAAGCCTATAATTTTCAAATATATTAAATGTAAATGACTTACCTGTTGGGGTCGATTTCGGCTCATAAAGAGAGTCAATTTTGGATTTTATCTGCATTAAAGTTTTTCGATCAGCGCTTCCGAAGCCCCAGTTGTTGATGTTAAAGGTTTGGCCCATCGGTTGACGTGGTTTATCACTTGTGTACATCGCTGAGTCGGAAACGTCGCTTTGAGGTTTGTTTTTTGCAAAACAACTAGGAACAATGAAATCGGTAAGGACAAGGAAGACGAAATTCCATTTTCTGAAAGTCATTGTTGAATCAGTGTTTTTGGATCAAATGAAAAGGTAGCCTTTATGTGTACACCTCGAGGATGTGTAGAATACTCGTGTTTGATGACTCATCAGAATCTTTTAGTGAACGTGATCGCTGACATATCAATAAGTTGAACAAGAAGAAATTTCGCGTTGCAGATTATCAGGTCATTGACCCTGCCGAAAAATAAATATTTTGTAATGAAAGGTATCCTTGAGTTATATTAATTATTGGCAGTTTGAATGTCTTTTCCTGGATTCGCTACAGAATTTGTCACACTGAATATGTAAATCAAGTTTGAGTTATACTTACTATCTTTTGTGTCATCAAAATAATAGATCGAAATAAAAGAACACTCCAAACACATGTAAACACTTGTAAACTAAAACAGGTTTTCGAAAGACTCGACGAATTATTGTGCAGTGATTAGTACAGTTTCAGTTTGGAGTTAATCTATAAAGCCGGTACGCTCTTTTTTCTAGTATATGAAGTATGATTCTCTTGAGTAGAGACCTCTTTTAAAGTGAGATATTCTTGCTTTCACTGCCGTCGGGAGGTCAATTTCTGTTTACAGTAAAAAGACAAACATGCCAAAAGAACACCATACATGATCATTTCATTAAGAGTAGAGCACGAATTGTTGGGCACTGCCTGAGAGACCGTCTTACCGTGTTATAATAATTGGTCGAAAAATGGATTCGCCCAAAATTGCTCTTGGCAAATATGTCGCAATTTGAAAACTGACGGTTAAATCTGGCGCAAACCTGGCCGGTAAATGCCACATTTACTTCCTTATTTACAACCAACCCCATGTTAATTGGTATGCAAATGTGGCATTACCGTTTTTGCTCCAGATTTACTTCTCCGTTTTTAAGTGATCTTTGGTCCATTTTTGCCATTAGGGAATATTTGCAAATCTATTTTTTTTGAAGCGTTCTTACATGGGTCAAACCTCGTTAATTGGGACAATGACGGGGCCATGAAAGTAGAAAGTGATCGTTTAGGCGGGGTGAAATTAGACGAACTTTCCTTGGGTATAAAGCAAACTGTCCGTAACGAGTTGTCCCAGGAGCCTCCTGGTTGTCCGTAAAACTGGGTTTGAAAGTTGTTTTCTCTTAGTTAGAGTGTCCATGTCATGAGGCAAGGAGATTACTGTTTTAGGTCAATTCTGTGCCTTAGGCTCGTTTCAAACGTCGTGCAACTGCCGTGCCGAACTCAATTGATCGAATTAAATTCGACTTTAGCACGGCAGTATGTCGACTTGGTTTCAAACGTCGCGCTACTGCCGCGCCGAACTCAATTCATAAATTATAAATACATTAGAATACATTTAAAAGTTTGCTAAACCGTTTCTTTATTTCTGTGTTTTGTTTTCGGCAACAGCCGTTCTATTCGACTGAATTAAATTCGACGTCTGAAACCAAGTCGTGCTAGTGTCGTGCTGCAGTCGAGCTACAGTCGAGCCAACTCAGGTATATTAAGGCATGGTCTATATCTAAGAGCTTTAGATGAACGACGAAAAATTATCACTCAACTACCTTCAGCCTAGTAAGTTGTTTCAATCCAGTATAATGTGGAATACTATTGTTAAAGCTCGCTATCAATTCTTTGCAAAAGAGGTAAAAAGAATACAATATGACCAACCTCGTGTTATGAAGCTTCTTTAATAATCATAAAGATTACCCTTTGTCGGTCTTTAATGTACAGATAATCCTAAAGATCTTAGCGCTTAAAATTTATTCATTATGAGCATTACTTTGAAGTCACGAAGAAAGTTAATCGTAAACCCGCAGTATCAATCATTTCCGCTTGAATCTTAAAATAACATGAACCTTGATGTGATCATTACATTATATTATTATTTCGGAGTATCTAGATCATTACGATTGTTAAAAGTGGCCTCTTTAGTTTCTGCGGTTGTTAATCACTGTACACGACAAATTTATTTCGTAATTATACGTTCCTTGTGTAGCAAAGCTTCATGCTAATGTGCGAATGTGCGTGTGTTTTAAGGAGTGAAAATATGTTTCTAAGACTCTTTATGGGAAAACAGCCAAAACCTTTGGAATGTGCGAGGACCTAAAAAGGCTCGAGCTAGTAAAGAACGCCAATGTTTTTTTTTTTTGGAGCTTACGTCAAAACAAAAGGGCAGAGCTGTTGTGTTACTCACCAGCGAAGAGAGAATTATAGTGAAAGAAACTCTCTCGGTGCAAAATGATAGGTTTAATTGTTTCAAAACTAACGGCTGTCTTTGGAAACCCCTGAGAGATTTTTCTGTTTAACTGTTCAATTCAACTAAAAACGAGTGAAATTTGGGAGGACATGAAAAGAAAAAATGATACACTTATGGTAATGTTGCAGAGGCAATCGATTAAACAAAAGAAAGGTTAAGCTATTTTGGCGATTATCGAATCCTGGATCATGCTTGAGCCGCATCCTGCTAACGAATGAAGTGTTACCCACCAATGTGCGGTTCACACTTGCCAAAGAGTGTCACAGAAACCTATCCGATATTAAACATTCCACTTTCAAGATGG
This sequence comes from Porites lobata, assembly GCA_942486035.1. Taxonomy (NCBI): domain Eukaryota; kingdom Metazoa; phylum Cnidaria; class Anthozoa; order Scleractinia; family Poritidae; genus Porites; species Porites lobata. Next base: position 49,445 of record CALNXK010000050.1, on the reverse strand, counting down.
GCGCTGTGAACAGATGCCCTATTCTATGTCGGCCCTCTTCCAACCCTTTAAGAACCCTCACCCCCCACCCTCCACTCTCCCAACTCCCGCACCCCTTCCGCTACCTATTTTCCGGGGCTCCCACCCCCTTGTCCTTCCGACGAGCTTGTAGTGTTTTTGTTATGTAAATTTTCGATCTTGCTATTACTTCCGTGGAGGTGTAGTCGTCCTGGATGGGACGTCAATATATTAAGTCCTCAGTGTAGTAATGAAAACCGACCTACAGGATGACGAGCATCATCACGCATGGTACATGCATCTTTCTGGTCTGGTCAAGTAGAGCTTTAACCACGCCTTACATTGTCTTATTCAGATCAGGCAAGTTTTTAAATAGTTGTCCCCTATAACTTGCTTTTCACCCCAATCACTGCGTTCAAAAAAAGTTAATAAATCACCCAATTAGTTTTCAACGTGATATAAGCTTGTTTCAATCTATACTATGTTAGAATGTTTTTGTGAAAGCTTCAGGTTGTTATCGATTTTTTGTCCTTTAATGATGTAAGACCAGCCTTTTGATATAAAGCTACTTGACGAATTATTAAGGTAAGCCCCACGGCTTACTCAGCTTACGCTGTGTCTGTGTTCTTTACACCCGTAATCCGCAAAAATCCTCGCGTTTAGTATAAGCAATGCTCTTAGATGTTATTTACAGTCAAACCAGGTCAAGCGTTCCCGTCGCTAACGAACTAATGAATTCATTCACGGAAAAATGATTTCGTTTGTTGATTCAATAATCCATTCATAAAATGAACAATCCAATAGACATATTTAGCCTCGATTCCATAATCGAATGTTGATTCAATTACTGTTTTTTGAAAAATTACACTTTCCACAAGTTGACCTCAGAATTTTGTTTTTTCCTCTTTTTTTTTCTGAGAGTCGAGTGCTGGCGAGTTCTGAAGTTCAAACCCAAACAAACTGTTACATGTACGCCAGTTTGCTACCAATAATCAGTGCAACAGACCTAGGCCTGACCTCTTAGAAAACGCGACGGTCAAACTGAGGTCAGTGTATGTGCGGTGATTGGTGGATTTCGATCCTCGGCCTTTGTCAGTTTCTTTGCGTTTGCGGTCTGTCTATTCTAGCTGTTATTTTGATTAAAGGCAATTAAAAACGCAATCGTAAACGGCAGGAAAAGGGAAGCAAATACGATTGAACACAACAGACAAGAATAAAGAACAGGTAGATTTTGTTCATAAACCAAATCAACATTTGATTATTGAATCGAGGTACAATTTGACCGTTGGATTATTCATTTTATGAATGGATTATTGAATCAACAAACGAAATCATTTTTCCATTAATGAATTCATTAGTTTGTTAGCGACGGGAACGCTTGACCTGGTTTGACTGTAATATGAGCTGCAGTACTTTCAAACGATATGAAGAGAGATAATCGTAAAGATATCAATCATTCTCATTCGAGTCTCAAAATAAACATGAACCTTGATCTGACATAACACAAATGCCATCACGACCAACGACAGAACGAAGGTTTGCAACGGCATCGAACAAAGTCAATCGCTTATTCAACAGTAGAGTATACGTACCGACACGGACAATAAGTTCTCCAGTAGGTGTGATAGGTATAGGTGTTACGGGTTCCGGGATTGGTTTCCTTATTTGAAGGCCGGGATTCGGTGTTTGAAGGCAAAATCGGGTTTGAAAGTATGCACTGGATGCGGGATGCCGAAAAAAAAAACCATCGGGATTACGGGATTTGCATCGGGTTGGGATGACGGGATTGAAGAACCCTATTGGGTATCCCCTAACTGCATGTCCTGACTACATGAAACAAAGGCTTTTGGAAACTCTTGTTACGGATATATATTTCCCTCTTAAAAAGGTCTGAGGCGCGAACATGGAAACACATGTCCATGCCTCAGCTGGGAGGTCGCCCTCACCCGTCAATTCTGTTTTCCCCAAAGCGAAAGAGAGTTAAAAGGAACCCTCTCGGTACCCAGGGTATTGAGAGCATTACCCACCGGATTAATCTCTATCCACAGGGAATAAAGCAGTTGTTTTTCCTTATACTCAAGCTTATACTTTATATCCGCTGGGAAGTGATTTGTGGATTGCCATCCACCCTTTGAACAACTTAAGGACCAGTTAGGATAAGCTTGCGAAAGCTGACGTATTTCCAGTCGTCGCTTCCCTCCACTCGATGTCTTTTTGAGTTTTAGGGTAGACCCTTTAAACTGGCCAAGTTTCATTGAAATCAGAGAGATAGCATGAAGCACACCTGCCTGCTGGGGGACCCATGGATCAACCATCCATCCATATTCTTCAAATATTTTCACATCTTTTACAAGTTATATTCTGCCAATTCCGTTATTTTATTTGACTATTATAAAACCTTAAACCTTCTTTTATTAGGGCTCTAAATAATTTAAAGCAAGAACAAAAAGTCTTTACTTACAACTTCCTCAATGCACTTTATCAAATTCAATCTTCACGTCATCGCCAATTAGCACAAATGGAGCCCGTTACTTTGGAGATGAAAAACTGGTCCGAATCTCGAAGTCGTTTCATGGCCTTCTGGAAAGCAGCGCTAGTCCTCTTTCCACTTCTCTGGTGTCGATAGAAACATCTCATAATCACCATTGTGGCTTCCTCAGAAATTTTCCAGTGTATTACCAGCACAAAAAGAGCACCAGCAAAGAAGAAAGCACATGCCATGCCAACCACACCCTCAGACGATACCTCTCCTTGAGCACTATGGTAGCAACTTAGCTCAACCAGCCTCGCGCCCTCAGTTTAATATAGCTTGGTGCCCTCCTCCATAGCAAGACTAGTCTTGAGTTGCCAACCGGGGTTTGAATCCAATGCAATTTCACCAGTTTCCTTTTTTCCGTGTGCTGCGATGTGCATCACTGACCACATTAAAGCCACTGGTTCCATTCTCCGAAGCACCTCTTGTTTGGTTGTAATTTATCCCGTAAGTGGTTGAACGTTGAGAATTTCGTTTAATTTTTTTCTTCGTAATTGGGCAACATGGAGCCTTTTACAACATATAATTAAAACATACAAAGATTGGAAGGCATCTTTTTATTTATGATACTAAAGCACATTATATGATTTAACCCTTATCACCTTAACGTTAGGTGGATCATTTTCCCCTAACTCGCCTTAACTCGCAAAAACTCGCAACTGATAGTCAAGAGCAATTTTTCCTTATCTCGCCTCAACTCACCTAATATTGCACTAGCTCACACAATCTCGCGGCGAGCTAAGGTCCCAGAGTAGGCCTGTACGGTGATAATCCTTGCCAAGATTGCCATATGCACGTCCTTCTCTGGCCTTGTCGCCTACTTCCTTAGCAATGTTCGGGGCTTGCTTGTGGTACTCTAATGCTTGTTGGTAGTCGCCAAGGGTGTGATAATCCTTGCCGAGATTGCCAGAGGCACGCCCTTCTCCTGCCCTGTCGCCAACTTCCTTAGCAATGCTCTGGTATTGCTTGTTTTACGCAAATGCTTATTGGTTATCGCCATGGAAGTGATAATCATTGCCGAGATTGCCATAGGCAATTCCTTCTTCGGCTCTGTCGCCGACTGTACAGAACCCACCTCCTCTCAGTAAAAATCTTATTTACTGTTGCTATATTTTGTCTTTGAGCTTTTAGAAAATTTTTAGGTTGGTTTAACGATCCTGTGTTATCCATCGATTGATTTAAAGGAGTAACGAAGGTTTTCGCAGTTTCCAACGTGAAATGCATGGGCTCTCTACAGATCCTACCAAGCGTCTAGGCTTGGGATGCCTGTCTAGCAACATGCCAGTCTTATGTTTTCGATACATGGGATAGGAAAGAATTAAAGAAAACACTTTAAATCCGGTAAATCAACTGCAAAGGAGGCTTTTACACCTCTCGAATACTGTTCACTTTATCTTGGCAACTCCTCGCCGCCTCACCTCACCCCTCCCCCAGTATTCTCCTCAAACTTTGACCGAGTGGAGCTTGGGATTAGGAGAAACCAAGATGGCGGCTGATAATGGTTGTTCAACTTGAAATCCAAAGCGCAAGGATTCTGCAATAACCCGGCTTGGTCTTTCAGTTTCAGTGGTTTATTAACTTCTGGATCACTTAACTTTGGTAAAAAGAAAGTACTTTATTTTGAACAAAAGAACCTGTGATGACAAAGCACTGATCTTGAATCGCATGGAGAATATTGATCACAGTGCAGGTAAGATGTGACGGTTTAAGCTTACAAGGAAATTTTATAGCTAACGAAACTACATAGTAAGTAGCTTAGTTAAGACTTTTAAATTATGTAGAATTGCTTGGGTTAAGAGAGGTGAGCTAGGGAAGGATGGGTAGTCAAAATGCTTTGTGTTGAAGCTAGTGCTAGAAAAAATGTAAAAATACACAGTTTTTATGGGAGTTAATGAAGGCCCATGGGAAAAACAACATGTTGCGATAATTTCGGAGTTCCAAGTGAAAAGTCTAGAGTCAGACGACGAATTACAGTCTAGATTACCAGAAGAACGTCTAGAGTCTAGCAAAGGGCGAGAAATGTGTAACCACGTAAAGTCTAGAGATGAAAGTCTAGAGTCCAGCCAAGATCGTGAGTTGAGAACGAAAAGTCACGAGTCAGGAAGGTGGTGTGACAGAAGATGGTTGATCTTAGGCGAGCCCCAAAATGACATTTTTCTTGGGACAATTGGCAGAATACTCCGAATGCTTGGCAATCACTTGAGGAAACTGTCCATCATTTAGCACAAATGTGCTGTAGCTACTTGGTCTGGTTCCGAATTGTGCCATAGTGATCCTTCGAGTGCCCACATTTTTTATCCTGAAAATCCTGATAACGCAAGACTGGCACCACCGACCACTCGCGATCACAGTCCCTATCGACCTCGAAGAGTTGCGGAGAAGACGAGTTTCTAAGTCGGAAAAGGAATCACCCCACCATGCATGACTGCATTCGATTTCGAAGAGCATTGCAGTGTGGAACTCATGAACAGCCCGCCAGGTAAATTGCATAACAAGATAGATTAAACCAATGAAGTGATCGAGTCTGGTGTTCCTTTCCGTGTCCGAGATTGATGGCAGTTGGAGAATAGAGGCGTAACCTGCAGAAAACTCTGCAATTGTGAGCTCCTTATATCCCTTGTCCTGGGACAAGTACACTAGGCCTACCTGGCTGTGAGGCAATAGTTGGGGAAATATCACCCGACTAGTTAATTTAATAGTCTCCCCTGCTTTCAAACACGGGTTACCTTGAGAGCCGCGAGTGGGTGGATTCTCGACATCATCCGAACTGCTAGAAAAGAAGCCAAGGTGCTCCAATTCTATGGACACGTGTGCATTGAGAGCAGGATTGGCTCGAAGGGTCTTGATGATAGGATTAGGGTTTGAAAGAGGCTGTTTCCGTTTTTGCAGTAGTGTGTTCTGTTGCTGTAGGGTGATTAATTTGGCCTTTAGACGAGCTACTTCTGTCTCCCATTCAAGAGCTTCATTCTTGGCTCTGACACATGCAATTTATTGTGGCGGTTAATTAGAGCAGCTACGTCTTCTTTTGGGGCACTTGAATTCATCTGGGTCCCCGGAAAAGTAGAGGGCAGAACCGGAGCCGCGGTGGCTGGTACTGAAAACTGTCGTGAAATTCCCCTTGGTCATTGTCAACATTTTGCCCTTCATGCATTGCTGCGTAATCACTAGGAATATGGTCTCACAACTTATAAAACATTGTTAAGGCTAAGACAGATGAAAGGCTAAAAAAGGCTAAAAGCAGAAAAGCTAAAACTATCGCTATAAGTCACACCTATAAAGCACAATAGGAGAATAAGCAACGCTATCAGAACTAGACGCATATGCTAGAGTGTAACTTGAGCTAACAACGTAATTAACACGTGAGCGAAAAAGGCGCCAATAGCAGTTGGGAAATTAACTGTTTTGAAAGGCCTTCCAAAACGAAACTATAAACCTTTGCTTTCTCTAATATACTACTCCAGATCTCCTGCCCCCTTTTTGCGCTCCTTTCCTGGCCTTTTTTGTTTCCATTAATATATTCCTTTGACTCTAGTACTCCACTCTTTCTTTTTTTCCTTGTTTCCCTTCTCAATTTTGTTTTTATTGTCATATTCCATCATATTCCATTCAACACTTTGTTTTTATTTTTGCCCCATTTTGTTAGATTTGTTATTACCTGTACCACCTTTTTACCCTTTCCTTGTTTCCTTTTTATTATTCCACTTACTAATGCCACCTCACTTTTTTCGAAGCAATGTCTGCACCATGTCTATCCACTACCTTATACCTCTTGGTGCCATTCTTCTTTTATCTTATCACCAATATTCTCCCCCTTTTACCTCCTCCCCCGTCTTTCCTTTATTTGCTAGTTTTTTCTGGGTGCAGACCTGCCCAATGGAAATGAAAACAGGCATAAAGACTCTAAGGTCACAGGTGAGGTCTGTACCCTCCCCTTCCTACCCAGTCCATACTTCTGGAAAGATAACCACTGGACCTTGTCACTGCCTGAGAGACTGTCAGCAGGTACCTACAATCTCGGACAAAAAGTGTTCAGAATTTTGCACATTCTTACCTACAGAATGCCTATCCCATGGATTTGGTACCACTGTGGTCCCTCCCCTTGCCCCATACTGGTCAAAGTTGTTGAATCGGAATCAGAAATGATCTAGCCGGACTTCAACATTGCTTTTTTGGGGGGAAGGGGGGAGTATTTGTAGTTGTCGGTGCTTTCAAGAGCTTTATCTTAAAACTAGACATTTCTCAACATAATTTTGTACAAGATTGTAGCCACTGAGCTGTTCTTTTTTGCATGACATTAGTCAGATCAGTGAAATGGTTGTGTGCTGCCTTTTTCAGCTTCATCTGAGAACACTGGAACATCTAACCCATTGCAGATGTCAGAAAAAAGGCAGCACTTTCTCTTCAGCTATTTCTATAAGGCCCAGTTAACAAAACAGACTTTAGATACTCTTTGACAAAACCACCTTCTGTGGGTCAGTCAATATAAAATATTGTCCAGCCCTCACCTCAAAGCATTGTTTGCTGTTTGTTGAGAGGGTCAAGGAGGCTTACAGCATATTATAGTAGAAAGCGGGTTATAATCTTAAAATCAACACTTTATAAACAGATCTGAAATCCCCTGAGTCTGTTAAAATGCAGTTTAGACCTCGTTTAAATAATGGGCTTTAAGTGTTGATTTGGCCAGGAATGGAACCCTTTGACACACTCTTGCTAAATGTAAGACCCAGACAGAAAACCAGGGCCAATATATCAAAAAACTGGGCTAATCGATCAGTTCCATTGTGCTATTCAATACTATCCCTTTTTATTTTACATGTGGCTGTGACTCTTTGATTTCCACTTCTTTTGATGAGTTTTGTTTGGTAACAGCTGTAAGCCTCCAGTCTAGAGAGGACCAACAGATTAGATCAGTTCTTGATGATCAGTTGCTTCTCTGAAGAGCAACACAGAGAAGACAGAACCAAAAGGTGAGTCTTACATTAAACAGTTATTCTTCATGTACCTTGGAACAACTTCAGGAGACTTGTTGTAAAATGTAGCTACCTGTTTGCATTGTACGCATCTACATACCTAAAAAAGTTCAAAGTAAAAAATTTAAATACAGTGGAATAAAAAGCTCTAATGATAAAGAAAACCCAGTCAATATGACTGGCATAAGTACAGCTGTAAGATTACTGACGTATCTAGAACGACTTGAATGACTTGGGTGACTATGGTGACTAGGATGTGTGATAATTATAGACCAATATCAGTTCTTCCAGTATTAAGTAAAGTTTTTGAAAAATGTATTTATAATCAACTTATATCTTATTTTTCGTCTGAAAATATCATTACTCCTACTCAATATGGGTTTAAGCCAGGCAGTACCACTGTGGACTGCTTTGTTGATCTCATTGAAGAAATCTCTACCTCTCTAGATCAAGGAGATTATGCTGTATCAATATTTTTAGATTTGAGTAAAGCATTAGATACCGTTAATCATTCGATTTTTTTATCCAAGCTATCGTTCTATGGCATTCAAAAACCTCATATCGACTGGTTCAAATCGTATCTCAATAAAAGAAAGCTAAGAGCTTTTGTAAATGGTAACATCTCTGACACCATGCCAATTTCTTCTGGTGTACCTCAAGGATCAATTTTAGGACCGTTGTTATTTTTGATATATATAAACGGCTTCCTGTGGTATCACACTGATCTTTTTGGTATATTTTCTTATTTATCCCCAGTTTATGGATGTGGTTTATTCAAAAGGGCCACCTCTTACAAACATATGGAGTATCAGTGCTGTTAGGTGTTGGTGGATCCACGCTTCCAGTTACTGCCCTGACAATGTTAGCAGATCTTATTGGGGAGAATGTGGTACGTGTGTTTGCCCGTTGAAGGCGTTGTGATAAGACGAGTAATAGGGAACTTAGATGAGTTACAGTTAAGACCCGCGATTAAGAACCTCGTTTTTTTAGAACCTGTCATGCTAAAGATTTGCCGGTTAGGCCCCCTCTATAGAAGAACCGGTTAACCCTAAAATTTGAAACAGTTTCTTGTTTTCTAAAATCTATGTTAAAAAAATCTTTACACTTGGGCAAACAAGATACGTCAACATTCAGTATCCTCTTTGGAGACGGGAGGGTGCTTATTACTCCAACTGCAATGTAATGGACTGTATGCAGGTTTTACATAAGGAGTGAGTTGAATACCACCAAATACTCTTAGCTAGAATGTATTCATTTCTTTTGAAAATAAGAACCTATTTAAGACCCTAAATAGCCTAAATTTTTGCTACTTACCATTTATGTAACAATCTGTTTAGGCTAACGTGAGAAAATGCAAGGTTCTTAGTCGTGGGTTTTTACTGTATGTTATGATGTTTTGCCACGAGAATCAAATATAAGCCTGACATAAAGGTTTAGTTTCATTTAAAATTACACTACAACTAAACCTCAACTAAATGTGCATGTCTTTGCCTTTCGATGGCCCGGATGGAAACGGATTGCAACTTGAAATATTTGCGCCAACGTTTTCAAGTTTAGCAAACTGATCATAGTTTGTTTTCCCTTTTGTGTTGTTCATATCCTTAGCATTACCTAACTTTGTAGACTATCTCATGAATGTATGGGTAACGACCGAATCAAAGTGTTTTGAATTCAGCATATTGCACATAAAATGTTCTAATATTGTTATTTCGGATTTGACAGGAAACAGGTGCCTTTGTGTATGGAGCCATGAGTTTTACCGATAAATTATCCAATGGAATCGCAGTTCAGCTGGTCCAGATATTTCATCCTTGCAATTCTTTGGGAGAGTAAGTATATATTTTTTTGACAACTTGCCGTTGTGAGTGAAAGCGGGTGTATACTCATGTGAACATATAACTGTATAATAGTTCAGAGGACAAATCGTAAATTGTAGTCAGTTAGACAGTCCATTTACTTAGAAGACCTAGGCAGAGGAAGCTATGGTACATGAGACAACGTTGTACCCTTTTTTTGTACGACAGAGTGAAAAGCAGTTTGTCGAATACTGTTTCCAACATTGTTCACGACACTTTTGCGATTTTTTTAACATTTTGTGCACGTTGAACACAGCATTGTCAACAACAGTTTGTACGTGTAATATTTTGCAGAACAATGCACATTTTTGAATTTTGCTCACATTTTGCGCAACACTGTAAACCACAGGTTGCAGACTATTATATACAATATAGTGCACAACATTTTTGCATAACTATGATTTGTGCGACACTGGATAACAGTGCGTGCAAGGTTGAGCGTATCATTGTCGACAACTGCTTGCACAACATTGTGTTTAACGTTTTTCAAACACGGCACAACATTGTGATAAACAGTTTGTATAACGTTGCGTGCAATGTAACGCATTGTGAATTCTGTTCACATTTTGCGCAACATTGTGAACCACAGGTTGCACATTACTATGTACAATATAGTATACAACATTTGTGCGACACTAAATAACACTGTGTGCAAGGTTGAGCGTAACATTGTCGACAATGGCTTTTACAACGTTGTGTTTAACGTTTTGCAAACACTGCATAACATTGTGATAAACAGTTTGTATAACGTCACGTGCAACGTAATGCATTGTGAATTTTGCACAATATTTTGTGCAACATTATGAAAAACAGTTTGTTGCACAAATATGTGAAGTACAGTGCACTACGTTTGTGCAAAATTTTACATGTATAGCATTGGGAGAAACGTTGACCTCAATATTGTCAAACGTGAACAATATAGTTCCAATAATTGTGTAACATTGTATAACGTTGGGCGTAACTTACTTTGTGAGCAACGTTGTCGCAAATCTGGTGTGCAATGTTTGCACAAAAGACCGGCTACATAGCTAACACTGCTTGAACGCAGCGCTGTACGCAACGAAATCAATGTACAAAAATGCGCGAAAGACTCCTGTGCGTAGCATTTTGCACATCATTTGCATCATCATATGAAAAAGGGCATTAAATTTTGCGATTTAAGCGTTCTCAATTTCATTTATTTTTTAAGAAAGTCTGGCCCTTTAAAATTTCTTGATAAACTGGAACAAGCAATGTATGCAATCTTTGCAAACCAAAGCTATTTCACAACTGAAGATACAAAATGGAGTTTACCAGTAAAGCCAGTTAGCAATTTGCTTATTTGTCAATACATGATCCTGTATATGCTGCGCTATTACAAGTTAATTTTGATTTGAATTTCCTATGTAGCTATTAAATTGCGCGGGTTTTTGATTTCGCGATTTTTTTTACAATTACGAACAACGCGAAAATATAAAGGGTTTAGTTTTATCATTTGTCTCACGATTGTCACTTTGATATTGATCACGACGTTTCGACCACACACTGCAGGTCTTCATCAGGTGATAGTGTTGATTTACTGAGTCGAACTATTTGTACCATCGTGGTTGTTAGTGATTGGTGTATCACAAACCTCGCTCATGATTGGTGGGTTTCGATCCAAAGAATTGTTGGCACTGTGAGAGGAAGTAACTGATCCCTCAGCGGTCCGCTGTGGTAGAGATCGGTTGCCATGTTGTCTGATTGTAGGTATCCACACGTAAGGAATTTCAATTCCACTGTCCCTGTTGATGTTTTATGACAACGCGAAAATGGTAACAAAAATGGCTTCTTGGACCAGTTGGTGAGTGTCCGTCTTGGAGAGGTTTTCGTTTTATAGAGTCAAAGACCCTAAAAAAGCGGGAACCGTTATTTTACTGTCAGTGTCCATGCATGGGAGTTTTTGACTATACTTATTTAGCTGGATGTCATGGGAAATCAACGAGTAATGGCAGTATGCAATGCCGTATACAGAACTGATGTAGCTCCAGCTAAACGAATGGTGCTTTTAATGTTGCTTGATCTTTCTTGCATTTTCGTTTTCATCCCAGTAAAAGCAAAGTTAATGCCATGGGATTGAGAATAAGGAGCTCTTCGATCATGGCTTGAAACTCCCGTCGTCTCTTGTCACCACCTTCTTTCCTTCAAGAAAGCCGCGTTTTTGGGTTACACCAGAAAGGGATGATAAACCATGCCCAACTCACTGTGCGGAGAAAAAAATGTTTTGGAAGTCGTTCAGCTGAGGTTGATGTTGATGAAAACGACTGTCCGATGTGAATGTGTTGGCTTTGAATCTGAACGTATTTGGTCTACCACGCCTTGACCACGAATCGCTTGGTTTCCTTGGACACGGAAACGTGTCATTACACGTTGTTGTTGTTTCTAGAGTGGCCATAATGGCACCTCGTCTCCGTGAAGTTATGACCCTGAGATTTTCCACCATTGAACTTTCCTAACATGGCGTTTTCTTGTAATGTCGCGCGGTTTCGACACATAGGGAATCGATGATTTCTAAATGCCGTTGAAGATTCATACTGTCCGCTATGAATTGACTTCAACTTCAACTCTTAGATAGATAGATAGATAGTTTATTAAAATATCGAACATGGCAGTCCGTAGACTGAATTGCGTTACAATTACTTAAAACTAAGAATAAATAAATTCCAAAAAAATAAATACTAATTGAAATTATAACAAAAAACATTTCTATGAAAAAAGCGAAAAACTCTCTAAATATAACTATGTACAAACTAGTCTAAAAATTTATGTACACATACTAGGAATAAAAGTGTTCTTAAAACGATTTGTATGTGTACAAGGCATGGCATAAGCCCTGGACTGTCTTAGATTATGTCTGTGTTCTCTCTTAGGAGGTAAGACAGGCACGAGTTTGTGATCCGGGCATGACGTGATAGACTCGAAAAGCTTGCTACACAGAGCCACGCGTCTAGCGTGCAAGGTTACTAAATCGAACCTGATCTTGTAATGTCTTTGACTTTCGATTTCATTTTTTCTTTCGGTCACATCATAGACAGCTCAGGTCAGGCCTCAGAGCTTAAAGGCCCTTAAACTAGGCAGGTCAGGATAATAAGGATAATTGTTATTTTATTTGGTAATTATTTTTTGTAATCTTGATGCTATTGATTCTGCTTGGCTGCACTTTGCTTGTAACCGCAAAACATATCTCACTGCTTCACAATATGCCTTCCTTTGCTATTTGCTGATCGTTGCTGCTTAACCGGCGCGTTTTTTGACTTCAATACATGTTGCATTTTGCTATTCTCATCCACTGATGTGGTTTTAGCCATGGAGGTATGCACAGTCCAGGGAGTGGAAACACCACAGCTTTGCCGACTGGAGTCGGTCATCATCATCATCCACACATGTACGAGTGTGAAATCAAAGCTCATTTTTACTTAATACTAGTTATTTTAATTTTTCCTCCGAATTTCCAGACCAGAATGATTCAGAACTGTAGTGAAAATTTTATGAAACAATTTCATAGATCTATTCCTTCAATATGAATCGCATACTGATTCATAACGCAAAGAAAATCGAGTTACCCGCGTGGACACGATTTAGGAAACGTAGTTGGGGAAAATTTGGAACAATGTGCGTATTGCTTGAACGTTCCCGGCTGCACCCCTGAAAACTCGCAATTGTCTTTTTTTAGGGACTGTTCATTTTTTTTTTTTTATCAGGTAGCGGGGGCGGGGGGTGGGGCATGAAAGAAATATGGCTTGAAAAGGGAGGTTAAAAGGAAGGAATATTGAGTTTAAAGGGGGGGTCGTCACCAAAAAATTTGTTCAAATTTTGCAGTGACGGCATTTGTAATAATGCAAACAGCCTACCAGAATGCCAAAAACCAGCGTACCTCACTAACATGCAGAAAAGCGTAAAAGAATACCAAATCGAACGTTTCATAAGGTAAAAATAACAAATTTTCATTTTTTTCTTTGTTCGGTCTCTCTTTCTTTCTTTTTTTTCTTTTCTCTTTTTTCTTTGGGGGGAGGGGGGAGAGGTCATCTCTATAAATTAGGGACACATTGGTGCGGGTGCGCCAAAAAAACTTCTCAAGAAGAGGGGGGGTCATCATATACTACAGGAGTTACCCGTCGAATCCCACCAGCCCCCCACCCCTCCCCCATTAAAAACGAACGGTCCCTCAGACTAAAATCATTCGGTAACTTCTCGTTATTTTAAACTGGACAAACCTCTCCTGCTAGTCTTTTGAAACTTGAACAAGTGTCTCTTTTCTTATGAAAGTTGCACGTCCGCTGGAATTACTTGATTCATTTTGTGCCCCATACAGACAAGGAGTAATGTTAGGCTATTTAAGGCAAATTTCGTAAAATTGAAACTAATCACAGGACAAATTGATTGCGAAGACGTGTCGCCGTTGTTAAGCGCGGGAAAACGCGCTTAAGTCACGATTGGTTTTAATGTGACTTTTGATTGGTTAAGTAACACGAGATTTTTCAGCCAATCACAAAACTTAGAAGTACAAGACAGAAAAAAAGAACGAAATTACTATTGCCTCGCAACTGAAAGCCGCTCTGTAAATCCCCAGAGTATTTAATAATCCAACTAAACTATATTTTTTTAGCGGCATGTATTTTCTGGCTTTTGTTGAGAGTGAAGATAACCAGTGGTGTTATTGAGGGTTTAAAGGGGCTATGCCACGAGGGTATTGCTCTTCTAGGTCAATTCTGTGATTAAGTCATTACTTCGTGCCTTTATCCTCCACACAACTGGACTTCCAACCTGTATAGGTACAAAAAAGATACCAAACAAATTTCCATCAAGGAGAGCTAACCATAATAATTGAAAATATTAATAATGATAATAATAGTAATAATAATAATAATAATAATAATAATAATAATAATAATAATAATAATAATAATAATAATAATAATAATAATAATAATTGGCTCATGTGTTTCAAGTTTCAATCCATGTCCATGCTGACCATCCGTAGCAACAGACGAACGACAGGAAACAGTTTCAATACCTACCGTAAATCCTACATTAAGCCCCCCTCTCTAATAAGCCCCCCCCCTTTCAGAGGAGAAAAGTGAATAAGCCCCCCTCCCCCTCCCCCCTCCCCCCATCCCCTATACTGAAAAGCAAGAACAGCTTCGCGCGACAGTGTGCAAAAAGTGGAAGAAATTTTTTTTTTACCTCAAGGTGAAAAAGAAGACACTTTTCAAGGACATACTGAGCTGTTATCTATCGGAATCAAGTTGTCTCAGTCAGTGTTACTGAACATTGAAACTTGAATATTTAAATATTTTAAATTAAAGATATTTCCTGACAGAATGCTAAAATGTTAATTTATTTATACGTAAAAAATAATGGGGAACTGAAAAAAAAATTATTTAGTTCACTAAATCAAAGAGAAATAGAATTAATTAGCTCTTTTGTCACGAGAATTGTAAGTGATAATGATAAAGACTTTAGTGAGACTACTTCAATTCTGTAAAATTTTTTGTAAATATTTTAAAGAAATGAGCTACTTTTTGAATAAAATGAACTTGACGATCTCAATTTGCAAGCTTCCTTCACCTTATAACGTTGTGCTGCAGCTTAGTGAGAAATACCTTAAAATGGCCACGGATAAGCAAGAATTGCGGACTGCATTATGATACCAATAATGTTGTGGAGTGTGGCCCTTTGTATATCGCAAATGGTGCAAGCGAAAATTAACTCTCACTGATTCCTTGTACTATAGCTTACGCTCATTGTCGGTTGAGATTCTAGTTTTTAAAATATATACTCATATTCCCTGTTCCACCATCTATATCTTAGGTGTTACGCGGTTTTACATTTATATGTGCCCTCCATGGTCTCTTTGCCGCTATAGTCGACCATAATCACCCGCGAACTGCCTCTATCCGATTATCAGACCTTATAAATGAGTCGAAAGAACAACAGTACATCTAGCCCGGAGGTTCTTTACTTAGTTTGCCTTTTGTGGTTCCCTGATTCCCCGGTTATACAATGGCTCAGCCTAGTTCCCAGGCGTTCTCGGCTCGACAACGGGGCAAGAGAGAACGCCTTGGGACTAGGCTGACAATGGCTGAAGCTGACTGGGAAGTTCCGGGATGATCTCTAGCTCTTACCACTCAGAGTTAACCCTATCTTCCACAAATTGTGATTCCTGCATGAAGGAAACAGATTCGATCGGTTAACGACCAGTTTTCTTCACAATAGCTTACTCAGTCTTCTCGCTGTTCAACAAAGTGGCGATAGTGGTGAGATCAGTTGCGGACTTTGCAAGTAAAAAGGGCGCTGTTTCGACTGTAAGAGATTTTTGCGTAGTAATTGTCTGAACGCTCAGGAGCCGGTTTGAGATGATGTGTTCCCAAGTTGTCAAACCAGTCGAACAGTTTCAAACGCTTGAAGTAGATCCCCAAAGAAATCTTAGGAACTGAACTAACCAGAACTAATATAGGGGTCCAGTGAGACTTGAGTGTTAATTCGAAAGGCGGCAGAGAACCCAAAGAGACCCACGCAGGCATACATACATACATACTTTATTGGCTCGTCCCCACGGGGCTTTTCAGAGTCAATTTTACATTACAAAATTATAAACCAAGTACATGACAATAAGAATATAACAATGATAAAAGAAGACAAAGGTCAATAAAATTAATTAAATTAATTAAATAAAGCAGTCATTAAGAAGCTTTTGCCTGAGTGAACACTTGAATTCCGTCACGGATGGGCTAAGTTTGAGCGCAGGCTGCAACTCATTCCAGAGAGAGGTTGCTCTATATTGAAAGGTCCTTTGGCCGCTGGCAGTGCGGAAGAGTGGTATGTTCAAAAGTTGAGAATTTCTCGTGTTCCTTGTCGAGACGGCGGATCTTCCAACGAGCTTTGATATCAAATACTCCGGAGCACAACTCGTCATGCACTTAAAAACCAGAACAGCAAAACGAAAATAAAGTTGTTGCCTGATTGGTAGCCAGCGCAAGTCTTTCAGCAAAGGAGTTATGTGATCGAATTTTTTAGCGCCGCTCAAAATACGACAAGCGAAATTCTGTACTGCTTGGAGCTTGTCCAGATTAGTTTGAGTAGTATTGCTCCAAACAGAAGAGCAATAGAATAATTTACTAAATACTAAGGCATTTATAATAATAATTAGCGCGTGTTTATTAAAAATATGCTTAACGCGGTTAATTTGGCCCAAACGTGACATGCATGAGGATACAGTAGAAACAATATGCTCATTATATGTTAAGTTAGAGTCCAGTGTGACACCAAGGTCTCTTGCAGCCTTAACGGGCTCGAGTTCCTTCCCCAATAGAAATAGCCTAAATTCGCTAACCTTAGCAGTCATTTGCCGGCTGCCGAATATCACTAGTTTTGTTTTATCTGGGTTGAGTAAAAGCTGATTATCAAAGCACCAATTCCTAATGCTTAACAAGTCCTTGTTCATTTTTTCTATCGTTTCGTGCTGATCGCGGAGTTGAAATGACATGAGAAGTTTGGTATCGTCGACGTAACACTGCGATGTACAATTTTCTGGCACAGAAGGGAGATCATTAACGTAGATGTTAAAGAGTAATGGGCCAAGGATGCTCCCTTGTGGAACGCCAGAGCTAACAGGTAGTTTGGTCGACAGAGTTGTATTTATTCGCACAAATTGGTATCGCGAGGTTAAATAGCTTCCGAGCCATTTTATCGCAGGTCTGGACGCACCAATGTCCTGTAACTTAGCGAGGAGTATTTGATGGTCAATACTGTCGAAAGCTTTGCTTAGATCAAGAAGGACAACTGCAGTCAGTTTCTTTTTGTCAATGGCATTTAGGATTTCGTCAGTTGTTTGAATGACAGATGTTTCCGTTGAATGCCACTGTTTATTTCCGCTTTGTTTGGATGATAAACGGCCTCTCGAAAGTAGATATGACGTAAGTTGATTGTGAGCGACACGTTCACAGACTTTAGAAAGGACAGGGAGTAATGAAATCGGTCTATTATTGTTTGGAATATCGTGGTCTCCAGCCTTGAGTATCGGTGTCACTTCAGCTGTTTTCCAGGCCAAAGGGAAGGTGTCAAACTCAAAGGTAGCATTAATAATAGACGTTAACGATGGCAAGATAGCAGGCAAACAATCTTTGATCACATGGATTGGGATTTTATCAATCCCAGGGGCCTTACCACTCGCCATTGAAGTGACAAAAAGGCGGAGGAGACCTTTATGAGATGAAAGCCGAGATGAGCGCATTGTAGCTTGCAGTGTTGGTGTATGTTTTCGGGCGCCCAAGCGCTCAGTTTTTAAAAGTAGAGGCAGATTTGGTTGGGAGAAATGAGAGGGGAGGGGGAGAAAAACTTCATGCAGGAAAATCTAATGGGATTAGAGTGCTCTCCAATCCCCCTCCCCCCCCGGAAAACACCTGCACACAGGCCTTGAATGTACGTTCGTTATGTCAATCACTAGTTACTAGCTCTCGGTGAAAGGACCCTGGGAACGAGGTCTTCTCTGTACCGTAAAATTGACGCCCACTCCCAAATAAACGCCTCTTATCTAATAAACACGCCCTCTACGCTGTTAAAATTTTATTAGACGCCCTTCTCTAATAAACACTCCCGTCTAATAGACTGCCCCCTATGAGAATTACTCCAAAATACAAGGAGTTAGGAAAAGCAGCAAAATCATTCAATTCATTCAGTTTCTTGCTTGATTAACGAGGCTTTGTGTATTTTATCCTGTTCAATGTTAAGTCGGTTGGTTTTTCATTTAGAGACGCTTTGTGGTTTTCGCAGTGATTTTGTTTATGCGAAGTTTTATGAGGTCAATATTATAATTCGAGCTTCTTGCTATTTTCACCGTCAAGTGTAATGATTCTGTTAGCTTTCCTTTCTTGTTTCATTGTTTTCTTTTTTCTTTGTTAAGGACCAAATAGCTTCTTTTCAATTAAAGGAAATTGTTGTGTTTTTGAACTAAGTGTTCCGTATGTTACCCTAAAATGGAGATTTCTTATTTTAAGAAAAAATTTAAAACTAATCACAGAATAAGATTTTGTTCTCCTAAATTCAAATCTACCTGTTTAAATTACAGAAAAAAGAGTTCTTATCCTATGATTTGTTTTAAATTATCGTGAAATAAGAAAACGTTTTCTTAAATTGAGAGATGTGTATTTATTTCTTTGCGTGATTGCGACCGAGTTTGATTATTGAATTACAATAGGTTCAGAGTTATTCACTACTGCATGCAGTTGATAGTTTGAACGTTTAACGTGAATTACGATCGAAAAGAGAAAAGCAATTCTGTATCCTGTAGACATTTCCACACGATATTTCTTCGTTTGCCACTTGAAAATCGTGCTTTACTTTTTGTATGAATTAAAGCAAAGTAGTAGTGACGGCACTGACGGCCGGTCGATTCAGACGTCACTGAGGGAGCTAATAACGACTCGAAGTAATCGGATGAAATTCAGGCTAATTAAAAGGCTTCCTACAAAACAAACAAAAACAAAATATAATAATAAAAAAAAACAGAAGGACACTAGGCCTATACATTACTTACTCTTTTCTCAAGTTTGATTCGTAGCACTGAGGTGGTCAAACTATCAAAACGTTTTTGTGTTAAAACAAGAAAGCTTTTTTTTCGTTTATTATTATATTTTTATTAATTTTCTGGGCGCTTATTGTAGTAGGCAACTCGTGTTGATAATCATGTTTTCGTAGTGCCGCTAGCCTGAGATCGCTATTATCCTTCTATGTCCAGAAATAGTTATGTACCCTCAACAGAAAGACACCCGATCTAGTTAAAGTAGCAAGTAAAGAGCATAAACGAAAGGACAGCATTTTTTTAGTGTAACCGCCATTTTATTTTTGATTTTAATTAAACTATTTTCAATCTAGATCAGCTTCATTTGACAAACAATTCTTACTACAAGAAGTGCGCAACCCATCCTTGCCCAAAATCGTTTCTTAGTTTTGATTTATGTCGTGTTATTTAGGTTATTTAATGGCATTACAGCAAAGTGCTCTACTATATTTGACTCAAGGGACGCAAGTCACCCAATTTGCTTTTTCTTGCAAAGGATAACTGGAGCGTACCTCCAATGCTTTGCCGGATCGAGATCGCAAGGTATGTCGTTCCACTTGCCTCCATAGCGGTGTGGCGAGCCAAACATGTTTCCACACTTTTCGATCACCTTGTTTGGTTCGCCGCGTGCCCAAGCCGTGTAACCTTTTGCCAGTGGAGTGTCATCAATCCAGTAGAACTTGTTGTCCGCCTTGCGGACAAAACCAAGCCACACACCCCCATCGGTGATGGTTTTCTGTTTCTTGAATAAGGTGAATATGAAGTTATCCTCATCCGCTGATTTTATTATGGCGAGGTCTCCTCCAAGCATCTGACATGTTCGTCGTGCATCGCTCCATTTTAGGGTTCGAATGTCGATGATGAGGTAGCCGAAGTTTCCGTAGCGGACCCAACCATCTTGCGGACAAACTGAAAGTAAGAAAATTTTTCAGTTGATTAATAAGCCTCAAACATTAAGTCGCTCTAATAATAAGCCTCGAACAATTAGTCGCTTCTTTAGTTAACTAAAAGTTTGATTAAATTGCAAGAGTTTACACCTTTAGCGCACTGTAATTTTCAGGGAGTTCTAATAACTCCTCTAGTGGGGTTAATTTAACTCCTTACAGTGGAGTTATTTTTCGTGGAGTTATTTTAACTCCAAAAAGGAGTTTAAAGAACTCTTTTTCAGGAGTAAAAGTGACCCCAGGTATTGAGGAGTTAAAATAACCCCCAAAAAGGAGTTATCCTGTACCTAAAATTTTTACTCCACTTTCAGAGTTAAAGTAACTCCAAAAAGAGTAAAAACAACCCCTGTAAGGAGTACAAGTAACCCCATTTCGGAGTAATTTTAACTCCAGACTGGGAGTAAAAAGAACTCTTTTTCAGGAGTAAAAATGACCCCAAATTCGGAGTTAAATTAGGAGTTAAAATAACCCCCCAAAAGGGGTTATCCTGTACCTAGAATTTTTACTCCATTTTTGGAGTTATAATAACTCCCTAAAAATTACGGTGCGCTTGTCGATTTCTGGTATAGGTAGTCAATTTCGTACTTCATCTCGGTTAGCAGTTTTCGATCAGCTTTTTCTAGGTCCCAGTTGTTGATGTTAAATGTTTGATTGATCGGTTGAGGCTTTTTGTGAACTGTAAACGCCGGTGATTTTGTGAAATCGGAAGTTTTAGGTTTGCCTTTAGCAAAAGTGCTTGAAAGAAGGATAAAAACAATGACGATGAAACTCGATTTTCCAAACATGGTTGAAGTCCTCTCGGATCCAAAAAAGTGTGAAACCTCTTCGTGTAAACCTCGAGAAATGAAAGTCAAGTTTTGTTGAGTAAGTCTACTTGATGAATCATCAGTATGTCTAGGCTTTTATGGTCCTCGCTGACTCTTAACAAGAACAAATTTCGCGTCGCAGCTTATCAAAACAATGATTGCGGTGCTAAAAACAGATTCAGTTATAGATAGTCAATAGACATTCAGTCTACTGTAATCCTCATATGGATGAGATGTTGAAATGTATCAGGGCAGTATAGGCCTCATATCCTGTGCTAAACTTACTAGAAATTGCCACGATATGTTTAAGTGTATTTTTAAAAGTTGTTTTTTTAACAATGCTCTTAAAACGAAAACACTTTAACACTTTAACACTTTTATTTACTAAAATGTACAGATTGAAGCGACTTTCAGGACTTTGCCAGCAGGGTATTTGGATTGTTATTGTGCTTTCAAAGTTAAATACAGAGTAACTACAAAGCAGTCATTTAGTGGCGACCGCATAATTTTTTAAATTTGTATTAAACTTACATTCGACCGCTACTTACCATACGAAAGCCGATCCGATCCGTCGATACTAAAATGCGCAGATCCAAGCTACTCTGCTAGAAGGGTAGTTGGATTGTTATTGTACATTCAAAAGTTGTGTACCCGATACGTTGAGTCTTAAGAATTTTTACATGGCTATTGCATTCTTTTCTGTTGTTGGTTTTCCGTGTTCGATAGGAACTATTATATAAAGAAGGTGTAGCTAAGCTTACTACAGGCCGGGAAAAAAATCGTCAAACAGCGACGATTGAAGTCGTGTGTACGTGTATCACACAGCCCAATTTACCGCGGCACACGCCGTGAAGGATAAAAAGGCTGCATATTTTTACAGTAAAAAAT
Source organism: Porites lobata (assembly GCA_942486035.1). Classification (NCBI taxonomy): domain Eukaryota; kingdom Metazoa; phylum Cnidaria; class Anthozoa; order Scleractinia; family Poritidae; genus Porites; species Porites lobata. Next base: position 27,874 of record CALNXK010000050.1, on the reverse strand, counting down.
CTATTCGCTCTCCAAAACACAGATATCTTAGTAACACACAATACCAAAATGGACAAGCAATAAAACTCTTTACTATCGCAGCGATAGAGTTGAATTTTATGAAAGAATCGTGGGATTTGTGAGAAAAAGAGTTCTAAACGTTTTCTTCGAATTCTGAAACGATTCGTTGAATTTTTGGGTTGTGTCCATACCCAGTTGTTGTGTCTATACCCTGCGAATTTCCATTCGCACTTCCAGTTGTAGATAGCCTCTCTTATTTTGTTGTTTGAATTTGCACAACTCCAAATTTCAAAATCAAAACGGTTTTGACACGGCCTGGCAAGCTACCAAAAGCCACAACATAAATAAAGGAAAAATCCTTGATTTGTTGTAGCAGAAGTAAGCTCTGGCCATTGTGCTATTTCTTCGCCTTAGATACTGCAGACGCTCGAGAAACGATATGTTCACTGATGGTTTTTCCGTCCTTACCAGGTGTTAAATTCCCACGCAAAGTACCTTTTTGAGTAGAATGAGTCAGGTGCAACTGCAGTTTTAATAATATTAATAATAATAATAATTATGCTCTTACAAGTTATAAATAAAAATAAATATGATCATGGTACTAACAGTCGCATAATAAAATTGGATAATAAATAGAAACCTGTATAATATTTCTGTTTATTTCTGACAACAATAGTAAATAGATACAATTATTCACCGAAGTGGAGGTGGCTAGTCGTATTTATCGAACTGCGAATAGTGCAGGATATTAACTGATTGAGTAGCCAATCAGAGCGCGCGAAAAACACTATCCATTGTTTTAGTATATTATATATGAAAAAATATAAACAAAATAAAACCTACAGTTCTCATAAATCCCAAATAGGAATGTTTCTAGGGCAGATTTAAAGGACGAGAATGAGTCTGCATTTTTAAGAGAATCGGCAAGAGTATTCCATAATGTAGGTGCACAGAGGAAAACGCACGTTCACCGTATGTCACAGAGTTCACAGTGGGGACAGTAAAAGTGATTTGGAGGATGAACGAAGACTTCGTGGTGGACAATATTCTTGTAACAGGGACGTCAAATAGCCCCCCGGAGTAGCTAGTCAATCGATAAAAATCGGTAGCAATCAAGTGATTTTTATGGATTGATAACGGAAATCGGTGAAAACCGATGAACTGAATTGCTGTGTCAAATCGATATTATCGATTTTTCATGGTTTTAATGATTTGTAACAGAAGTCCGCCATTGTGTTTTTTTGGTACGAGTTAGATAGTACAGCTAAAGAAACTCATCCACGAGTAACAACTGATCAACAAACCTGCCGGAAAACGAGAAATGTGGAAACTATTAAACACACAACTTTCTCTCTATAACCCTTTATTTTGCGTATAATACTAACAAAATCGGTTCGGTTTTTAACCAGTTCTCGCAGGCAAGTATCACGAGAAATACATCCTTAGGTAATCATTAATAAAGATTTCCTAGCCTGAATTTCAGACAGTGCTTCGAGTTGGGATTCAGGCGAAACGATTTTCCTCGATAGATTTTCACTGTTTCCCGATATCAGTTGATAACAATCACTTGATTGCTAACGAGTTTTATCGATTTCGATTTTCATCTATTGACTACTCCGGGTCCTCCGGGATGTAACTGCACCAGGATCTACACAGACGTTATATTGAAGGGTGGCAATATAAATCCCGAAAAACTGGGCGCCTACAGACCTGGCCAATATCAGCCATCAGAAACCGATTGTAAAACCTGATTTTAAAGGAAAAATATTAATGTTTTTAAAGATTTCTCTATAAGTGATAATGTTTCATAAACAATATAATGTGATAAATGTTTGATTCTTTGACTCTCAACTGCCACCCATTGTCAATAAATTTACTGTTTGCATGAGTTCAGTTTTCGATTTTTGATCAACAGATGTTTCTTCCGATATGAATATATGAAATCAGTAGAAATCAAGATAAATTGATTAAAAACACTAGTGTGTCATCGATTTCTACCGATTGATCGATACAATCGATATCAACCAGATCAGATTTACCGATTTTCATCGATTTATCGATTGACTACTCCGGGATAGCCCTGAGAAGGTCCGTCAAGAATCTTGAAAGTAATGAGAATAACATTGAATATTTTACGTGATTCAACTGGCAGTCTGAGTAGCTCACGAAGAGCAGGTGTGATGAGTTCATGTTGTTTAGTTCCAGTAATAAGACGTGCTGCAGTGTTTTGAATTCTTTTAAGTTTGTCAGGGTCTTGTTCAAGACTAAGACCATAACGGATACTGTTACAGAAATCCCAACGTGAAAGAGCATTGACTAACAGTTTTGAAGTTTCCGTTAGTGAGGTATTTGCGAATGTGCCCTATGGACCTTATGGCATTGACGGCTTTTCTGCATGTCTCGTTTATGCAGTTTGCCAGTGTTAGGTTTTTGTCTAAACTCCAAGATGACGAACTCTATCAGTTTGTTCAGTGACGGTACTGTTATAATAATTGTTAGCTATGAATTAAGAAAAGCCGAAATTAGGAACGTCGTAAAAATGAATGCCACCTTTTGAAATAAGAAAATTCCCAATACAGTGCAGTGGAACCCGGTTAATACAAACACCAAGGGAACATGCAATACTACCCGTATTATTCTAGTGTACGTATTAAGGGGGCATTCAGAAAAAGAGTGTCATGGATTCATGTTTTATCGATATAGAGACTAAAGCAGACATTTTTACGAGAAGACGTTATTTCATTTCATGCCAGTAATGGTAACAAGTTAATAGTAAAGAAACTTCACGCTCAGTTATCATAGTCTCGGACTAAAACTACTTCTTTGACTGATCAACAGTTGAATCTTTGACTTAAAGTTGTACTGACACTTTTCGTTTGCGTCTAGGTGGACTGAACATAAGAGAGAACTTTTAAAGGTAATTCGCTGTTTCTATAATAGGTTTTCACCGGTAAGATATTCGGTCATGGACAGCGCGCAGATAGACAGTATCCATAGAGCGGGTTTTAAAATATATGAGACCTGTGACACGGGACACAGAGGAAAGTGTCCGTTGTCCGTATTAAGCTGGTTAATTTTGAATTGCAGACAGCATGATGATACAGATAAATGTTGTGTGGTGTAGCCCTTTTTACATCGCAAATAGTGGGAGAAAAAATCAATTCCCACAGATTCCTTGTACTAAGGCTTACGTTCATTGTCGTTTGATATTCTAACTTTGAAAATATATGCTCATATTAAATGCTCTGTTACACAATCTCTGCATTCATATGTGCCCTTTATTCTCTCTTCGCCGCGATATACCTCCATAATCACCCATAAACTGCCTCCATCTGACTATCAGGCCTTGTAGCTAAGTCGACATATCAACCGAGTTCGTCTAGTCCGGATTTTTTTTCTTTAGTTTTCTTTCTCTGTTTCCCTAGATTCCCTGTACATGGATTAAAGCTGACTGGAAATTTCGGGGATGATCTCTAGCTCTAGCTACTCAGAGTTAATCCTGTCTTCCACAAATTGTCATTCCTGCATGAAGGAAACAGATTCGATCAATTACCGAATAGCTTACTCAGTCTCCTCACTGTTCAACAAAGTGGTGAGATCAGTAGCCGACTTTGTAAGAAAAAAAGAGCGCTGAACCACCGTTTGATCGCGGGATATTTCTGTGTAGTAATTGAACACTCAGGAGCCCGATGGAGATGATGCGTGCCCAAGTTCAAACCAGTCGAACAGTTGTAAACGCTTGAAGTAGTTTCCCAAAGAAATCGTAAGAACTGAATTAACCAAAACTTATACAGGGGTCCAGTGAGACTTGAGTGTTAATTCGAAAAGCGATAGAGAACCAAAAGAAACTCACGCAGGGAACCTTAACGAGATGAAAGCCGAGATCAGTGCATTATAATCTGCAGTGTAGACGTATGCTTTCGGGCACCCAAGCGCTCAGTTTTTTCCACCGCTGTCGGCATTTTTATTTTAAAAGTAGAAGCAGATTCGGTCGGGAAAAATGAGAGGGGAGGGGGAGAAAAACGTCATGCAGCAAAAGCCAAAGTGATTACAGTGCTCTCCAATCCCCCTCCCCCACCGGAAAACACCCGCACATAGGCCTTGAATGTGTGTTCTTTATGTCAAACACTAGTTACTAGCTCTCAGTGAATGGACCCTAGTAAAGAGGTCATCTCTGCACTGTAATTTTCAGGGAGTTATAATAACTCCTCTAGTGGGGCTAATTTAACTCCTTACAGTGGAGTTATTTTTCGTGGAGTTATTTTAACTCCAAAAAGGAGTTTAAAGAACTCTTTTTCAGGAGTAAAAGTGACCACAGATTTTGAGGAGTTAAAATAACCCCAAAAAAGGAGTTATCCTGTACCTAAAATTTTTACTCCACTTTCAGAGTTAAATTAACTCCAAAAAGAGTGAAAACAACCCCTGTAAGGAGTACAAGTAACCCCATTTCGGAGTAATTTTAACTCCAAGACTGGGAGTAAAAAGAACTCTTTTTCAGGAGTAAAAATGACCCCAAATTCGGAGTTAAATTAGGAGTTAAAATAACCCCAAAAAGGGGTTATCCTGTACCTAAAATTTTTTACTCCATTTTTGGAGTTATAATAACTCCCTAAAATTACGGTGTATATTATATATGTAAATTATTTTTATGAAATGTCATTTTTTATCATAGATATTTTTCATTAAAGAAAACCAGGGAGGAGCAGCGTGGAAGTCAACAGAAGTAAGTTTATTATTTATTTTATTTCTTGTTTTCTTTTCACTCGCTTTAGAAAGGACTTCCGGTTTTTTTTTTGTCCGAGGGGAACCGGTTCTAGTTTTGAAAGGTTCGAGTTTGCGCGGTATCTTTCTCCTTTCAACGGCTCTCTTCGTGAATGGAGAGGTTTTGATCGGAGCGTGTGCGAAACGGGGACTAATATGAGCCGAGTTTGGCAAGAAATTCTATTTCCACGGTTTGCAAAGTGCCTGGGACATCATAAAGTCCGGGAAGGCTTAAATGGGCGCTCGTTGCTCAAAGAACCGAGCTTCGGGCACAATCCGAGAGACCATCCGGTGGATGGTGTATAACGTCTCTGCCCAGCTCTGCACACCGTGAAGAAGTCTCCAGCAGGCAATAAGGGGCAAATTGGTTAGTTTGGACATAAGAAAAGAGGGCCAACGAAGTATTTGGCTGTGATTTTTGCCTTGCTGGAGACTTCTAAATTGTGTTGTTATTGCCAGGATGTAATGTGTCCCGCACGAGTTGAACACGGATTTCCCAGAATGCACTGCGAAAAGGTTAACAACATGTTTAATATTTGACCATTACAGTGAGACTGTTCTGTTGTTGTGTTTCAGTTTCTACGACGGAGGTGCTGATCTTTGAATAAACGAGCAACAACGGTGAGTAGCAGGCTTTTTGCCAGGAAAGGTTATGTTACAAAGTCGTGAAAGTGTAGTTGAAGTCAAAGTCTGTGGTTTCGTATAGCGAAGGTTTATTTTTGGTCATGTGTCGAGCGACTCTGGAAATTGACTGTGTCCAAAAAGAGCCGCCGTCCTACTGCACAGGCTGAATTGTCGTTCATTTTCAATTTATTGTTGGCATTGCAAGCTAAATGCTGATCGGATCGCGGAAGAGTAACTATTTTTCCTCAAAGCATGTTAAAGTTCCCGCGCTATAGCACCGTCGCGACGACGAGCGCCGTTTATGCTTGATTGTCTGGAATGTTCGGTACAATGTTTTTAATCTGCTTTATGCACCGGTACGGGCGATTATAAAACCATTGCGGGATGAAACTGATCTAGGGAAAATGATGTAAAAGAGATATATTACTTTTTAAACATGTGTTGAGGAATTTTCTTTAAACAAGGTTTTCCTTTTGTCCTTTTCTTTCAGATGTGGCCGTTGGTTTTACTCGCCCCCTCGGAGCTGGAATATTTACTCTCTGAAATGTTTATATTATCTGTGCTCTGCTGTGGTCAAACACGAAGAAAGCGAAGCGAAACGTCTTGTAAGATAACGTTAATTTAAAACTATTTGCTTGACCAGTGTTTAGTCTTCGAAAATCGCCTGTATTGAAACTACATCTCTGTATTTCTCACCTCCTGACCCGTCTTTTGAAATTCAATCCTACGCTCAGTACGGCGATGTAATTGATATGTAACGCAACGTTATTTGGTATCCTGCCCAGAAGTCCCTCAAACGTTAACCCTCAACAAACCGTACTTCTTGTTTGTAACCTTTATCCTTATTTAACCCTAAGCCTTAGCTCAACTTTAGCTATCCACCAAAACCAGCTTAACGTAACACCCTTTTCCTGACAAGGCGAACGTTTAACTCAGTGGATCAACTCATGTGTTATGACCATTGAAATCAGTTGAGACTGCTCGTCTAACCCTAACCCTCCAACCTAACCCTAACCTATTCCTAACCCTAACCTCCAACCTAACCCTAACCTATTCCTAACCCTAACCTCCAACCTAACCCTAACCTATTCCTAACCCTAACCCCCAACCTCGACCTAATCTGATTCTAACCCTAAACTATCCCTAGTCCTTACCCTAACCTAACCCTAACCCCAACCTTAACCTTAACCCTAAAACCCTAACCCTAACTCTTCCTCCCCCTCCCCCCCCTGCTCTTACATTTAGTAGTATACAGTAAGGACTAAGTAATAGGTGCTTTTCGAAGTTAGCCTCAAAAGGCTCTTATAAATTTTCTGTTTCTTGGAAATTAAGCTGTTTAGGTTCTCAAACATTCGAGGTTCTTATTTTCTTAAGGAAAAAAGACTTTTTGTAAGAATGTTGGAGGTTTTAAATGTTTGTACAAAATATGCATGTTGTTATGTCTAAATGACTGCAATTTAAGCCAATAGAAATTTTTTTTGCCATTAGAATGATTAGTGGACTTTAAGAACTCCATAGCGATCTGTTTTAACATTTCTACTTCATCTGGTTCTTTCAAAATCTTAGCCTGAAGAATTCTGGTTCTTATCTGTGCCTCTCCTCTGTGTCACTAACCTGACATAATAATGAGTGACACGTGCATGTTTCACTGTACAGTATTTTTCAGATGAAATAAAATACTGATTTGGATTGTTTTTGTTGTATTGGGGGCAATTAGAGACTTAGTGAAAACTATACACTGTAATTTTCAGGGAGTTATAATAACTCCTCTAGTGGGGCTAATTTAACTCCTTACAGTGGAGTTATTTTTCGTGGAGTTATTTTAACTCCAAAAAGGAGTTTAAAGAACTCTTTTTCAGGAGTAAAAGTGACCACAGATTTTGAGGAGTTAAAATAACCCCAAAAAAGGAGTTATCCTGTACCTAAAATTTTTACTCCACTTTCAGAGTTAAATTAACTCCAAAAAGAGTGAAAACAACCCCTGTAAGGAGTACAAGTAACCCCATTTCGGAGTAATTTTAACTCCAAGACTGGGAGTAAAAAGAACTCTTTTTCAGGAGTAAAAATGACCCCAAATTCGGAGTTAAATTAGGAGTTAAAATAACCCCAAAAAAGGGGTTATCCTGTACCTAAAATTTTTACTCCATTTTTGGAGTTATAATAACTCCCTAAAAATTACGGTGTGAGCGCGCGTAATAAACGTCCCCTCTACGCTGTCAAAATTGTATTAGACGCAACTCTCTAATAAACTCCCCTGTCTAATAGCCCCCCCCCCCCTATGAGAACTACTCCGAAATACAAAAAAAAAAACTGTAGGACACTTGGCCTACACATCACCTACTCTTTTCTTTAGTTTGATTGTGGCAGATGGTCAGACTATCAAAACATTTTTGCGTTAAAACAAACAAGCTTTTTTTTCGTTTATTTCTTATATATTTGTTATTTTCTGGGCGCTTATTGTTGTAGGCAACTCGTGTAAATAATCATGTTTTCGTAGTGCCGCTAGCTGAGATCCCTATTATCCCTCTATGTCCAACTGAAATAGTTATCTACCGTCACCCGAAAGACACACGATCCATTAGTAAAAGTAGCAAATAAAGATCGTAAATGAGTGACAGCATTTTAAGTGTAACCGCCATTTTATTTTTGATTTTAATTGATTTATTTTCAGTCTAAATCAGCTTCACTTGACGAACAATTCTCATTACGAGAAGTGCGCACGCCATCCTTGCACAAAATCGTTAGTTTTGACTTATGTCGTATTATTTAGTTTATTAAATGGCATTACAGCAAAGTGCTCTACTCTATTTATGACTTTTGGGGTGCAAGTCACCTAATTTGCTTTTTCTTGCAAAGGATAACTGGAGCGTACTTCCAATGCTTTGCCAGATCGACATCGCAAGATAAGTCGTTCCACTTGCCTCTACGGCTGTTTGCCGAGCCAAACATGTTTCCACACTTTTCGCTCACGTTGTTTGGTTCGCCGCTTGCAAGAACCGGCCTTTATAACATGAAAGTGTAGTTAGGGGCTGACCAATTAACTTTAGAAAAGGAAGGGATGGACAATGTAGATGGGCAGTTGGGAGATTTTGTTGGGCAATCATTTCTTTTCCTATCCTACTACTCTGATCGAAAATAATTTCCCATTTTTGGGTGTACACTCAACACAGCTGTAAACTCGATATAAGTTTTTTTTTCATTCCATGAATGTGTGCAGATTATTTTTCCTCTAAAATCACCGAGGCTCTCCCCCAAAAGGTCAAAGCCACTCTGCCAGCGGGGTAGTTGGATTGTTATTGCATGTCATTCAAAGTTAAATACAGATTAACTAAAAAGCAGTCATTCAGTCTACTAAGGTTGGAACGTTCCATACCATATTACACCCCCCATATCAGGCCCCAGCCGGGCCCCAACCTATCATATCAGGCCCCGACTTACCATATCAGGCCCCATGTATATTAAGCTGGGTTTCCCGTAATTCACGTATATTTGGATTTTGTTTCTTTAAAAGTAATAGCCGTTTTCACAAAAGAGACTGGTTAACTATCCTTCTTGACGGATAACGGCAGACAGTTAAGGTAGTCCCAATTTTAAGAAACCGTTCCGTTTTCACATCAAAACAAATTATAATGTCTGACGCCATTTATCCGAATCATCCTCTCGTCTGTAGTGTGAAAGCGGCTAATGATAATGTCAAGAATTTCATTATCAATTGGCAAAATATTGTACCAAAATGTATGATATTAACAATCTAACATTCATTGCTTAAAGCAACATATACTGAGTCTCAGGTAGGGACATGTCAAGGTAAAGCAAACAAAAAAAATCAAGATCAGGGAATTTTCTACAAAGTCGTGAACATCTTTCATTGATATGTTCAAAATTATATTTTCCTTGCGCACAAGATCCCGTGTAAAAAGGCGTAAAGACTTTGTAAGAGAAGACAAGAATATTGATAGTCTGGAATAAAAGGGCCCAAGCAAATGTAAACGTGCATTGTTTATTCCACGTTTAATCACCGCATAACATTACAATTCTTTTCTGTCCTATTCAAACCGTATTCATTGTGCAGCAATTTTAGCTTTTTATTTTCCTGCTTGGAGCAAAGGTCAAATCAGCTCTGGTAACGCCCCTAGAAGCTGTAACACTATGGTTTGTCACTACTCCGACTTTCTTACAGGTCACCACTATTACACCGCAAAATGTAACAATCGCCGCAAATTGCAATACTAACTCAAGATGCACTAAGAATGGCCCCAAATATGTAATAATATTTTTGACGTAATATATCAAACATGAGATGCAGTGTTTCATCACCAGATGAAACACCGAGAAGAGAGTTGAAAATACGACGCGCAGCGGAGTATTTTTGACGAACTTCGAGGTGTTTCATCTGGTGATGAAACACTGTGTCGAATGTTTGATATTTCTTCTCAAACAAAAGCATTTTTGAAGGAGAAATTAAGGATGCAAATACTAAGCAGTGTTTCATCCGATTTCCAAACACTCATTAAACATTAATTTCCTTTGTATTTTCTTAATGAATTATTAATGAGTTTGAGAAGCAAAATGTAATAATCTTTCAACGGAAAATGTAATTACTAACTTTCTAACGCATAATGCATAATTTGTTTCCTTCCCTATCAAACTCAGTTTTCATCCCCGTATATTAATCAAGCTTTTTTTTGTAATTTTTTTCCTAAATAACTACTGATCTGTAATCTCTTGCTTCCCTGTACGTGACGTGTGCCTGATACTTGCATTCCGCCCCGTCTTAATATACTTTTATTGATCATCAACTGTCAGCTCTATGGACCTAGCATGAAACGGACGACGTTAACCCTTAATTAACATTTCTTGAAATTGACCAAAAATACACCTATTTCAATTAAGGTTGCTTCTGAGAAGAATGATGCATGATCCATGTTTCATAGCCTGCGGTGCATTATTGTAGCAAGTCTAGTAAATTATGTGCCCGCAGCGACCCTTTAGAAACCTAGAAAGCAAACGCTGCTAACGTTAAGACAATGTATTTCAAAACACTGAATCCTAGGCTTTTTAATTCAAGACAGTGATTTGAGGTTAGGTTTTTCTCTGTGGTAATATGCCCGGGTAATATGCAAATGCTGCAAATTTGAAACGAGTTTGCTTGGCTCGTGCACGTGGGAATTTTAGATGGAGTTTTTGGCAGTTTTCATTTCCGTCCCGGTCAGCTCCAGTCGTCGTTGCTTAAGCTCCATGATAGTAAGTTCAACTAAACCTGACATACTCCAAGTCCGCCAATGGATCATTATAAATTGCGGATACACTAGCACAAAATGGTGCAGAACCCAGGGTGTCCAGTATCGTATGAGTCTGAATAAAATCTCTCAGACTCTCGTTTCCCTCCGATTTGAGAGAACCCTGAGGTATCTTTATAGAGTCTGTTACATCCCATATTTCTTTTTGACTTTTGAGAACTGGTGAAGCAAAAGTTCTCACCGTATTGAAAGCGCTCAGCTTCGTGGCATACATGGAGTATCATCTCAAGGATAAGTCACAAAGGACAAGTATCTTATCGAATCTTACCTAATCTTTCTCTCATGGCCTTTAAATAGGCTTCCTCGGTGTCATTCGCATGATTTAGCTGATATCGGGAATGGATACGGGAAGGAAGAGTGATCGCTCACCACTTTGACACTGCTTAACGTTAAGACAACTGTTTCAAATGCTAGGCTTGTTGAAAGAATATTTTACGTATTCAGGAGCCCATAGAAAGACTTTAGATAACAATGACCTCAACCAGGTCATGCGTCCAGCGGTTTTAGTGAAGACAAGGGTTTGGCTAGGGGTTCAGTCTCGCATGTTCAGGAGGGTTTGATATGGGAATGGGGGCCTGGTGTGGGGGGCCTTTCTTCCTTTAGTGTGGTAATGGAATGGACAAACAACCACGACCTTGCTCTTGCTCGGGAGGTTTTGTTATTGTAACCTTTTCGTCTACAGGCGAGGACAGTTGAAAGAGGAAAAGTGTGGCAACAATAACGGACAACCTGAATTCGCACGCTACATTGAGGTTTTTTGTCACAAAGAAATCGGTGAGGGAGCATCTTAAGCCTTTACTGGACAAGTATCGTGCAAGAATGCAGAAGGAACGGAGAGACAGTGGAGTGGAAGTAGAGCAAACAGAGCTGGACCAAGCCCTCGAGGAGATCAACGAGAAGTGGGAAGCAGCGGATGAACAAGATATATTGTTGCTGAATAACAGGAAAAAGACAGAGCAAGACAGAGCAATGGGAGAGGAGGTCCGAAAGAAGGCGTGCGAAAAGCTGGGTGAAACGATGAAACGGAAAGGAGAAGGTGAGGGTTCGTCAGAGCCGAAGAAGAAAAGGTCAAGAAAGGGTGGAAATGACACAATAGAATTTCTGAGGGAAAAGGCAAACATTGATATGGCAATGAAACAAGAAGAACAGAAAGCGAGAAGGGAGGAGCACGAGCGGCAGACAAGGCTTTATGAGCTAGCACTTGCTAATCAACAACAGCAACAACAACAGAGCAATCAACTCATGAGTCTGATGATTGGCCTCATGCAAAAAATTGCAGAAAAATAAGACGGTTAATTTTGTTTGAGATGAAAGCATTCAAGAAACATACTTTATTGTTTACTTCAGACTGCTTGTTTCTACTGTTCTACACTTACATATATGATCCACGTCATGTCTTGAAGTTACGACAACTTGTTAAATTTGAAACGCTTGATATATACGTTATTTTGGGATGGAAATCCCTTTGTGTTCTTTGTCTTTTACATGTATGGTAACAGCAATAAAAACCATTGATTGTTTTCACATTGAGGTGGTTTTTATATAATTAGCACAATAAACTACTTTTCGAACATTGCCATGAGTGCTTTTAATATAGAATGAAATATACGAAATACCGTGATAAAGGTAAACTTATAGGCCAAGAAATAATAAACTTTTTGATTAGTTTCCTTGAATTTCTTTGAATATTTCAAAAAAATGGTAGGGTGGATGTGCGTGTGTGTGTGTCTAAAAAAGTGTTAGAAGAACAAACTTGTCCCAAGACTTTTTTCCATCATTGTAGGGTAGTCTTACTCTAGAATTGGTAGAATTCTCATGATGCAACCCCTTTCTAATGAAATGTAACGGGACCACCTCGGGTTCTCCTATCAAGCAATTAAGACACTCATTTCTTCACAGAACTTCATAGAACTTGCAATCTATATCAATGACTATTACTACATAAAATTAATTTTCTCTTCAAGATAAATATGGTTTCCGAAAAGGAGTGATCAGTTTGGTTACAACTTCTACTCTTTACTTTCTGCAAGTTGGCTTCACCCTACCTTTATCAAACACTCTATTTTCTCTTCCAGTTTGATTTGCCTTCGAAGCTATTATTTCATGACTTAACTCGATCAGTTGTTGTATCTCCTCAGCCATACCTGCGTAACAGATAAATATTCAGTTTACATTGAAGCTTCTAATACCAATTTGACCAGAGACATATATAGTACACGAAGAAGCACTTTTTGGATTTGCTACTGGGGAAACACCCCGGTATAAGAACTGGTTTATGTTTATCCTGAGGGTCAAACGAGTTATAGAGCCACGCAGGAAGTTTAAACCGGCAAGAGAGAAGCGCGTAAAAAAGGGGCTGTGTCATTGATGGCTGTCCATTTCATTTTGTTAATTATATTGCCAATTACGTACATAGCCTGCGAGCAAGCTCTCAATTACCAATTACGCTTCCTTATCCTCTATGAATTCCTATTTCGGATTCCAAACGAAAAATTTCCCGGATTCCAGAATCCGGATTACCTTACATTGGACGATACATTCTAAGTACCTAAAATATGCTGTTTGGCGTTTAAGTCGTTCGTATCATAGACTTAACTGTTTTCATGCTAATGTTAGTAGATTCAAAGTGCAGGATAGTCTTTTGCAGCTGTATCAGTAATGATTAGATTATTTTCCGCGAAAAAGCCTCAATTAATGCCTTAAGAGGGAGTACTGCGGTTCCTCGAAGACTCCTCTCGATATCTTTCAAAGTAAAGATAAGAGAATTCAAAGCGAATAAATCAACATCAATTCAGTTTTAGGATACCATTTCAAGACTACATACCAAGAATTAGCGGAATCGAAGTACCATGGTATAAGGGTAAAAGTCGAATCTAATTTTCGAACTTTGAGCCTGGCAGAGTTACAGAGAATCACTTCAAATTAGTATGTAAAAATTACCTTTAGTTTCACCTGCTCCTGTAGGCATCATCCTTATAGTTAAAATCAATGTAGCAACCATTGTCAAGAAGGATAAGGCCAGAACAGCTATCATAGCGGATAACACATGACGACTTATAGCAATATTTTCCGTAGGTTGTTGTCGTCTTCTTTCATCGTTTTCATGGTGAATTTGGTTTCCTGCTGGGTCTCCGGACGGTGAAGACCGGATAGTTAATAACTGTAGGTGATTATAAAGATGTTCATTGTCGGGTTCAGCTCTGGAATCCTGCATCCTTTTGGTTGTGACGAAAACTCTGAGTAAGACTTCTCCAAGGTCACAGTTTGTAGTGAATGACACTTGTAATAACTTAGTGCCTAACTATATATGATGTCACGGGAAAATAAATTTTCCGGTTTTCTCCAGTGGTTTCTTCACAAATTATAGCCAAATATGGCAATCTAATGTTTAACAAACGAAAGCACTTCCTGAGTGAAAAATCCAATTGATTAGGTAATTAACTGATAGTACAATTATTATCGAAATGATATATGCCGTATAATTTTGTTGTTTCCGTTCATAATTCTTTATTTTTTAAATTTGTTGTAGTTGTAAAAGCATGTATGAAATATTCAAAAGAACACTGACAATATCATCGGCAAGAAATGGACTTGGAGTTGTTAAAAGGACGTTGAAATAAGTGAGCGTGGATCATTGTTGTATATTCGGACGAACTGTGCACGTTTACTTTATCAGGTTGATGAAGACGATGCGATGGACAGGAGTGTGAAAGAGCTATCGCAGCCTGACTGTGACGATGGGATTTCGCTCAGCGATAAGCGAATAATAAGCGCTAGCTGCCGAAAAACGGTCCTCGAATTGTTAAAGCGACGTTGAGGAGTATCTATTGTGGTTTATTGCTATCTGGAAAATTTTGCTTGAATTCTGTAAAAAGGTGATCTTTGCCCAGTAGGTTGTTTGTCGGTGATTCCATTTATCTACAGGAAATGCTGCGCTGGAATAAACAAGTTTCTAGAATACTCAAGTACAGAAGGGCAATCGGATACTTCGACTGCGTTAAATTACTTTGCTAGGTCAGAGCACGTACAGCCTCGAGCTCAGTCCGTTTATTAAAATAATTTTTAGCTAGTGTTTAGCAAAAGCTCGTTTTAAAGCAGTTTAATGTAGCCATAAACGCCTGCCGTACTAACCGTTACGTACTCTTTGTGAACAGCATATCCGAAAACATTTATTTAAAAGCACTTATAGGAAACCCTCGAGGTCCATTTTAAAACAACTGTGTAAAACCACGATTTGAATAAAACTCGGCCTTATGTAAAACTTAGCTATTTTACGAGAAAGTGCACTATCGTTCGGAAAGTGTTTGGCAGTCACATGAGAAAGCAAATTATTTTACAACTAAAAAGCGTTGAATAAATAAGTTTAAAGTGATCTTTGCGTTAAGCAGAAATGCTACGCTTTAATAAGTTTCTAGAATATTCAGGTGAACATGCAACAACAACACGCACAGCTTCGGGCAAGGAAGGGAAGCTCCCTAGTCCTTGGTGGAAAGCGTGAGTGTTATAGAGATGCCAAAAAGTTACCGAAGAAACGCTGACGAAATGCTTAACACTATATCCCAAAAGCAGATGCCGAAAACCAAATGCTAAATACTGTATGCCAAAAAAAACCTACTGAAAATCAAATGCTAAAGAAATTAAACATGATCTATCAAGTATATCAACACACAGAAAGTCATGAAAGATATAAAAAAAAAAAAACGAAGGAGAAAAGTGACTCTGTTACAGTGCCCAAGCAGTTTAAAACACCTGAATATCAAAATGGAATGTTTTTTCTACACTAATTCCATTCATCCATGAGCTCGCTCCAAGGAGCATTTGATTGCTTTCGTTTTTAGTCTTCCTGCCTCGTTGGAAATCGGAATTGGAATTGGCATTTTATTATTTTTATTATTATTATTATTTTTTTGTTTTGTTTTGTGAGAGGCTTTTCCCTCAGTAATATGCCTGCCTGGACGCCGCTACCAAATCTCAGTGTCTCTCTAAGGCCCGGTTGAGACGCCATATATACTTTCACTTGAGCCGAATCGACTCATTCACTGGCAGAAGCCGATCTTCATTTCAACCGAACTAAGATTCAAAAGGGCAAAACGCGCATTTGTGTTAACTACATTATAAAACTTATTCATTTAGTTGGTATTTCATTTACTTTTCCAACTGATTTTCCGGAAGCTTTTTGTAAATGGTAAACAAACTTTATTTCTGAAGAATTTCAAAAAGAAATTTGAAGTTAATGGTGAATTATATATAATACCTAATCCAATATTAGAAATTAAAGGGTTAAAAAAACTGAGACACTTGAGAAAAAAAAAAAGCTCCTTCAAGCAGAACATAGGATGGGCAACAAAGTAATGTTTTTGGACTTGATTTTGTCAACATATTAAAGTCCATACATTCGTACCGTAGCCTCATTCAATGACTTTCATATACTGGTGTCATTTATGCTGGCGTTATCCGTTTGGCAAATGAAAGAAAACCTGGGGCCCGTTTCTCGAAAGTCCCGGTAACTTTTCGGGCCCGAAATCAAATATTCAAATCGAAATATAAGGAATAAGGGCGCGGGTCCTGGCTAGCAAACAACTCCATATTGTTTCACTAATTGATGGTGAAATTGATTTTTATCATGTTAGATGCAAAACTATTGAAACCTCTATCTTGCTTGTAAACAACAACAGCTTTACCTGCCCGTTAACATATCGGGGCTTTTGAGAAACGGACCCCTGGGCCGATAAGTGATCATAACTTTACAAAGCGTTGAGAAGGGAACATAAGGACAAACAATTCGAGGACAAAGTTGGAAGTTGGTTGGAAGTTGCAAGTTGCAAGTCGGAAGTCGGAAGTCGGAAGTCGGAAGTTTTTTTTGACCTTTCGAAATTATTTTAGGTACAGACGTGCCTAGTTTAGGTGCGTACGTGTGTAAAGCCCCTGTCTTAACAAAACATCCTCTTTCACGAAAACAAACGTAAAAATATAGATGACGTCATTAGCTACAATATATTTAACAATTATTCCTGGAGCCCGAATGGGCTCTGAGTCAATAGCCAATGAGGCAGAAGGCCGAATGGGCTATTGACTCAGAGGCCACGAGGGCCAGAGGAATAACTGTTTTAGCTAAAACCAAACAGTTGGTCAAAAATATCGACATAAAACAACTTTAGCTAGTTAAATTTAGACTTAAATCCTTTTTTGCCGCCAAAAAGCCGGCGCTTTTCGCTACTAGTGGGCTATAACATATAGCCTAGTAGTAGCTTAACCAATCAGAGGGCAGCATTGATAATAGACCACTAAGTTGGATTTTACTAAAAGTGGTTGTTTCGGGGATCGAGCGGACGTTCAGGATCTTCCTTAGGCGCGACTCCAAACGTTTTTTTAAAATTTTCTTACCATAAAAATAAATAAATAAATAAACGGTGCCAACTTTTCTCACTTGCAGCCAATGGCTGAATTGCAGAGGAACCAGAGAGGTGAGATCGGACATCAGCATGTAAAGACGCACTCTTGCAGCCACTTCAGTCCATGTTTTGATCACACCTCGCCCACCCCGACCGATGATGGCACAAGTCAGATACACCATGACATTGGGGCCTACGTCTCCTTCTCTTTTCGAACAATGTCATGGATTCTTTTACGTCCCCTTCCAACCCAAATACAACGATGAAGGAGACAAGGCCAACGGCTTAACGTCACCGCCCAATGACGCGATCATCTGAACTGAGAAAGGGGTTTCACAGCTAGCATGATCTCACCAGTTTTTTTAAAGACCTTGGTTGATGGTCCGGCTAACATTAAATAAATAAGTTATCGTAATACAACAAAGGTACATACTATGGTAAAACAAGTTAGCCAAAAAAAAAAAACGAAATTAAAACAGCCAAGGAACATATAATGTTGATATAACTAAAACAAAAAAAACAGCACATATTTGAAGTCATTAACCCGAGAAGTCACACTGAACGCATATCAGAAATGCACGAGGAGATCGACTTATTTATTTTTTTGGTGTGGTTTCCGGACGCATATCAGAAATGCATAAGGAGGTCCACTTATTTCTTTATTTGGTGTGGTTTCCGGTTTTAATAGCAATTTCTCTTTCACATTGAAATTTAATAGTTTCCAGAAGAACAATGAAATCATTGAGTCTCGGTGTCTCAGACTTGCTCCTAGCAAGGATGGATGGTGGATGTAGTAT
>CALNXK010000050.1:0-5000 GCA_942486035.1 Porites lobata | reverse complement strand
AAGCTTGTCATTTCCTGCAGGTCCTAACCTCCCTTCGATCGGTTCCCTTCGGTCGAGCCTCAGGTCGTCCCTGCAGTAAAAAACTAATCTTTTCTAACATTTTTCTTTTAATTCCATTTAATGGTGTACAAAAAAGAGCGGTAAGTCAGCATTTAGTAACTTCTCTAGCGTAAAAGGCGGGAAAAAGTACCAGTGAGAGAGAGGTGGAAATCATCTTCTTATAACTACTATATTTTTATTTACCAACAAAAATAATCTAATTAAATAATAAAAATGGAATCCATGATTGATATTCCAACAGAAGAAGACAAAAATTTTATAGTTGAAGATGGTTATAATCATGATGAGGACCCAACATATGAGCCTAAAGATTTCTCCTCATCAGATGAAGAAAACAAATATGTTGTAATTGGTAAAGAGTTTAAAAAACTTACCGAAAAAGCTAAAAAACTTGGTGCTGAATCTCTTGATTATTCAACTCGTAAAAATAACAAATATGTAGCAACACTTCCAATTGGAAAGAAAATTCATTTTGGGTCAGCGCAATATCCAGACTTTTTAATTCATAAAGACAAAGAGCGAAAAGAGAGATATCTCGCTCGAGCTAAAAAGATTAAAAATAAACAGGGAGAGTTAACTTTCACTAATCCTGAATCGGCTAATTTCTGGAGTGTAAATTTACTCTGGTCAGAAGAATGATTTAGAAAAAAATAAAATTTAAAGAATAAAAAACATATAATAAAATAGGATTTAAGTCAGTAACCAACACTAATGTCAATTATAAAATTAATAACTTAAAATATTTTCTTCAAGATTAGAATATCAAACTGTTGAAAGTATTGACAGAAATCTTAAATTTCTTTATTCACCAGCTCCTTCTAATAGTTTGTGCTCAACAATAAACTATTCTCTAACAAGAGATAATGTTGATAATTTTAATGCCATACTTGATAGAGTTGAAGAACGGATTGATAGACTTAACGAAAAAGTTAAAATTATAGAAACAGATGATTCAGCTTTTAATGAAGAGTTTCCTGGAATAGTAGACTTTTTATATGAAGCAAGTGATTTACCTGAAAATAGTGAAAAACATTTTGAAAATAGATTTATTCATATTTCGAAAAGGTTGTGGGATAAGGGAATTCATCCAACTGAGTTTCAGTTTTATATCATTCTCTTGATACAAAACTTGTTTTTGGGGCAAAACTATTTTGAGGTAGAAAAATGATTTAAAGAAAAATAAATATATAATACGTAAGCAATAGAAAACGTTTTCCGTGTTTGCATAGCCTGATAGGAAAAAAGGAAAAAAGTTTTCTATTGCTTTTATAAAATAACTTTCTCTAGAAAAAAACGCAAAACTCTTTGTATGGCACTAGGTCAACTTGGCGAGCTGGAGGAAACGATATCACTGGACGAAAAAATGGATTTACTAGGGTAGCCAAATTACAGCAAATGTGTAGCAAATACCACATTTGGACAAGTTTGCGCAAGAGCAAAGACTGATATTGCACTAGATTTGCTATCCGTAGCAATGACGGTAAATGCCACATTTGCACAACATTTACATCTTGGTGCAAAGATAATGGGCAGCCATGGATTTGAGGGTCATTTGCAGATGGTTCAAATGTGTAGGCAAATATGTTTCTTTGAACTATATTTGCACATTACGCAAATGATAGCGCAAATCTGCTGTTTTGCACAGCTTTTGCTTTAGATGTAAAAGCATGTAAACCTGTTATTTTCAGAACGTTTACGCAGCTTTGCAAATGTGAGCGAAGTAACTAATTTGAACAATGTTTGCTTGGGTTATCGTGGGTGATCAAATTTTCATAATTGAACCAGATTGCATTGCATAGCAAATGTAACCAAACTCTTTGTATTAAACATGTTTGCTCACGTAGCAAATGTTAGCAAACCTAAACTTTGAACAAATTTTCTAGGGTGTGCAAATTTGATCAAACACAAAATTTTTGCTTGTAGCGGCAAATGTGGTCAAAAATCAAGTTTTGAACAAAGTTGCTTGGGCAGCAAATCTGATCATACTGTTACTATTGTACAATTTTTCGCTCAGGTAGCAAATGTAATCAAATTCTGACTTTAATTTGGTTAGCAAATGTCATCAAACCCATAAAATTGAGCATGTTTTCTCAAGTAGCAAATGTAAATTCCAAGGTTTAAACGAGTTTGCTTGGGTTGTAGCAAATGCGATAAAATTTTAAAACTATTTTTACTTATAACATGCCTCACTTCAGGTTCTTAACAAGTGGCCATAATTAATCTTGAAGTTTATAGCTTCAAATATTAAAGTTACTGAAAGAAATTCTAGCAGTGACCTCCCATTAATGTTCAAATGATTTATTCAATAAACCAAAGTACTTTACAAACTACAGTATACAGCTGTACATACAGCTCTTCACATTAATTCCCTATTTTACAGTTTGTTGATGTTTACTTGTCTCCAATCTATGCTCCATCAGAGCATTACTAACTATTAATATTATAAAAAAGTGTTCTTCATCTAAATGTGTAAGATATTCTACATACAGCTGTAGGTGTTTCAGAGTTGCCTCAAACCTATTTCAGTTTTTAGTTTTAGGTTTTTGCAACTCAGAAACAGGTTAAAAATCCTTTTACCCTTGGACCAATATTTACTTATGACAAGACTATTTCTTACTTAAACTTTTGTATCTAAGGACAAAATCCTGTTCCAACTAAATGGAACCCTCAAGACACCCATTTTAATAAATAATTAGTATTTTTGTATTTATTGCTATTTACAGATTAAACAAAATTTGATTCTGGTGGCACTTTTTTCTTTAGGCTGTATTAGAATGAAAGGCCTAATTCTTGCTACCAATTTACAATTTTTGCTGGTATAACAACTGGGTTGTAGCATTTAGCAAACTAAGAAATAGTTTAGGTACATGTAGCTATTCAAATTCAGATCAGACTTTTGTTGCTAATGATTTTTGTATAGTATTGGATATGCTCTTCGAGGAAGTACCAGCCGGAGCTTCTAGTACATAAAATAAATGCCCTGTTCTAATAAAATTGAGGGTCATTAAAGTAATGACCAGCTGTAAGTATTCCACAGCATGTCAACATTACCATTGTCACTGTAGTTGGTCCCAATGAAAGAAGCTAATAATTATTTTAAACTCAGTATACATGCACATGTAATATAGAAGGTTAATCTGGCTAGCCTGTAAAATAACTACACTGCTGTCTCTCATTACTCTTTTCTTGAAGCATGTTGCAATCCTTTGCAAAATTCCATACTAAATCATGACAAAACGCAGGGTGTACCTAAATTTGTTTTGTTTTTTGTTCAAGCAGGTCATGCTCAGTTGCAATTGCTGTAATCGGTACACATGTACTGTGAAGTGGTGCCAGCAGAACTCAAAAGCCTGCAGTTAAGCAAATAGATTTAAAAGAAACATTTGTACATTAATTGGCCTTTTTAAGCTGCTGACTGGTACATTACTTGCAAACAATAGCCAAAGGATTCTAATGAAAAATTTATCACATCAACCAATTTGATCTACGTACCTGCCGCCAGAATTCTCAGGACAAATCAACACCATCAGGATTTGTACTGTTTATACAGATTTATCTTTTTCTAAAAAACAGTGTCATAAACAGAAGGTGATTAAAGGATTACTGTATTTGCAGAGCTACAAGTACATGTACCTGTAAGTATGACCACTCATAAATAATCTGGAATTTCTTTAAGAGCCTTGGATTAACTTATATTTTCTTGTCACAAAGCAAATTCAGGAGCATTATCTGGTGCCTCCTGCTCTGAGGAAAAGCCATTCCTCCTTTCTATTGTCATTGAGTAATGACAGGCTTACATGTGACTGTTTTAATTTTGCTTTACGTACTGTTCAGCTTGGCAAATAGGTTTTTACAGGCTAAGTTGTTGACTCCTCCATGTTAGAGGCCTCCTGCAAGCACTTTTCTCGAATTTGTCATCTCATTTGTCTGTATTGCCTTGCTCTGAAGACATGTACTCCACATTTATACAAGCTTTGAACTTACAACAATCCCTCTTCCAAATAGAGGTTGACTGGAAAAGGGTTGTCTCTTTAGCTTTTTCTGGAACAAACAGAAATTATACATAATTGAGACCATTAATATCGAAACTAAAGCTGTAGATAGTTGTCATGAAAAATACTATTGTCCTTTTCGGTCTAAAATTAATATCCTAGCCTTTTATAGCATAAAGGTTGCTATTAGATATTACATGTATTATTACTGGCTGCAGTCACACTAGGTGACTAAACTTACTTATTTCCTGAGTTAACTGATATCAAAATTAACTAGTTTAAACAAATTGCTGGCTTGTAACTTTCATGTCTCAAATCTAACCCCAAGCGGTCATCATAATCCTGATTACACTGACTGTACTTGTTAAAACTAAGACCGTCTTTGAGCAAAAACAATACGAAAAAATGAATGCGAGAAACCCTTTTGTAACAAGAGTCAGACAACTGACTCCAGGTAAATCATTGTATTAATTTTATAGTGAGTGTTCCAATACATCACTACCATAACAACATTATTGACATATTACTTTCTCATTATTCTCATTATTATTATTATTATTATTATTTATAATATTATTATTTATTTTCGATTTTTTATCTTTATTTTGTTTTGCAAAAGCATGTGTTAGATTGTTTTAATCAAGGTCTGAATTCTCCCATCTGTGTTATCCCGATGAAGATAAAAGAAGAGACAGTCACCACAAAATTTTGTTACACTTGCCTAGACTGTCGTCCTGATAGATCTGTCTGTTTCATAGGAGGTACATGTACATAAAAAGATTTTATCATTAAGGAAGTACATGTACATTGAAAAAACAAACAAACAAGCAAACAATAATAAAAAACAAGACAGATGCACATCCTAAATTCCATTTTTACTCATAGTTGTATTTTCTTATTTTCTTCTTTCAGTATGTTGTATTTATTGTGGAGGGAACAGGTCTTCTC
>CALNXK010000049.1:3155000-3170097 GCA_942486035.1 Porites lobata | reverse complement strand
AATCCATTTAAGAATGCAATGAAAGTCCCCTCGTTTTCAGTGCTTTAAGTATAATGTACGTTAATTAAGCTAAAAATTATCAAATGACTTAGACCACAGAATTAAGATCTTTTATACTGCGAGCCCTGTTTCTCAGCATTCGGCAGTTGTCAATGCAACAAACATTCTTGCGGCCCATTCGCGCAAATTTTCCAGCAAGAAATTGCATTTAATATTCAAATTTCAATCTATTTCTTTCCTCGCTGTTAATTTATTTCATCTTAATGGCAATAAGGTAAAATAAAACCAAGCTTGATGAAAGCATGCACTCTTTCAATATAAGTGTGAATCAATACCTTTACGATAGACATATCCCAGAAAGGTTATAAACGTAATACCGCCACCATGAGACAATGAATTGTAGATGACAAATTTGAAGAAGTAATTTGTACATGTGAGAAAATCATAAAATATGCAAAACTGAGAAGAAAATCACTGTAATCCACACATCCGGCTCTTGTCCGGCTCGTCTAAACAACTGCGTTTATTGATCTTTATTCAATGTGGCACGCAAAGTCAAAGTACGATATGATTTAAACTACATTTGATTTATATTTGTTCATTTGTTTATTTAGTTTCCGTTGCCGCATTTTGTCCAAATTTTACCACTTTTAGTTAATGGCAAGCATATTAAAAATGGAGGCCAAGCTTATGGGTTTTCTTGCAATTACTTTTAAGAAGACTGTCCATTAGCTGAAGGCATCCATTACTACTGGGGATAAGTGGAAATCCTCAACTCGAGTTTCCGTGTTTAATACTTTCGATGTTTGGAAATATGTCGTCCCTTTCTTTTTAACAAGTTTTTTTTTTCTTTTGTGTATGCCAAGATGATGTTCATACTCAAATGTCTATGTGTCATTGAAGGAGTTAAACTTGATGTTGGTAAACATTATTCGGACAATTATGTAAACTCCTGCTTGAAATTAAAGTCCCAGTGTCTGTAAGACCATAGAATCTCTTTCCAGTAACTGCGTCTTGTTTACGAGGAGCCGGCATGCGCAACCTGTCGATTTCTCCACTTGAAAATGCGTTTAAACGCTTTGCGGTATATCGTAAGCCGCATGCAATATATAAAGGGGTCAAGAGTTATTTTCATCATGAATAAGGTGATTGTTACAGCTCCAGATGCCGTTTGGCCTGTTTTGGAGGAGAATAATTTTCCTCCGTACATTGATAAGTGCCATGTTATCATTATCGGCAAGCTTAAAAGTGTAACACAAGCGAGCAACATTAGATTAGCTCTAGTAAAATTTCTGTCTCTAACACGAACGCAGGTCATTCCCTTAACTGCATTGTTGCTGCTTTCCCTAGCTCGTTTAACCTGCTGTAAATATTCCACGCCGAGGGCTGCATATAAGGCACAGAGGATAAACGTACTCAGCTGAAACGTTACGTGTAGTTGTAGTTTTTCCACTATGATTGGGGAAACACCAAGAGGAAGCATTCCCGGTATTAGAAATGAGATGAAAGTAATAATTCCAAGGAAGCTTGCAGTAGTCTTTTTAGCGGAGCTCCACTCGCGCGCGAAGCGCGCGCGTGGGCGGAGCACCATTGCTAAGTAAATCTACCCATCCCAGAAAATTTGGCAATCACGTGACCGTACACCCACCGCCGACCGCCGACCGCCGACCGACCGTCCGTCCGCACCACAGGAGAACCAATGTTTACTCTCACATTTTAGCTAGTTTGGGAGCCCAAGAGAAAACCAATTTCACATCAATGTTGTGATCAATTGACAGCTGTCAAAACAGGGCATACGCTGACCAGTATCACCTGACCGTAGCGCGGGCTCAAGTGTCGACCCATCGAGGTCGAGTATTTTTTTGAAGTTATCCGCTGACAAATTACCAGTTTGGAATGATCGCAGGCTCAAGTTTATTTTTTCCAAGGATTCATATCAAATATGTTGTGTTTATGTCACTATGGCCCCGCACTATTAGAATTTTGATTTCAAACTGACTTCGGAAATGAAAATTCAGCCAGTTTTTTTTAAAAGTACAGGCGGGGAAGACCTTATCTTACCATGGTCACGCGTTGGTCACGCTCTACGTCCAATTTTTATACTCTGATTGGTCAAAATTTGACAGGTGAGTTCATGCGAAAAAATTATGCAGCATCTTGAAAGTTGTTTACTTTCACAGCTGAAGCTGAAGAGTTTTGTGTCAACGTGTGATGTTTTTAACTGTCTTTTTCTTCTGGATGTACAAAATGAAATACAGCTGCTATCAAGAGTCTTCTGTTATTCATGGCTGGTTTGTTTACTGCGTTTTTGGTTGAGGAACGCGTCGCTTGTCAAAATTTGGTAATTCGATTTCGGATGGCATCGTTTTCGTTTTCCACATTGCTTAATGCGTTTGAGGGGTTAAAAGTCTCAAGCAACTGTGGCCTTCCTTGATAGCTTTCAGGAACTGAATCTCGAATGGTAAGCCTGAGTAACCATTGTATTTGATGTTTGTTTTTGTTATATCTAATTTCATGAAGTCTTGCACATTCACGCTGACAGTTTATGCGGCAAGTTTATGCACCGGTTGTAGCCGTAGTTTGAGTCCATGATCTGACCTAGTATCAGGTTTGAACGGTTTGATATAAGCTTTCAGAACTTTAAAAAGCCTTCAGATATATTTGCTCACCACTGATAGAAAGAAAACGTTCCGAAGAATATTTAGTTATAAATTTGGCTGTGGAAAGAAAACTTTGAGCGATTTTCTTGCTTCGAGGAGTTCATCTTGGAAAACAGTAAACACCCGCGCCGGGAAGCCGGCTTATAAAGCTTCACGCCGAGACTCAGGATTTTTAGAGACACTTTAATACTTGTCTTCATGAATGAAAATTGTTATCTCTGTAAATGTTTCACCGAATTATATTTCTTTTTTTGATTGTTAGTAGTCTCTCTTGCAATTTTAATCGCTAGTCTGTGCCGTTTGTTTTCATCGTTCATGAACATCGCTTGCAGGAGTACTCAAAAATGTCGCGCGTATCAAACGCTTCATAAGATTAGACATCGTTATAACTGAAACCATTAAATAACAAAAAAAAAAATAAATAAATTCGCTATTATGTTGAAGCTTAACTCTATTAAAGTTCATTCAAACACTCGACCACACTGACAGCTCGCACTATAGAAACGAGAACCGGCTGGCCATATGGGTGATTTTGGAAATTTTTGAACGGTTTCGCTTTACAATTCATCGTCCTGAATATTGACTGAGTGCAATTTGTCTTGAAAAATTGTGAAATACTGCATTCTGTCCGAGGTCTGTATGATAAATAGTACTGTTTCACCTCAAATGTCACGTATAAAAATTATAAAAGGTTGGTTTAAACACCTCCAGATTTGTTGGCAAGAATTTGTAGAGTAAACTTGTCGAACGCAAAAAAATTCGGCGTGATTTGTTTTCCAAGAATTTGTTTTCGAGGCCTAATCTACTGTGATCTTGAATGTGATCGAAGATGTTTGCTATTTTTTGGGTGTACATATAAGGTTATCAATTCGATGTAAGATGTTTCACTCTAAAATAACTTAGCCTTTCCCTCAAAAGTCACATGAATGTGCTCCTAAGTTAAATGATTTGTGGATTAAAAGTTTATTTTTTGATTTAAATTATAAATTTAGTAATTGGAGCTTCGCTTTTAGCCCTGGCTAAATCTATATATTAGTGACTAACCCAGAGTGCTTGTGGGGTATCTTCACCCCAATGTACTGGCACAATGATAATCCGAGCATTGATAAATAAGACACACTTGTTGTCCAGTACAGCATAAAGCTGGCAGCGTTCCACAGCAGTTCTAAATACGGAGGTCTCAGTGCCGAACATGAAGAAATGACATAATAGCAAAAAAGAGGGCCGGCGCTTAGCCCGCTAATGAAGTTGGCCAATACCATTCCGCAAACCAAAAACGTAGGTGGTGTTCGAAACCGCTTGAAAGGATCTTTCCACAAAATTATCAGCATCAGTGCATGACCGACTACGATTGTTAACGACAGTAAGGAAATTACAGAAACTAAAGTTATGCATTCGCCTTTTCCATCGTTCACGGGGCCCTTAAGCATTGTCAAAAAAGAGCATATTATTTATAATGCAGTAGAAATGGTCTTTCAAGTCGGTGGATTTTCTGATGCCGCCGTCTTCGGAATAGCATGTCCAATTATAATCAGATTCGACTTTACGTGGGTGATTTTCTACCCTCGTGACGACTATCACACTGGGTTCTATTCACACTGGACATTAATCTTATTCGAGTTGTTGCCAGGCAACCACATTTGAATTCCCGACTCAACTGAAAAAGGAAGACGCAGGTGTTGTGGATTCGAATTCTCGAGTGAGGCGCTCAACGCTCGGCTACACAACAGGCCTATCAAAGCCCTGAATGCTTTTTTACAAAATCTCAGTTGCATTGTCTTTTTTGATGATGCAAGTAGCTATACTCCGCTGTCAGACCCAAACAAAAGCAAAAGTGAGCTTTTTGTTTTGATTTCAACGGATTACAGAGAAAAATGTACAGTTTACATGTCAGTCAAATACACATATAGTTCCAAAGTTAAGGCAAAATCGACTTAAGCATTTGTTTCTTCAAAGAAACAGAATTATGTCCGAAAGAAAGGATATTATGAACATATGTTTGTCAGGAATGATAAGTCCTCTCTGCAATATATTAACACAATGAATCAAATACAACTTTTAGTCTCATTATATCACGAAATTGAAAACAAAAGTTTGTTTTAAACATAGTTACACGATTTTTTTACGCGAACGGCTATTCCTTTTTACGCAGTACGGACCAATACAGTCATATACATGGGTGAAGCCGGCTACCCCATCCCGTGTTTTGAAAGATTTCAGTTTTGCGTGATTTTGCGGAACGATCGTGAAATCATGTAGAAGGAATACCTTGACCAGAGCAGCGACCATTTCGGAGGATTTGGGGCTAAACAAGATGAAATTTCGCCGACCCCCCTCTTTGAATGTTGCTTCACTGAAGTAATCCCCCTAACAACTTTTGATGACTTTTGCGATCCCCCCCTCCATGTCTTCATTTTCCAAACAAATTTTAGTGGTCCCCCCTCTGAATCCTTAGAAAATTTTCAGCGATCCGCCCTTTTGGGTTCTTAGTTACGACTGATCCCCCTTTTGTTCTCCCAAAATCAAGTGATTCCCCTAAAATCCTCCGCACCCCCCCCCCACCGGGCGATTAATAATGACCGGTCCCACAACAACAACAACAACAACAGCAATATCAGACACTACTGCAGTACGTGATATGCTCTTGAAAATGATGTTAAAATTGCAGAGTGCTTGCTCAGTGTCCAATAAGAATAAAGGTAATCTGGCTAAAGCGACTTTTTGGCAACCTCGTCCCCAGGGCTTTTCCCTCAAAACCCATTTTTGAAGGGAAAAGCACTGAGGACGAGGTTGACTTTTTGGGGTTCTTAAAATTTCATATTTACCCGGCCAATTCGCATGATTTATGACCCACGATTGTTAGTAAGTGTATTGTGTGAAAAAAAAAAAGAGAGAGGGAGGGAGAGAGAGAGAGAGAGAAGGCGATAATAACTTTACAAGTCTACATTCGCATGGCGTTGTAAATTTCTAAGCCTGTAGATGACTCTCTTTAACTTTTGTGATGGGCCAACTGATATTTGTCTGTTTCATTTCTCTTCATTTGTAAGAAAGTACTTCTGACTGATAAAGGAATGTGAGCAAGAGACTTGAGCCAAATGACACGCTCAAATTAAAAAAGCAAAAGGCGAATGAACACGTCAAGCAACTAAAAAGCTAGGTGAAAGTCGATTTATAAATATTTTTGGATCACCGGGTATATACGTATATTTTCTTTTTCATATTATTCTCTCCAATCATGCTAGGACAAGTATTTTGAAGTGGCCGGCGGACTTAACCATAGTAAGAAGAAGACTGACTGGCTGTGAATGGAGGCAAACATCAAAGATAAAACAACGGTTTTGCAGTTTGTGTTGAAAACTCTTGTGACGTTCAATTTTATTGGTCAATAAGATCAAGATAATAGGAATGCTATTTAAATGTGCGACGTCTGGAACATAAAACAAAGGAGTTTGACAGGCTACATAATCATTCCATACATAACTTATCAAAAGTATGCTTGGGAGGGTTTCATGATTATCATAGATCATCGTCATCTCATTATCGTGTTTAAGTTGTTTTTCACCATTTAAATAATACTAGGGAGGAACCACTTAAGAAGATACAATTTTTCAACCATCACTCAGTGACAAAGAAAATTTGAATTGCGTGTATAAATCTATCCTCCTCGTGAAGACTAGAACTGATCTACCCTTTTCGTGAGGAAATAGACCCTACAAATGATGGTTCCAGACAGGCTTTATTGGAAAAAACCCTTTGCATTTTTTTTTCATAGTTTCATTTAAATTGTTCTTGATCACACGTACTGTAGAACGTTTTCCACGTGATATAGAGCTATGAAGTTCCAAAATTGCTGGGGTATGCGGTGATGTGAAGTAATTTTTGTCAAACGATGCCATCGTGTACCTTAAACCGCCTTTAATACTTAGATACAAACGTTAATTTTTTTCTCCCTCTCCTGATTATTATTATTTTAATGTCCTGTAGTCAACTTTATTCCTGAAAATATTGCGGAACGACGAGGACAGCCCAATTCGAATTGCCTAGCCCCATTTCATGGAAAAAAAATTTGCCGGAGTTATTGGAGTAACCTTTCAATTGCGTTTTTCTTCGTCTCCTCCGAGTCTATAAGAAGAGCAGGACGCTCAGGGTACATTTGCATCCAAACTTAATCCTTTTCTTTGTCCTTGCTTTATCGATCCTCCAGTCTCTTATCCCTATTCTCTTCTAATAAGCAATTAATTAGTCTGAGGCGCCAAAAAATAAACCCATTGAGCATACATCAAGGTTATTCCTTCAGTATCGTATTGCGCATCCTAATTGCGCTTTTCGCGCTTGGTTAGCACGCATAAAAAAATATGGCAGCTTTTGCTTTATTGTCGGAGCTCGTCAGAAACGTATTCAAAAACACGCACGGGTAAATATAATCATATTAATATTGTAAGGAATTATTACAAGTGCTGCTGGTCCTAAAAAAGTATGAAGACCCCCCGTATTTATTTCAAACTTTAAGTTACTAAAAGTTAAACAACTGGTACGCATCGTTTGACAAAAATGTCACTGCGTGTTCTATTTCAGAGGGCTAGGATGAAGAGAGATGGAAGTAGATGCACTGAAAAAGGAAACATTGCTTTAAAAAGAATTTCATTCCCCTCATTTACAGTGTTAACATAATGGCAATATTTTTTATCTTGCTGAAATATGTGAAAAGGAATCAGATCGGTATGTGGCATCGAACGTCTAAAAGAGATGAAAATTGATTAACCCCAAGCCTTTAATGAGCTTGTAATAAAAAATGGGAAATAAACCGAAAAACTAGAAAAAAAATACCAAAACCAAAGCTGAGTTCGCTTCAAAAACGCAAGCTTGGTTTCACAAAGCTAAGGATGAGATGAATCTCTTCGGGAGCTACTGAAAGCAAAACTTCATCGTTTGTTTTGAACATCTAAGGGCTGAAATCCAACTTTCCAGTGATTCTTTGTGAGTTTCAAAATAATTTTACAATGTTTGGACTTCCGAGTTTGCTTACCACACAATCCACTTGTTGAGGAAGTAATTTAAAAAAATCGTGCTTGGGTTCACTGGATTCCACAAGAAAAGCCGAACAAAAATTGAAATGGACACCCGATGAAACACTTTTAATGGTTTTTGAAATCAAATTTGATCAGTATCACATTAGAATGATTTTCAAAGATGAGGGAACTATTATATTATTATTCATTTATTTTTTTCATTTAGAGAACATTATAACAAAGATCTCTTTAGTTAATGAGCCACCTTATAAAATGGCAAAACCAGCTTCACTGTACCCTGGGTACCAGAGGGTTTTTTTTTCCTCGCGTGCAGTTGGATGCTTCGGTGTCGGTCAGAGGCCGAAGATCTTCGGTCGAAGGCCGGTCGATCTTCAGTCACGCGGGTCACAATTTAAAGAGTTGTCTGAAACCGAAAACCGCGCATGAAAAGTCTCTGGCACCCACGGTAGAAACGCTATAAAGATGTAAAAAAAATAACTACCTGAATACGAGAATTCAAAGGTGCGTTTGATTGACCGTACTCCAGACAAGAGCATGAGAGACTGCTTCAGTTTCCTGAATACGCATGTTTTCTACAACAAAAGATTTTACAAAGGTTAATCTACCCTATGCAGGGTAGATATTATAGGTTTTGTCACGCCCCAGAGTAATCCTTGTTTACTTTTTTCTTCTTTCAGATAATTAACAATTCGGATCGCGCACGGAAGATCAAATAAGGTTCTTGAACGAGCTTGGAATTTGTATACAGTTGCAGGAGCCTATCAATTAGATGGGTTCCTGACAGTTGTCAACTTTAGCGAAAGTTCATGTGAGAAAAAAGCTGACCCCTTTGCTCGAGCCATAAGCGCCCGCGCATGCACTAATTGTATTGCCTTGACCGAGTTGAGTGGGCAAGCCAAAGGGTTAAGTAAACATAAATATGGAGAAAAGTTGGCCGGTTAGGAGATGACCCGCCTAGGTGGGGGGTTGGGGGGATCAACCTTTTAGCCGTCGAGCCAACTTTTTGTTTTTTCACGAAAAGCGGTTCGTCAAGTTTTGTAAGGAAATGTAGGAAAAGTTGGCTCGCCCGCGCACCGGGTAGGTGAGTTAATCTTCGACCACGGACAAGTATTCACCTGATATTTTGCAGAATCCGGGACGGTTAATCAAACGCACAACCACTACCGTAGAAAAAAGTTTTAAACAAGTAAAAACGACTTAATTTAAAGATGGCCAGTTAAGCCAAGAATAACTGTTTACCAAGTACATAAAAAGGAGTGATTTTTTTGTTTTGTTTTCCGAGGTAATCGAACTTAAACAAGAATTTCATAGTAAACTTCCACCTCCTCTGGGCTGAAGTTCTGATTTCCGGTCCAGATATTGTTATCACAATAGGGACTAGTATACGAATAGCAATAACAGTAAGAGTTATGATTGTATCTTGCGTTATCTGCAATGTACAAATCATGACCCCCTCCGAAGGTTGGACCATAGCCATAGCTGCTGTATGTGGCATAATAATAGTGGACGTTGACGTCGTTTTTAAAGTAACCATATCCGTAATAGTTTTTCAGCGAGTATATGAAGGTGTTGGACGAGTATTGGTATGACACTGAAGACCCTGAAGAGAGACATACATTATTGTTAAAAAATGCAGAACAGGTCCTTGCTTGAGTCTTAACTATCACAACAACGTTACACATGCACGGTCAACACTGTCAGGAACAATAAAGTCCTATGTATACATCTTCAACTCCGACACTCAAGCTCCAATTTGATGACCACGAGGTCAGTGAAACTACTCTCGTACATGATAGTCTATGAGCTCACATGGTAGAAGAATAGACCTGATTAAATTATTCTCTAATGACATTAACAAACTAAAGTTGTTGTTATTGCTTGTTGTTTATTATGCATTCAGATACAGGGTAAAATTGCTTAATCGAAAAGAATTAACCAAACAGGAACTTTCATTTGTGTAAACAAGTGCAGAAGAACAGAAATATTAGAAACAGATATTTTTTCATTCCGTAATAAATATTCTGTTCAAAAGGTTAAAATTCGATGAAAACTTCGATCGGTAATGAATAACTACAATCGTTTTCTTTCCCTCGATCTGTCAAAGTGACGGTTTATTTTCCAAATTATTCGTCAATAATTTATACTTAAACCGTGGTCAAAAATGGAGTATGTAATGATTGCAAACTACTCCTCATCTTGTTATGGGTAGGAGTAAAATTTATAAAACAAGGATCTTAAAATCATTTAGTACGGTAACTAGTAAAAACCAAAGTTTACGGAGTGCGGGCGACAACAATCGAAGGTCAAAACGCTTTTGTTCCACCGCTGTGCTTTGCGTAAGTTTCACGTGACAGATGGTCAAAAACGCGCGTGATCAGATTTCGAGTGATAGAAGGTCCAAACACTCTTGATCAAATTGCGTTCTGTGCATTCCTTATATTCTTAGTGGAAGTCCAAACGAATGCGACGAATGCTGGCACATACATGCGACGTATGCGTAATAACAACCTGGACATTAGGATTGCGGGCTCCTCTTGTCGCCCGCAATAAAGATTTTTTTTTCTGTTAAGGTGGTTCGACTGGATTTCTTAGGGGGGATACCTCCTAAGTTTGAGCATTAACTACGCCGGCATGAGTAAAGATATGGGAAAAAGGTTACCACAACTGTATTATAATAAAGATGAAAATTTCTTATGATCTGGGTTTTATTGCAATCGGAGTCGCCATGGTGACGTAATGACGCCATTACGTTTTTTATCTATCTTTGTGTTTCTCTGTACCAGGAGCTTTTTTTAAGAAATCGCTTAAGTGAGTATGTACCTGCCATAATTGCCTCAATTATGGCAAAGTTTGAACAAATTCTATGAGAGCGTCTTGGAAATATTTTGAAACGATGATGTAAGAGTCATGAAAACAGTGAAATAGCATGCTATCCACACAATTAGCTAATATTTTAAGAAAATGATAAGATTTAGAAATGCGGCTTCATCTCATAGAAGTTTGATTCCATTGAAATCTGCGTACAAAAAACGAGGGGAATTGCTCTGGGCGAGCGCGAGTTAGAAGAATTTTATTAGCCTGCATTCAGCTGCTTTTGTTACATTTTTTGCACGTAATTTGGTAATGAAAACAGTGAAATAGCATGCTATCCACACAACTAGCTAATATTTTAAGAAAATGATAAGATTTAGAAACGCAGCTTCATCTCATAGAGGTTTGATTCCATTGAAATCTGCGTACAAAAATCGAGGGGAATTGCTCTGGGCGAGCGCGAGTTAGGGCCTGTTTACATGGAGTGGGGGACCACGGTCTAGTGGGGTTGGTTTCTTTTGTTTTCACGCTCTAGGGGACACAAAACAAAAGAAACCTACCCCACTAGACCGGGGTCCCCCACCCCATGTAAACAGGCTCTAAGAAGAATGTTATTAACCTGAATTCAGCTGCTTTTGTTACATTTTTGCACGTAATTTGGTCCATGTCTACACAATAACGCATTATTCAAAAAAACTGCTCGATAATTTTTTTTTATAAACTTGACAATCACGAGATCAATTGTCTCAATAACATTAAAAACACGGAAGGCCTTTAAATACAGCCTCAAATATAACGAATTTTTCCCTCAGAGTTTGTGTTTACAAGCGAGCGTTCTCATTATTCACTGGTATTGTTTTTTTAAGTTTCATATACACGTGCACAACAAGCAAAAGAAACAAATTTGCATGAAAAAGAACTCTCGATTACTTTCCGAAGAAATATCAGGGGGAGCCGAACGGTGAACGTCACGGCTCATCGTGTAGGATGCAATACTTAATTATCTTACTCGGGTTATAACATCAAAGAAATCCTTTACCCTAATTTCTTTACCCGGTTATTAGAATATTCTGAAGATTTTTTCGGAAAGCAACCGAGGGTCCTGTTTTATGCAAATTCAATATGTTTGCTAGTTGTGCACGTGCATATGAAACTTGAAAACAATGCCAGTGAATAATGAGAACGCTCACTTGTAAAGGGAAAAATTGGTTATATTTGAGGCCCTATTTAAAGGCCTTTCCTGTTTTCAATGTTCTTGAAACTTGCAGGGTATAGCTATTGACGATTGATCTCGTGATTGTCAAGTTTGTAAAAAAATGTATCGAGCAGTTGTTTGAAAATGGGAAATTTGTAGGCATGGACCAAATTACTTGCAAAAAATGTAACAAAAGCAGCTGAATGCAGGCTAATAACATTCTTCTAACTCGCGATCGCCCGGAGCAATTCCCCTCGAGTTTTGTACGCAGTTTTCAATGAAATCAAACCTCTATGAGATGAAGCCGCATTTCTAAATCTTATCATTTTCTTAAAATATTAGCTAATTGTGTGGATAGCATGCTATTTCACTGTTTTTATGACTCTTAAAACTTCGTTTCAAAATGTTTCCAAGACGCTCTCATAGAATTTGTTCAAACTTTGCCATAATTGAGGCAATTATGGCAGGTACATACTCCCTTAAGCGATTTCTTAAAAAAACTCCTGGTACAGAGAAACACAAAGATAAATAAAAAACGTTATGGCGTCCTTACGTTACCATGGCGACTCCGACTGCAATAAAACCCAGGTCATAAGAAATTTTCATCTTTATTATAATACAGTTATGGTAACCTTTTTCCCATATCTTTACTCATACCGACGTAGTTGATGCTCAAACTTGGAAGGTACCTCCTCTAAAAATCCAGTTGGGCCACCTTAAGATGACATAATGGTATCTGTTTATCATTGTTACGCGGGGTGACAGCTCTAACAAGGGCTGTTTCGGAAGTTATTGAGCAAAGATTTGATGTTACATGTTATCCAAATTAAATACTTAGGTATCTATATTGACAGCCACCTATCCTGGCATGACCATATCGACTATGTTTGTGATAAAGTCAGTAAGAGTATTAATATTATGACAAAGATAAAAAGTTGTCTAGGAAATCAATGTTTAACTAGTATTTACTATTCTCTTGTTTACCCATATCTCATATATGGTTGCTTATTGTGGGGAAATAATTAAGATAATCCATTATCACAGCTCATACGTCGACAAAATAAAGCAGTTAGATTAATGAATGACGTTCCTTTACGAGATCATATCACTCCTCATTATGTTCATCTAGGTTTATTAAAATTTCGTGATAGTGTTAAAATTTACAATTGTTTGTTTTTATATGATTATGTCTCTGATAATAAGCCGTGTAATTTTCCATTATTTCTTGTATCTGAGCAACACAATTATTTTACACGAAGTGCATCTGCTCAGCAATTACACATTCCCCACTTAAGAATTAATATTCGAAAGTTTTGCTCTACCGTCTTGGAAAATACCATTTGAACGATCTCCCCCTTTCTATTCGCAATAAATCATCGAAAATCCTGTTCAAAAAGGCACTTAAAAAATATTACCTTGCTCAATATTGACTTGTGTGCGTGTGTGTGTGCGTGTGTGCGTGTTTGTGTGTTAATGAATAACAAAGCTATATAGAATAGAGTCAATCTTGTTAAAGGACCATAATTAGTTTTCTATAGTGTGCCCTTCTCCATTCTAATTTTCTTCTTTTATTATTATTATTATGTACACGTAGTTTAAGCAACTTTGTATTAATTGACATTGTACGACTAATGTATTATCTATAGGATGGAGTAAAAATAAAATACAAATACGAATACAAAGTCACGAAGTCACGCCAATGAAAATAAGCATAAAAATGACAATTGATTTAGAGCACATTTTGGACAGAATTGTTCCTCTCAGAACACTAGAAATGGCGTTTCAGAGCACCAAGATTTCACAATTTTATGGGGGAACATGTCCCCAGACCCCCCTAGTGGCCGGCCCCTCCAGCGCTCGCCTGATTAGTCGGTGATTAAAAAAAACCCACACGATTTTATATACTTAAAAAGTGTTCAACTCCACTAAACGAAAAAATAACTAAGGTTAGATAATTAACAAGTTAGATAATTAACAAGAAGCTGCAGAAAATCTCTAATAAAATTATAATTTTAATTGTTGAAACAATTTCGGGAAGTTAAACATTAAACATGGGGAATGCCACGGAAAAATTCGGGAGGGTCGTCCAAATTTCCGTGAGGACGTAAAGTTATTCATAGCACTGCCCAAACAGCCTTTGTTAGAGTTGTCACCCCCCCCCCCCCACCCCCCTAATGTTACAAAAGACAGGAGGGTTGTAAAACAGACCCTTCTTCCTCATCCTAGGTTTAAGACATTATTTTGAACAAAGGACGATCATGGCGCCATGCTTACCATATTTGAGAACTTACCTTGCCATGAATTGTCGTTGTAACCTCCGAAAATATAGCTCCCAACCTTTACAATGGTAACAGTGGCTCCTTTGTTATCGCAACGATTGTGAAAGGTCCGTGATCTCCAACCGTCAACGGAAGCTCTGTAACACAGTTTCCAGTAACTGTAAGAACTGCGTAACTTGGGACTAAGCCAGGAATTTAACTGCGATATCATGCTAGCGTCATTGGCTAAAACGAGAGAGTCATCAAGGCCTAGAAAAAGACAGACCCAAAGATTATTCTTTAGTGTAATAAAACAATGGGAAAGTACAAAAAAAAAACTGCTTAGCTAGACAACACCAGCCCCCCTCCCCCAAATAAAGAAAAAAAAGAAAAGAAATAAAAAATACACATACAAGACAACAAAAAGCAAAATATCACTCTGAGTAAATGAGCTCGTGTATTATAGGTGTTTCGAACGATTATTTTTAACTTAGGGCTTACTGCCCGCGTGTCCGTAAATTTAACATTTCGGAACATACTCCCGCCCGATGCAGGGAGTGCATCAACAAAGTGATAAACAATGTATCCAACAAGTTCAATCAAGTTCAGCAGCTAGTTCAGCATCACAGCATCGACTGGGCGACGAGTAAGACTTCCAGATGTGAGTCGCAAGGTAATAGACGAGATAAAACAATCTCGACCTGGATGGGTGCATGGCTTCCACACGGGCACGCTGCCACTGGCCGCGGGCTGAGTGATCTTCGCTAACAAAGACCAAGTCATCTTTATGTATCTCGCGCCCAACTATAGACCATTTCTTGAGGGATGTCAGAGACTTCAGATACTCGGCATGCCAACGCTTCCAAAAACCATTTACAAGTCTCTGATAATAATGAAAACGTTTGGCGATGGCTCTAGAAGTGTGTTCCGTAACATGGGTATCTTTTGTTTGAGACGCTAGAAGATTTTTGCAAATTAGGATCTTTGCGGGAGTAATTACGCTGTAGAGGACGACTAATCAGCTGTGTCTTTCTTTATATACACTCTTCGTAAAACCCACCCGACGATAGGGATCTCTCAACAATAAACTTTCCCTGAATCTTCCTTTCGGACAGTGTGACTTGCAACCTCGTTCCCAGGAGT
>CALNXK010000049.1:3032500-3150000 GCA_942486035.1 Porites lobata | reverse complement strand
GTGGCTCTGAGTGTGGGTCATCCACGCGGAACACATTCGCGCTATGTGATTGGCTGTCGCCTAATCCCCCTTGGGATCTGTGGTCTTAAAAATAACTCGAGACGAATTACCTATGTAATAGGGTGTGTATGGGGGATGCCTTCTCTGCCCCCTTTATCCTCTTTTTCCTTGAGATTAATATTTTTCATAGGAAAATTCACTTCGTGACTAGGGTTCTACGTGAAATTTCACGCGAAATCTAATACCGCGATGAGTGCGATATCGGTTTTTCAAATTTAACCAGGAATTCTTGAGTGAGATGGTGAATTTTCCTCGAATCGCATAACTTTTGTATGAACCAAGAAAAAAAAAAATTCTTTCAGCTAATTTTTTGCCTCACACAAGCAATCATTGACCCACTTTAAACCGACTAGAGCGAGTACGAACCGAGCTAAAAAATAATTCACATAGATTTTTTAATGCGTAAATGAATCAGTGAAGTAGTATTCATGATCGGTAGCATAATTTGCGTTGTCGATGTTTTATAAACTTCTCAAAGAAGGCACCGGGCCCCAGTGGGATAGCACTATCCATCGGATAAATCACTATCCAACGGATAAGTATTAGGGAAACCAATTGCGCTATAGGCGAATCTTTGTTTACACCTTTTGCCTCATTAACATATGCTAATCACTATCTGATGACGCTGATAAAATAAAAACTCTGAATATTGAAAGGACATAACAGTTTTAGTTCTCTCTGAAAATTTGAGCCCAATACACCGAATGGTTTCGGAGAAATTCTCTTCTAAACTCGAAATTTTACAGAGAATGTATGGCTCATTTAACTTTTTTGCCACACAGTAATTTCGCAGTTTTTGATGGCTGATATTTCCTTAAACGGGCTGAAAATTGCACAAATTGCTCAACTTAATCAGCTCTTTCAATTTTGGCATTTAGTTCATATATACAACCACGGCTTCTATAAGTTAAGTCGTATGCTAATGAGGAAAAAGGTTAACAATGACGTCAGAAAGATTCGCCTATACGCTGGATAGAACTTTATTCAGTGGATAGTGTTATCCGTCTCTTGAACAACTGATGCCTGAAGACATGGATTTTCCCTCGACTTTGCACGCTGCCGCGAAACTAAAGAAAGCGAAAGAAAAACAAAACAAAAATTATTCGGTATTTTACGAAACAGCCCAACAGGAATTTAGAGACTAGTAAACTGCTGACATATTGACGTCCACTTAATCTGAGTAAAAGAAAACGGGTAATGTCTGCAAGATTGTTTGGCAAGGCCAGGTTGTTCACAACACTTCATGTTTAAAGTTAATCCTGAAAGGCCACTGCCACAATTTTCAAATTATCCTCCGGGCTGCTTTTTGCACTGACTACATTGTTCTTCATGCACTTAATTATCGCTATTATCATCAGCGATTGTCGATGCAAATCGGCTTGCAAGAATCGAGAATGAACAGCGACGAGATTCTTTGGCTTCGCGGGCTTTAACTGATGGACTTTTTGATTTATTTCGAAGAACGTTCTCAGATTTTTACTTCTGCTAAAGGAAAGCTGTTTACTTTTCTATTCGTGTAAAAATTTGTTCACTGATAAAATTGACAACTTTTCGCGATGATCTTTGGCCATTCCCCTGGCCGGATTGGACTTTATTCAAATGATGCAAAGTACGCAGGTTCCAGAGTTGTTTGGTAAGCTTCGGACGAGTGCAATGTCGGTCACACTTGTTTTGTAAGTCGCAGTTCAACTCTAATACCCACAGTTGTTCTTAAGATTGATAGCGCTATCCACTTGATATATCCCAGTACCCACTTGAAAAGCATTAGGGAGACCAGTTGTCTTATCCACTGAATAGAAAAAAGATATATACACTGGATACCACTATCCACCTTTTGAACAACTCGGGCCAGATTGCAAGACCTCTCTTAGTTATGCTTGTTTCTATTTCAAATGGGCAATATATCAGATCGAGCTTTCAGAGTAGTTACCTGTGCACGCCAAGCCATCACCCGTATATCCCGTCGAGCAACGACATCTATAGGAGCCAAGAGAATTTGTACAGACAGCATTTTGGTGACAGTGGTTGTTGTCTCCTGCGCATTCATCAAAATCTTGTTTGAAAAAAGAAATAACAAACAAACAAAGAAAAAACAAACAAAAAGCAGTTAGAAACCAAGTGTAAAACGGAAAAAAAAGTCAATAAAAAGGATCCTCGCTGACTCCAAAAGGGCACATCTCTGAATCAGTTCAATCGTCCTCTTTTTCTCTCACCCTTCCATTATCTGGAATTGCCACGTCTATAATTTGGCAGTTGTTCTCTTTTTTGTCAATGATCAATAGATCCGGTCTCCTAGCCTCAATTTCATGGTCTGTACCTATACTAAATTTATTTACTTATTTAAAATTTATTTATTTATTTATTTATTATTATTATTATTATTATTATTATTATTATTATTGTTATTGTTATTGTTGTTATGTATACACTTTCAGTGTTCAACTGGTTGCTAGTTCTCGGTACAGGTCACGTCTTCCAACACTAGTAGTCGAGAACCCGTCGGAGGATTCGTGCTGTCCCTAATAGGACAGTCTTTTGAATCTGAGCGACATCAAGATTCACCCCAGTGCTTTCAAATAGTGGTAGTAGTTCGTTCCTTGTTTTGTTTTTTTGTGTTTTGTTTTCGCACCCTATCACACATTTTTGGCGAATGTGTTGCTACAGAAAAAAATTTGCTCTCGTCGGTTTCTTTTTTTCTGTTCTTTTTTCTTGGCCATTTTCAAAAGAACTTAAGAATTTGTAATTTCACTCGCGCTACAGTTTCTGTACAAATATGCACTTGTGTTGCAGTACAGATGCACTCCTTTATGGCCAATCAGAGTTTAATAATAATAATAATAATAATAATAATAATAATAATGATAATGATAATGATGATGATAATGATGATGATAATGATAATGATAATGATAACGATAACAATAATAATAATAATAATAATAATAATAATAATAATAGGCTCCACAGTACCTTCTGAACAAGTGTAGTTATGGCAGGTCTCACAGCTCACGTCGTTCCACATAAAACTATGTCCTACTCCCAAGGTGTGAACGCAGTCTTCATTGTTGAAGTTGTTGGGCTGGTTCTTAGCCCAGTAAGTGAAATTGTTTGTTTGATTATCTGCCCAGACAAAAGTTCCCTCCGTACCCCTATCGTTTAGCCCAATCCAGCCCTTGGCGCCATTCATCCTATGTTGAATATAGACGTTCTCTTCTTGGTTTCGTACACTGATGAGATTAGCGCTGTATGATTGGCAAGTACTCTGGGCTTCAGTCCAGTTCTTACATGTTTGACTGGTTGAGTAGCAAATGCCACCAAAATATGACCAACCAGGTTTACATACATCTGCAGGAACAAAGCAATGAAAGGTTAACGAGGTTAAATCCATATTTTAATATACAGCTATTTCGAGAAAGGTTGTCGGAAAAAGAGCACGCGACAATCCCAAAAGGTATTTTGAGCAGTTTTGAGCGACACTGTTCTTCAAAGAAATTTGAAAGAATGGCACGGGATGTTTGCGATGTTATGTTTGCGAGTGCTAAAGGAAAGCAACAAAAGTAGGTTCGACAGCTACAGTCGTTAGGAACAACATATTGATCATATCCCAGATTACCTTTCGG
The DNA here is from genome assembly GCA_942486035.1 of Porites lobata. Taxonomy (NCBI): domain Eukaryota; kingdom Metazoa; phylum Cnidaria; class Anthozoa; order Scleractinia; family Poritidae; genus Porites; species Porites lobata. Next base: position 3,146,320 of record CALNXK010000049.1, on the reverse strand, counting down.
GATTGTTACGTGCACATTCTTTCCGACAACCTTTCTCGAAATAACTGTATATGGTCGATTCCCGATAACTCGAAGGGAAGTCCGCGAAAAAAAGTTTGAGTTATCGGAAGTTCGCGTTGTCGAAAGTTCGGGGAAAATAACTGAAAATAAGGAAAAACGGTTTTTCAAGGTGGTGACTGGTAAGACAGTTGGCTTTGGGGAAGGAATGCAATGCAAGTACTACGCACACTTCACTTCCAAGGCCGTATATTGACATTTTGAAAAAAAAAAGAATTTTAAAAAGAAAAAAGCTTCATTAATATACAGGGTTGGACACTGTATTTAAACTGGTCAGGATTGAAAACCTAAAAAAGTGAAGAAAAAGTATACACTGTTGCTATAAAATAGGTTCTGATCAATGTTCGGACTGCGGTTCACGGTGTTTTTTGTCCCTGTGGACTTTACTCTAAATAAGAGAGAATTCAAAGATGCCATTCATTTGAGATATGATGGCAACTAAGCGACACCCCGTCTACTTGTGCGTGTGGAGATGTTTTCGATGTAGACCACACCATAGTGTGCAGACGAAGAGGCTTCATCATTCAAAGACATAACGAGTTACGTGATTTGGAAGCCGAAATGTTAGAAGATGATGCAATGACGTCCAAATTGAGCCTGTACGTCAGGAGATAAACGGAGAAGTGCTGACACCTGGTACGAAGAGAGCAGCGGATTCCCGGCTCGACATTCACGCTCGTGGTTTTTTGGAGCGGCAAGACTCTGCCTTTTTCGACGTTAGGGTTTGTTACCCGAATGCAGTGTCTTATAAAGGCCTCATCACAAAACAAATCTACCCCCAGCATAAGAGTGAGAGGAAAAGAATGTGCGCCAGCAGGGTGCTAGAAGTCGAACAAGGCTCCTTCACTCCACTGGTATTTACTACCACCAGGGCCGAGTTGTTCAAAGCTGGGTTAAGATAACCCAGGTTTAGTGCGAGATTTGAATTCAGATTTGAAAGCTTAAAAAGCATTTCAGTTTTAATCCTTTTTGTCTACAAGTTGATGATTGGAAGCTCTAAAAAAAGCATAGAAAATTATCAGAGAAAAACCCCGGGTTAAGCGCTAATGGGCTTTCGAACGACTGGGCCCAGAAGAATGGCAGGTGAATGCAAGAGGTATCACAGTAGACTGGCTAAACTCTTATCAGCCAAGAAAGGAGAGGATTATAGTAATACAATGTCATGGATTCGCCTTCCTGAGGCTTGCACTGTTGTGCCTGAGAGGCTCATGTTGTACGCGCTGAATATTACAGACTAGTAACGACTTTGAAATTGGAACTAGCGAGATTTTTTTTTTCTAACTTTTGATATTTTTCACATTTAAGATTGGTATTTTTTTGCTCAATTTATTCTTCTCCTTTGTTAATTTTATGTTAATTAACAATTAGTCCAAGAAACGTTCGGAGGCTTTAAAGAATACATTTATAAGAAGACTCAGTTTATTTTAAATGTAACTCCGTTTGTAGATTATTTATATTTTCTGTCTTATTCTCCTTCATTTACTAGTTTTTTCTCCATTTCATATAGCTTTCCTCTTATCGAATTTGTAAGAGGGTGTGAATGGGGTTAACCGACTAGCGACAAAGGGCGAAAAATATTACTGACTACCGACAAAACGAGTAAAAAATTACCGACTACCGACAGGAAAAATATTAACCGACTACCGACTTAGGCTGACATTATCAATATTTGTTTACAGAAAAAAAGGGCATTTTGCATTTTTTTTCCTAGCCGTTAGGAAGTAACCTCTTTAAATTTATGACTCATTAGATGGTCTAACAGAAAGAACTTCCTCTTTTGTTGATACGGGTACATTACTACAACTAATGTCATAATCACAGAAACCACACCTTAAAGATGCTACCGACTTTATAAATTTTAACAGTGCTCACATGGTGGGTGGCTTCTCCTAAAATGTTCTGCAATTGGTATAGGATTTAATGGAAACCAATTGTGGAATTGCACGCATTTTAGGCATCCTGCTGATGAGCAGTTGCGACGCGTAGATATATATTTTTTAGCAGCTAAGATAATTTGCAGTCTGTCTACTTTGAATTGAAAAGACAAAGGTGAAAAAACTGAGCGTTTCTTGTCTCGGTCCGAAAAATGCTTAGAATAATCCTCAAAGAAAATTATTTCCAGCTTAATGAAAAGCACAATATATAGTAAAAAACCACGGTACCGCGATGAGCACATACAGCAGTTTTCTTTCCAACATTTTCATGGCCGCATACATTGAAACACAAAGTTAAGCAAAACGGTCTTAAAACCAACTGTTTGAAAAAGCTATATAGATGATACTTTTTCCCTATGGGACATAGGTAAACCAGACATGGTAGATTTCTTCAAATTCACGGATCAAGTAAACTTACTTCACCCTACCGCTCTACTGGCAATAAAATTAACGGCCGAAATATCCGACACTGAGACAATCGTTTTAGACCCGGTTGTATACCAAGGCACAACATTCAACGAAAAATGAGGAAAAGCTATCATTGACGTAAAGACGCATTTTAAACGGAAACCTTCCAGTATATACATTTTCACCTCTTACCACCCACCAATTGTTAAAATGGATTTGACAAACAGGAAGCCTTGAGAATCCTACGAACAAACTCCTCGGAGGAAGTATTTCAGATTTCAAAAACCGGTTGATGGACAGAGGCTGGCCACACAATTTTGAAATAAAAATTGCTATTAGAAGTAAAACTCACAGAAGGAAAGCAGCGCTCCTGAAACAAAACAACAAGGAAGAAAAAGAAGTATTGTCTTTCGTGACACAATACAAGCCCTTCATTGACTATTATGAAAGAAGCTTTAATGAAAAAGTGTAATCTCATACAAAACCAAACACTACCTTGCCAAATTAACCCTCGGACGTACACACAAAATCATACCCCCCACCATGGTACAAGAGGAGGGTAGATGGAGCCCCTCCCCAGAGTTTTTGATTTTGCCTTTACTGAAAAGCCTTTGATCTTCTTAACAAGATGAGGTATATTTTATGAATGGTGGCACTGCTGGAGGCCTGTTACGTCACCAACAATGGTCGCCATCTTTGCCGCCATCTTGATTTTACCAAGAATTAGAAATCAGGTTAAAACAACGAGAAATGGTAATTGCTTGACATGAATAATAACACATAAATAAGCACTTTGCATGATTTTGGCTGCAAGATTTTTCTTTTATTGTTGAAAAAAGTTGAAAAAGAGACATTCTCACTCAAAATGGCTTGACCACCTGCTACTTATTACGTCATACCTCGTAACCATAGAAACTGATCATCACTGAACTTGTCTCAAAATGCGTGCGAGGGATAAACAAACATCTACTGAAAACGACAGGTGCTGATGTTTTATCCTCTTGGAAAAATCCCAGAAAAACCTAAAGGGGGGGTATCCACCCCCTACCCCTTGTACGTCCGAGGGTTAAAGTGTTATTTCTTTGAGAAAGGAAAATTATGGCCAAGGACATGCTTGTTAGAGCCAAAACATTAAAGGTATAGACGTGCAGCCTGTCACCCCTTGCAGTTTTTCACTAAGAATTTTTTAAGCCAGTATCCAAAAGGCTGGAGTCCATTAATTAATTAATTGCTTTTTACTGTGCCCTGTAATCGACAGGGAAACCAAGTTCGCATTTACAATAAAAGGTTTGGTGATTTTATCAGTACTCATGATATTCATTTGGCAAACAATGGTGAAATAAACGATCATTTTGCATAAACAAACAAGAGTTAATGAAGTTCAATCAAATGATGCATTCTTACAAGTTTTACTCTTTCCTTAGGGATCAAAGTCTTGAAACTGGGTGAAATACATAACCATATTAATAATTAACAAGCGTTTTTACTTATCAACTGAGATTTTCCGACAACCGACAACCGGCAAGTGGACCCCCCTATTCAGACCCTCTTGTAACATCAGGTATGAGTTTTTATCTGGTACAGCCAGACCCCGCTTTACGGACAACTAGTTATTACGGACAGTTTTCCTTGTCCCTGGGGAATGTCAGCCCTCATATTTTCTCTAAATTCAACCCGCTTAATACGGACACCCCGTTAATACGAACACTTTCTATGGCCCCCTTGGTGTCGGTATTAACGGGGTTTGACTGTAATCAATCAATAAATTATAAAAATTTATAATAATAGTAATAATAATAATAATAATATTACTAATGATAATAATTGAAACTTATATAATTGAATTAATTCAAGTGTCCGTGGTCATTGTAATTGCAAAGGAAGATTTTTTTTCCGCCGTCTAACCCACCTGCTAGTACTGCGTAGGTCACGTTCACAGGATCATGCTGGTTAGCGTACAACTCCTTGAGACAAATGCGGAATTCGCCAGTCTTAATGTGCTGCAAAATAAATAATATCCTATTTATGACATGTATATTCGCTTCAAACGCAAAACTCTTTCTCAGCACAAAACGAATCAAGAGTTCTCATTTCCAGCGAGGGATCTTATCCAGGGCACCGTTCCCATGTCATTTTCTACGGGAAAAAAAGGCCTGTGAAGAACAGGGCGAAACATCATCAACAAAAATAAACGCTATGAAGTATTGCTAGAATAAAAACGAATAACAAATTTAGCAAAAATTAAGACTTACGAAGAAAAAATTAGGGAAGGTCCTCTAGAAGCCTGCAAATATCGCAAAAATCGCAAAAAGTCAGAAGAACTTTTATTCAGCAGCAACAACAAAAACAAAACACGCTAACAAATTACGCAATATAGCAATTTGCGCAAAAGTTCAGACTTTTAAAGGATAACAAAAAAATATTCTTGTTGTTTTTGCGATTTTTTGCAAAATTTGCGGACTTCTTGAGGCTGTAGCTTTGTCTTTTTTCTTTTCAAGTCTAGAATTTTATTTAATTTGTTATTCTTGCTATTCTTGCGATATTTTAAATAACCAAAAAAAAATATTGCTACCTTTGCGATTTTTGCGAAATATGACAAACTTCTTGAGGCCCTTCTTGGCTTTTCTCTTTCTAAATTTGATATATTTTTGTAATATTTGTTGCTTAGTCTTTTTGTATAACAAAGAGACTCTTCCCTCATAAGAATATACACAAAAAGCAACATGGGTGTTGGTTTTGAAACGTGATTTCTTTTCATTATCCCTTATTGGTGCATGAACGTGCTTACGGTAGTTATTATAAATCGATTATCGCCTACATAAATGATGATTTTTATTGATAAGCCCACGGCTACTTCCCCAGCCCTTTTTTGTTATGTCCGCCTGGGAAATACGTAATAATTTCTAGATCGTTTTCAAGCACGTTTTCTTTATTACAAATTTAGCGTTTTCATCTTAGTTAGTTCAGTTCTAGTGTAGACTTCATGGTGTTAACTTCTGTCAGCCATTGGGGCTTCATTTCTATCTACACTCGTGCTCATCAACTATCAAGTTCAGCTTAGCTTTTGATTCAAGATAACACTGGTGTGTGTGTAAACCAAAGTGAGTATAGTTTTCCTTTTCTGTTTTAGTTTTTTCAGTATCGATTTCATCATAGGAATTATAGAGCTTAGTTTTGGTTATCAATTTGCAACATCGTTGTTGTAATCTTTTCTGTTTATGTGAGGAATCTATTTAGTCTTGTCATCACTGAGCTACAGTGGTTTTAAGGGTCTTATGCGCTACTCTTCAACATGAGTATGCTGAGTGATTGATACCAGCAGTTTTATCGTCGTATTACTTTAATAACTTTATAGGCTGATTTAATGTATTTTCTAGTGTTATTTAGTTCTCGTTCGCTATTTGGTATCATCGGTTTTTAGTCAGATATATTTGCACTCTATGTATTTTTTAGCTAAGTTTTCGTTCGATTTTATCGTTTTCAGTTCAAACCGACTTTGTACGACTTGTACCGATTTCACAACTTAAGGACCTTTTGTCTTGTCAATCGACCCCGTCGATTCTTCTGTACCAAGTTGTGACCTCTGTGCTAGGAACATTGATCTCTGGTTCAATATATCTGTTCATGTTACTTCCTTCACTCCTCGTCGAGTTCGTTTTATGTCGCGCACCGTGTTAAGTGGTTTACTTGGATTTTTGGTTCTGGTATTCTGTCCTTGTAAATTACATTTTGTTCGAATTTGATGCACATCCTCCTTTCACGAATCTTCCAACCGTGAAGGAATTCCAAGAATCTGTCACGTCACGCACGTCATATCCGCGTTACGTTTTTAGACCCGTCAGTCGTCTGCTTGTCCCGCTAAATTGATTCTTTTTAGAGAATTCGAATGTCCACGTACTATTTTAATTAAACAACAACAACATCACATTTTCTTTATGGATGTCCCGGAGCTTTTCTCTATTCCACCCCCCAACCCAACAACTAGAGGATGTTGACGCGCCATTTGTTTTTTTAATTCTTCTTATTTGTTTTAATGACATTGATTGCATCGATTATTACCTTTCCCCCAAAAAAAATTGGAAAAAAAAAATGTTACCCTCGACCCTCGACATGGTACCCTCGCCCTCGACATGGAACCCTCGACCCTCGACAAAAAGATAGCCTCATTAAAATTGGTTCGTAGTTCCGCCGAGGCGCATGTATCTCAAAAGGTAAACAAACTGAACGAGTTAATGGCAGAATGCGAAAACATCGAGGCACTTAACGAAGTTCGCGAGGAATTGCAGCAAGTCCTTCAGGAATTTCAGGTTGCGCACGAAGCTTATCACAGTCTCCTAAAAACTGAATCAGAACAGGAGGAGTCCTCACGATATTACAATTCAGTGCTCGAAATTGTATCAGAACTGGAACAGGAAATCACTTCATGGCTTAACAAGCCAGCACTTCAAACTTCAGTAACGCCAATAAACGTTCGACCACGCGATTCCGTTAGCACCGTTGGGTCACGAGTATCCTTTCATACGCGTTCCGTCGCCAGTAGTTCAGCCAGCTCAAAGGTTAAGGCGGCCGCGAGAAAGGCAGCACTTGAGGCTCGGGCAGCTGCCCTTCAAAACCTGCACGAGCTTCAAATCGAAGAAATGAGACTCCAGCAAAGAAAGGCACAGATAGAGCTTGAAGCTGAGATAGCCGAGGCTGAGGCCGAAAGGAAAGCTTATGAAGAAAATGAAGCAATCGAGCGTCGAGAGATCAGTTCCCGCTCAAACGTAAGGGATCCAAATGACCATTCACCCCAGCTAACTCCACAAGCCAAGACCGCCTCTACTCCGCGAGTGGGAAGGTACCACAGGCAACCCAACTCCTAAACAGACCTTTCCAGCAGCTACTCCTTCGCGTGAACATCTCAATAAGCATAACGATGAGTCAATATCACTGAAGCGTTCTCTGAATCCTCGCGCTCACGAATGGTATCCCACAACCAGTCCAGTTCAGCAACACGTTTCTCCAGATTATAATCGTGCAAATAGCCTCCAAGATGAGTCATTCCAGCGTCTGATAGGAAACAACGAGCGTCAAAATCAAGCCATCCAGCAGCTTATTCAGCAGCAACAGCAAGGTGTGTTAGCGCTCACCTTACCGCAGCCGAGTCTGCAAGTGTTCAGCGGCGACCCTATCGACTATTGTGACTTTGTGCGCGCCTTTGAACACATCGTAGAAAGAAAAACCTTGCGTTCAAGTGCACGTCTCTACTATCTTGTACAGTATACTTCTGGAGCCGTACAAGAATTAATGAAAAGCTGTCTCTCCATACGCGAAGAAGAAGGATATACAGAAGCAAGGAGACTGCTTCAAGAACGCTATGGGCAGAATTATAAGATTGCCGCCGCACACGTAAAAAGGCTAGTAGATGGCCCAACAATCAGAACTGACGATGGACCAGCTTTACAACAGTTTTCTATTCAACTAACTAGCTGCGTTAATACGTTGAAGGAAATCAGCTACCTAAATAAGCTCGATAACCCAGACAACCTGAAGAAGATTATAGACAGGCTTCCTTATTCTATGAGAGTTAAGTGGCGAGATACGGTCGACCAGATCGTAGAGAGGGAAGCGAGAGATGTCACCGTGGCCGATATAATGAAGTTTGTAACTGCCAAGGCAAGAGCAGCATCTCACCCGATCTTTGGAAACGTCTCTAGCGAAGGCAAGACAAAGCAGCTCCCTAGCAAACAAAGGACGAGAGGTCCTAAGGCTGACACGTTCCCATCTCTCGGGAAGCAAGAAGATAGCCAGTCAGAAAACAAGAAACCAGAGTGTCCTTTGTGTAGCGCCGATCATTGGTTACCGCGGTGCGATAAGTTTCGTAAGCAGTCCTTAGAAGAAAGGCAAAAGCTAGTCCGAGAAAGGCAGCTTTGTTCTAATTGTCTCTTCCCCGGTCACTTCGTTCGTTCATGCCAGAAAGAAAGCTTCTGTAGGGTCAGAGGTTGTACATCCAAGCATTCAACCTTCCTCCACCAAAACAGCAACAAGAACAGTTCTAAAAACTCTGGCGAAAACAGTGCCAGCTCGAATCGAGCTTCAAACTCTGAGCCGAAGCCTAACAGTAACGCTAATCCAGCAGCAAGCAACGGCTATGCCAAGTTAAGCTTTTCCGCAAGTACGACCGTCACAGGACTCGCAATACTCCCTGTTTGCGTAAAGGCAAAGGATGGTAAGGATGCAATTCAGACTTACGCCTTCTTGGACTCTGGTTCCAATACCTCCTGTTGCACTGAAACTTTGCTTCAAAAGCTAAATATCAAGGGAAAGAAAACAAACCTTTCTCTTACAACACTTCAAGGAGAAAACGAACCGATCAAAAGCTCAATGATCAGTCTCCTGATGTCAGATCTTCACCAAGAAAATTCCTTCGAAATTCCAATGGTTTACTCCAGGCCTAGTCTTCCTGTTTCCCGTGAAACCATAGCAACGCAAGAAGATGTTAATCGTTGGCCTCATCTCAAGGGAGTGACCATACCGCAAATTGAAGCTGAGATTGGCCTTCTCATCGGTAGCGACGTGCCTCAACTATTACAGCCACAAGAAATTAGAAAGAGCGAAAACGGAGGACCATTCGCAACTAAAACAGTCCTTGGCTGGGTCCTTAACGGTCCCCTGGGAAGAGACACGCCCAAGTCACTGACGGTCAACTTCAGCATTCAAGCCAGCAAGTCTTTAGAGGAGCAGTTTCGCGATTACCGCAACCAAGAATTTAACGACTCCAACCTAAATTCCAAGGCATCTATGTCGCTGAACGACCGAAGAGCGTTGGACATAATGGAAGAAACTCTTCAGCTGAAGAACGGCCACTATGAAATTGCTCTCCCATGGAAAATGTACCCTCCAAACTTAGTAAATAACAGATCAGTTGCCGAGCGCCGTCTAAGTCTTCTGAAGAAACGACTTAAAAGAGAACCGCTAGTTCACGAGAAATATAGAGATTTTATGGACGATCTATTAAAAAAGGATTATGCCAGAAAAGTCAACTGCCAAGACATAGGACCACTAGGCACTCACTGGTACCTCCCTCATCATCCAGTGTTTCACCCGAAAAAGCCAGATAAAGTCAGAGTGGTTTTCGACTGCTCTGCGAAGCATCTTGGCACCTCGCTGAACGACCAGCTGTTACAGGGGCCGGACCTGACTAACTCTCTTGTCGGCGTCCTCTCTCGACTCAGAGAAGAACAAATCGCACTAATGGCTGACGTGGAGGCAATGTTTCATCAGGTACGCGTCCGACCAAGCGACTGCGATGCGCTTCGGTTTCTATGGTGGCCAGACGGTAACCTCGACAATGAGCCACAGGAGTACCAGACGAGAGTTCATCTATTTGGAGGCGCGTCTTCTCCAAGTTGCGCAAACTTCGCTGTGAAGAAGACAGCACAAGACAACAAGACCGAACTTGATCTTGAAACCATCGAGACTGTAGGGCGCAACTTCGACGTCGATGACTGTCTCAAGTCAGTCAGCTCCGAAGAACTGGCCGTCAACCTTTCAAGTCAATTGTGTGAACTTCTCGCTCGAGGAGGATTCAAACTTACTAAGTGGCTCTCCAATTCACGTAAAGTCATCGAGTCCCTGCCAGCTTCGGAAAGAGCTGCGCAAGTTAAAGATCTAGACTTCGAGAAATTGCCAGTTGAAAGAGCGCTTGGTGTTCAATGGAATATATCGTCCGATCAATTCGGATTTAGAATTGTCATCAAGGACAGACCGGCGACAACAAGAGGGATTTTATCTATCGTGAGCTCAGTTTATGACCCCCTCGGATTTGTCGCGCCGTTCATACTCAACGCCAAGCTTATTTTGCAAGACCTATGCCGCAAGAAATTAGACTGGGACGACGTTATTCCTGAAGACATCATGCGTCGCTGGCAGGCCTGGTTACAAGAACTTCCTAAACTAGAACAAGTTGCCATCGACCGCTGCTTTAAACCACCCAACTTCGGAGAGGTCAGTTCGACCCAGCTGCACCACTTTTCCGACGCGTCACAACAGGGTTATGGCGCTGTAACTTACCTCAGAATTACAGACCGCAGTGGTAATACTAAGTGCTCGTTCGTTATGGGCAAATCAAGACTCGCACCAATGAAATCAGTAACCGTTCCCAGAATGGAGCTTTCAGCAGCTGTCGTAGCGACCAGGCTGGACACGATGTCACGCAAGGAACTCAGTCTTCCTATTTCTGAATCGTTCTTCTAGACCGACAGCACTTACGTCCTGCGTTACATTGAAAATGAAGACAAACGATTTCAAACATTTGTGGCAAATCGAATAGCAACCATTCCCGAAGCATCCTCTCCGGACAAGTGGCGATACGTAAACACTCAGTTAAATCCAGCGGACGACGCGTCAAGAGGTGTGTCAGCAGACTCTCTTCATCGTTGGATTCACGGCCCAGAATTCCTGATTCAGCCAACTGATGAATGGCCACAGCGACCTGCTGACATGATTGCTCTCATAACTGACGACGATCCGGAGGTCAAGGCAGAAATAGCTACTTACTCGACCAGAACCTCTACTCGCGATCCCGTCGCTGAGATCACAGAAAAGTTCTCTTCGTGGTCTCACCTCAAGAAACTGGTGGCCTGGATTCTTCGCTACAAGACAAACCTATACAATCTGGTGAAGAACGAAAGGCACAAAGAACCACCTAAGAGCAAGTCGCGAAGTAAAAGCAGCACAATCAGTCCTATCAGTGTTACAGAGCTGAAAAACGCCGAGTCTACGATCCTCAAGTACATTCAGAATAAATCCTTCAAGCAAGAGTACGACCAACTGAAACGTTCAGATCAGCAGTCAAGCACAAGAAATCACAGCGACCTGAGTAAGTCCAGCAGTATCTACAAGTTCGATCCAGTTCTCGTTCAGGGCCTTCTACGAGTTGGAGGTCGCCTAAATCGAGCACCGCTCAACGCCGACGTCAAGCACCCAATTATTCTACCCAAAGGTCATCACGTGGTCCAGCTTATTATCCAATACTACCACCACGTTTCTGGTCATTCGGGCGTCGAATATACATTGTCTCTTATCCGTCAGAAGTACTGGATCATCAACGCAAGGTCGACTGTACGAAAAGGTCTGGAAAAGTGCTTCGCCTGCAGAAAGCAACAAGCACCCACAGGTCAGCAGAAGACAGCAGATCTACCTGAAGATCGAGTGACGCCCTGAAAATCGCCTTTCACCTACACGGGCGTTGACTGCTTTGGGCCTTTTGAAGTTCGTCGCGGAAGATCTAAGGTAAAGAGATACGGCGTTATATTCACCTGTTTGGCTCTCCGTGCAGTACACATTGAAGAAGCAATCTCACTGGACACAGAGTCTTTTATCAACGCCTTACGGAGATTTATTTCAAGGAGAGGTCAACCCGAAGAGATCCGTTCTGACAATGGAGGCAACTTCGTACGGGGCGAAAAAGAACTTCGTGATGCAGTCAATAGCTGGAATCAGTCTCAGATTCACGACTACCTTCTCCAGCGCAACATCAACTGGACGTTTAACCCACCTGCTGGTTCTCATCATGGTGGAGTGTGGGAGCGATGCATCCGCACAGTGCGCAAGGTCTTAAGGGCCTTAACGAAAGAGCAAGTACTTGCCGACGAGGGCCTGACAACTCTGATGTGTGAAGTCGAAGCCATAGTAAACGGGCGGCCCATCACTAAAGTTTCAGACGATCCCTGTGATTTGGAACCTTTGACACCCAACTATCTGCTTCTGCTGCGAGCGGGACCTTCCGTTCCCCCTGGTACCTTCTCTAAGCAAGACTGTTACAGCAAACGCCGCTGGCGTCAAGTACAGTACCTCGCAGATGTGTTTTGGCGACGCTGGGTACGCGAATATCTTCCCTCTCTTCAAGAACAGCAGAAATGGCACAAGCAGCAGAGGAATGTTGCAGTGGATGATGTTGTGTTAGTGCTTGATGAAAGCAAACCTCGTAATTCCTGGCCACTTGCGCGGATCCTGGAAGTGTACCCCAACCGCCATGATGGTCTTGTGCGATCCGTTAAGTTGAAGACAAACACTTCCGTACTTCACAGACCTGTTGACAAGTTAGTCCTACTGGAGACGGCAGCTCCACCAAGCAAGGATTAATATCAGCTATGACATTTTTAGTTCAGCCTTTAAGGAGCCGGAATGTTGGTTTTGAAACGTGATTTCTTTTCGTTATCCCTTATTGGTGCATGAACGTGCTTACGGTAGTTATTATAAATCGATTATCGCCTACATAAATGATGATTTTTATTGATAAGCCCACGGCTACTTTCCCAGCCCTTTTTTGTTATGTCCGCCTGGGAAATACGTAATAATTTCTAGATCGTTTTCAAGCACGTTTTCTTTATTACAAATTTAGCGTTTTCATCTTAGTTAGTTTAGTTCTAGTGTAGACTTCATGGTGTTAACTTCTGTCAGCCATTGGGGCTTCATTTCTATCTACACTCGTGCTCATCAACTATCAAGTTCAGCTTAGCTTTTGATTCAAGATAACACTGGTGTGTGTGTAAACCAAAGTGAGTATAGTTTTCCTTTTCTGTTTTAGTTTTTTCAGTATCGATTTCATCATAGGAATTATAGAGCTTAGTTTTGGTTATCAATTTGCAACATCGTTGTTGTAACCTTTTCTGTTTATGCGAGGGATCTATTTAGTCTTGTCATCACTGAGCTACAGTGGTTTTAAGGGTTCTTATGCACTACTTTTTAACATGAGTATGCTGAGTGATTGATATCAGCAGCTTTATCGTCGTATTACTTTAATAACTTTATAGGCTGATTTAATGTATTTTCTAGTGTTATTTAGTTCTCGTTCGCTATTTGGTATCATCGGTTTTTAGTCAGATATATTTGCACTCTATGTATTTTTTAGCTAAGTTTTCGTTCGATTTTATCGTTTTCAGTTCGAACCGACTTTGTACGACTTGTACCGATTTCACAACTTAAGAACCTTTTGTCTTGTCAATCGACCCCGTCGATTCTTCTGTATCAAGTTGTGACCTCTGTGCTAGGAACATTGATCTCTGGTTCAATAAATCTGTTCCTGTTACTTCCTTCACTTCTCGTCGAGTTCGTTTTATGTCGCGCACCGTGTCAAGTGGTTTACTTGGATTTTTGGTTCTGGTATTCTGTCCTTGTAAATTACAATGGGTACTCGCCAAATAGGATAACCAGGAATCAGATAGATCACGTACTCATTAATAAAAGATTTAGGAATTCAGTGAAAGACACTAGGGTTTACAGGTCTGCGGACATCGGAAATGAAAACACCTTGAAGACATTTAGCATAGCCCTGAAGAACAGATATCAGGCACTTGAGGATGAAGGGCTAAAAATAGAGGAAGACGACGAAATATAGCGTGACTTTCAAGTGATGGAGAGGGCGTACCCTGAGGTTGCAGAAAGAGTTCTAGGTAGACCAGGAAAGTGGAAGAACCATTTACCAGTGACGCATCATGGAAACTTGTAGAGCAAAGGGAGGAAATCAATAAAAAGATTCTCAGTACACGATCAGAAAGGGTCAAGAGACAACTAAGGGCGAGGTATACAGAAAAGTACAGAGAAGTTAAGAGGAGTATAAAAGTGGATAAAAGAAAGTGGATGGAGAACGTTGCAGATGGGCAGAAGAAGCTGCAAGGAGCCAACACATAAGACACTATATGAGCTTACAATGACGTTATGAAATAAAAGATCGAGACAGAGCACAATGGTTCTAGACAAGAATGAAACCCTCATCAGTAGTAACAGTGAAGTAAAGGCAAGATGGACGTAACACTTTAAGGAGGTGCTTAATAGAAAAGCACCAGCAAATCCAATAACTGATGATCGGGACGATGACGTCCATGACAAAGTAGAGGAGATAGCAGTAGACAACCTAGCAGTAGGCAAAGTCAAGGCAGCGATAAAAGGATTATAAAATGGGAAAGCACCGGGAATGACTCCATAACAGCAGAGTTACTGAAAGCAGACATAGAGTTTTCATCAGAAAAAAAAATATATCAACTGATGAAGAAAATATGGCAGTATGAGAAGATCGCGAAGAGTTGGAGGCGAGGGCTCATCATCAAACTAGCAGAGAAAGGAAATACCAAACACTGCAAGAATTGGAGAGGCATAACCTTACTCTCTGTTGTGGGAACGATACTATCCAGGATTATTATCGATAAGGATAAGAAGTGAAGTCGATGACACATTATATAAGGAAAGAACAGGAAGGATATATAAAAGGCAGGGGGACGACAGAACAGGTATTTGTAGAGGTTTGTACTGCGGAACATCATTGAGCAGGTTAATGTGTGGCAAGCAACACTTTCTGAACTTCATAGATTTTGAAAAGGCCTTCGACTCTATGCACCGAGAAAGCATGTGGACAATCATGAAGAAATACGGAGTCCAAGAAAAGATCATTAGGATGGTAAAAATATTCTATGAAGACTTCAAGGGTGCTGTAGAAGACCAAGGGCAACTAGGCAAGTGGTCTGACATAAAAACCGGCGTCAAACAGGGATGTAACATGTCACGTTTTTTTGTTCTTGATTGTTATGGATTTTTGCGAAATTTGCCGACTTCTCGAGGCCCTTCTTGGCCTTTTCCCTTTATGAGTCTAGAATTTTGTCAAATTTGTTACGCTCGTTATTTCTGCGATATTTGCGAGTAAGTGTTCGCAAATTTTCTTGTGATTCATATCTATGCTAAAACTGCGAAAAAAAAAATGGCTAAAAAGGGAATTTTTGTGTGACTGTGTTCATTCCAGGATAGAAGAAAACATATTTTTGCAACTGCGCGCTCAGACGTTTTGGTGGCTGCCTCAAAATCAAAAATGACGAATTTGTGAGAGATCATGTGGTCTCACAAAACTTCTTTTCACAATTCTTTACTCTCATATCGACAAATTGTATTATTTACAAAATGTTTTTAGTGATAAAGATAAAAATGTGACTACCGTACTGGTTTTGAGTTCTTTCGCCTAAAGGCCTGCCATAAGGTCGCTTTCTTGCTAACACGAAATTACTGAAACTCTTGAAATTTGCAGGGAGCAGGCGAAACTACTTTTGGAAACACAATGTGTTAGATTTAAATAACAATGGTTGATAAACTGAAAGTTCTACGCGGAATAAGCCTTGGCTTAAGTTGATACATGTACATTATTTTACAGGGCTTAACTTCCTAAGGGCATTTCAGATCTGACATATTTATTTATTTACTTATTTTTTGGCATTCTGAACTCGTAAATATAACATACAACAACTACATCTTTCCATACCTCAATCCATGCAGTAACAGACATGTGTGTTGGTTTCAGATTGCTGCCCTCGGAGTTGTGACTGGCTGCTATTATTATTATAGGTTCTTTGTCGTAATTTCTTGCAAACTGCAAATCCTAAGGATAGAAAACGATGGCTGTTAATATGATACTGGAAATAAAATTAAAATTATTATTTTTCCTTTGATACTTGGTGATAGGTGTCGAAAACTAGTCTTGTGAAGTATATTGAAAATTGATTTTTAGATCTGTCTATTCTTTTAAGTTTCGTTTTTGTTTCATTAAGTGGGTCAAGGTTAGTCTTGATTTGTCCACATACGTGTTTTCCTGTTTTGATCACTTGCTTTTACATGTACTTGAATTTTTGCTTAGCTCGCTAGGTGGTCGTGTTTGTGATGTTAGAGCTGACCTTGGTTCATTAGTCTCGTTGAAGTTCCTGTTTGGGTGCGTTAACCAGCGTTTTAGTTTTTCATTAGTTTGTAGCTTCTTGCCGATCGCAACCATGTCGGTTCAGTAATAACAAAACATTACCCACACCGAGTTTATCTTGATTTTATTCCCACGGTCAGCAAACCCAAACATGCCCAGCTTTGGCTATAAAAACCGCTGCTATCCCACGGCTAAAACTTAGTTAGGTCAGAGTAAGGATTGAGTAGAGAAGCAGAGTAAGAAGATTAAGATTAAGATTGTTCGCAGAAGTCAAAGAAGAATAAAGACCAAGATGTAAATAAGATCCCTGGTACCTCATCGTGTGGTGAGCTAGTTGCTCAATCACACCCCAACGCTAGCTACGATTTTTCTCGAGGAATGGCCTGCGAGCAGGGTCAAGTGTGCGAGTTCGAGGGAAATTTTGGCGGCATAGCCGCCAGTGCAAAATTTTCCCCCGCACTCGCACAAGCCGGAGCCTCCTAAAAGGAGTACTGTTGTGAAGGTGGTGATAGTAATAGAAAACACCGCTTTACAACATAGTATGTGAAACATGGAAAACCTGTTGCATAGCTTTTTTATCTGTTAAATTGCTGAAGAACATAAAACATGCCAACGGATTATCGTAAAATTACAGAACGAGCTCGCTTCCTACCTTACAAAATGCACCATTGTAGTTTGTAGAAACAGGGCTGTTGTTTGGAAAATTCACTTGTTTGCTCTCGGCAAAAAGGGGCCGGTGGATTGTTTCAAAGACCATCCAATTCTGAAAAAGTATTACAACATAGCTGCATAAACGCATCCAATTAGCAAGAAAACGTGCATCTGGTTTTGCAAATCTCTTTTTTAGCCAATTTCATGCCAATTGGTCAAAACTGAACAGGTCCAAAAATTTGGATTTGGTTAAAAAAGCGTTTTTTTCCGCTACAGAGTGGCCGTTTCCAGGACTCTGAACACTTAGTTGTCTTTAACGGCAGTCATTTAAGAGCTAAAGCGTTCCTGGCTGGATTATTGAAGATTTGATTAGCAATCACTTGTTGTGAAATGGAGTCTAAAATTTGAAACACAGTGCTGGCTGCTCTTTTTCTCAGAAGAATATGAAAATAAGACTATGGAATTTTTTATCAGCCCCAGCTGATGGAATATCTTCTTCCTTAACGTCCGCTTCTCTTTAACACAAGGTTCATTAAAGCCTTGCTTTCTGTGCTTTTTTCTTTAGTGTTCATAATGTATATCTCTTAAGAAAAAAAAATTTAAAATTACCACAAAGATATCTTCATGCAGACCATCATAGTTCTGCAGCTCTCGAAGACAAATGTAAAAGGAGGAACTGGTTGCGTTCTCCACCCACAAACTCGCAGCGTTGTGCTTAAAGGCTGCACTTATATGTTGTGCTGTAACCAGGATTCTTGGGGCAGTAGCAAACTTTCCCTATAAAGCAACCATTAATGAAAATCAATGAAAATCAAGAATGGAAAGTCGTATCTCCAGACTAATTAATATTGTTAACTATTAAATAACATATCCAAAACAAAGAATTAAAAAAAAATCAGAATGAAAGAATGAAACACGATCTGCATGTACGAAGTACACGACTTTTTTTCGATTTGTACATGGCCTTTCCGTATGGTGGTGAAGTGTCTGGCCCCCACGAGTTTGGCCTTGGGTTGTACAAGGCCGGTTTTGTCCGCTTCGTTTCATCGTTTCAGTTTCTGTTGGTTTATGCTTTAACCTATCTAGGCATAATTGGAAGACGAACATTTGCCATGTATACAAAATTTAGTGCATGAATGAAGGCTTGTTTTCGCACTTTTAAAGGGTTTAGCCTGCAAATAAGGGTTTAGCCTGCAAATAAAAAAAATCTTAAACATACTTTGTGCTATGGAGTCCAACTTGAAAAAAAGCATTTTTAGATCGAAATTATTTGAAGAATAAGGCATTTGACCGTGGTTCACATTGATAGGATATCTCGTCTTTTTGTTGATTTATTTTTTGCTATGCAAAACAACTTTTATGGTTTTTAAGAATAATGCAAAATATCTGAACAGCTTGATTTCGTTACAATCGGGCACCTTCCTAAGACATTAAAAACCCAGTATGGCGGCAATTGAAAAAATGATGCAATTTCCTACTTCAGCATCGAAATTGCGAGACGTACTGCCAACACCGTAAGATTCGTAATCATAGATATTACTAATGGGAGGGTGGCATGACCTCTCGCCACCTCTAGGTCCCAAAAAACAACTACCTTAAGTGCAATTCCAGAAAATGGAAACAAAATAGATAATTGCCTGGGGAAGGTTAACTTCTTCACACTGTGATCCAGTCCACCACTGTGAAATGCGTGATTTTTCCGCCACACCACCATCAGGTGCTCCTTGGTAAGCCATCCAGTCCACTGTGGCAAACTCCTTAGTAGAGCGGTCATTCCGTCCTGCTGCTGTCACGCAGACCTAAAGATACAATTCAACACATATTTGGTTAATTGAGATTTTACCTCGTAATTGCAGGTTTTTAATTACTGATGAATCGAGAATACAAACATTTTGCTCTTCGGGCTTCCTCGGTATACTTTTTTAATCACTGGATAACATTTGCAAAAGCTAAGGGCTACATATTCACAGGGAAAAAATCTGATACCAAGTTATGTATGTTACGTGTAATGTTAATTTTTGAGAATAAACAAGACATGCAGAGTAAGCAAAATTAAAATGATAAAAGTGGTACAAGTTATAAAATTACCGAAGCACAACAGGAATTAAAGAACAGTAATTAAACAGTAATTACGTCTGACTCAGCAATTAAAGGACGATTTTTTTTACAAATCGTCAATAAAAGGGATAAGAGAAATTATAAAAAGATACAAGACGAGTATGCGAATTTTTAAATCCTAGTAACTATCATCACTTGGTAGACCGCTGTCCTTTAGGATAAACTAAAACATTGTTTTCAATATTCACCTCAAAGTTTTTGTAGTTAACGGTGTGTACCCATGAAACTGTGGCGTCATGTATAAAATTTTTCCTGCTTATGTTCCAGTGATTGGTCGTTAATTGCACGTGTACCTCTTTGTCTGGATAGAAGGAGAAGGGCGGAAATTCCACCACTTTACAGGCCGTCTCAGCCGATTTTACATGTCTTACGAGTGAAACCCGCCCGGTCTGAACAGGAAAGCCTAAATGGAGGCAAGAGGAGTGTAAAAATACACAAAAAGTTAGAGCAAAGAAGGATAGAGGAACAAGTAGTTTTTGCTTCAATGTCAGGTGTAAATGCCCTATAAAAGTAATACCTCCAATTGGTAAGTACGCATTTGGCAAATTAGGCAAACAAACTAACAAACCAAAACAAAGTGATATCAAGAGCTAAAAACGTGGTAATGGACCCATCTTACAACTCATCTATAGGGATGGTGTGTGTGTGTGTGTTTGTGGGGAGGGCTAGAGCGAGAAGAGGAACTTGTGCTAAAAAGGCGGAAACAAAAGCAATACTTAATCCTTAGTCAGGCCTAGTAGATCGTCTCATGCTTTGTAGTTGGCAACAAAGAAGTAAGGTAAAAAAGCCTAAGAATTTTACCTGTACAGCTGCCAGGATGATAAAGCGTGTGGTTACTTTTGCGTTTGCAAATGTCCAGCAGACAAAAGCACTTGTTCTTGAATGTTGTCGAGTTAGATGAACATACGGGCTCTTCGTACGACGGGCAGTTGTCATCACATACACAACGAGCATCAAATGCAGAGAAAGCTTTGCAGATGGCATGGTACTCGCAAGTAACATTTGTGCACGGGTCAATATCTTTGAGAAAAAATACAAAATCACTTCTTACGACAGGAATTTAACCAATTTTTTCCTAAACTCCTATCAGAAATCTTACTGAAGCATGAAGTGCTTAAAATAAATATACATTTTTCGGAAAAATATTACTCCATTCGGCATGCGGTCCTAGACTTAAGTCAGAAGAATTATAGAAGACAATACATTTTTAAGACTTTCACTACGTGTATATATGTCCAAAAACTTATCTTTCTTGTTTTTCTTTTCTTTCTTCGATTTTGAAACTGCTTCTAATCTTAACTAAAGTTTCTGATTTTGGATGCAATGGAAACAACAAATTACCTCCCACAATTGCATAGTCTACTGTAACTGGATCGTGAGACTTGCTTATTCCCTGGCTGTCCTTGATGCACACTTTGAAAGACAAACGAGTGATTTCCTAGAAGATAACAAATTCATTCAGTTATAACTGCTAAAAATTTAGCAAGAAATACTGTTCAGTTCGATCAATTTACTACAACTCCAGTCAAACTTAAGTTACAAAAAATTTGTAGAATTCCTAAACAATGAACTAAATATTAAATTTACAACTTAGTATCGCGTTGTTCAAAAATTTCCTTAGTCTATCCAAGTAAAATGAAAAAAGAAGTGGAGCTTTCTGCGTATTAATTACGTTTCTAGTTCCTAGATTTTTAAGGCGTGGGTATTTCTTTTGTGGTGTAAGAAGTACAAACGCAAGAAAAGTATGTGCAGAAAAAAAACTTCTTACACTTATCTCAGTCAATTTTCTCGAGAAAAATCAATTTTACTGAAATTGAATGAAGTTCTTTTATTCGCCACTCTTTTTCTAGCCCACATTTGAAATAATAATAATAATAATAATAATAATAATAATAAATTTCTCGGTACAAAACCATAGTTGAAACGACAATTACTGTAATGACTAAGGAATTCGATTAAGTTAAATATAAAAGCGGTGCAGCCACTTCGAGCGCTTAATTCATTTTTACTCAGTTACTTGGAGTGCGGAGGCAATTGAAAAAAGAACTCTAAAATCAGTTTCAATAAATAAGGAAAGATAAATGGCTGTATATGGCCTGGAAAATTACTTACCTCGATCCAAACATTTAAAGCATTGCTCAGACGACCATCAGCCTTTATCCACAGAGCACTGGTAACGTTGTCATGTCTGGCAGACGTGAGGACACTAGGAGGCTCGTAAAATGGATTTTCGAATTTATAATCCTGAAAAAAAAAATTACACAAAAAAATGCATTGATAAAGCCTTATTCAAAGATTATCACCTTCTTATTCCGACCTTGGTTTAAGAAAAAGTATTGTAATTCAAAGACCTTTCTGTAATTTTCTTGTTTAACATTTAAGACATTTAAAAATGTCTTAAAACGCATCAGTTCATGTACACTGCCTGCCTCCAACAGCTTTTTTTCTCTTATTCCAAATAGAACAAAGTTCTGCAAGTTTTCTAAAATAAATAAATAAATAAATAAAAGAGATTATAGTGCAACATCAAGGTTATAAAGACTGCTAGTGGATGCACTTTTGTACAATTCAAATACAGGTGTACAACAGAAATCAGGATCAACGATACGATAAACCCTATTTTGTCACTGATAACGGTACATTTATTATAAAAACAGACTGCTATAGTCTCTCCTGGAAACGTTTTCCCTTGAGCCGTACTAAACTAAACAGAGGCTCATACATGTAGAAGAACGTTAGTCTTTCCAACCTGACAAAAAGCATAGTTGTTTTCTTTCTTTGGTGCACCAAGTCCAGAAAAATGAAGCTTTCCTCTTTCAGTAATATTCCAAAACGCCGGGAGCACATCATACGCAAGCCAGTTCTTTTAAAAAAAGAGAATACACACAAATTTATTTGCAGATTTGCGGACGATTATTATCATTATTCTTCGTCCTGAGATGGGGAGTTCCGACAGACAGAAGTGCTGCAAAAAGCATTGGGAACAGGTACATCTAACCTAAATAAACTAGCACTTAAGACGTTAACTGAAACGATTTTCTTGTTTTCACTGTTGTTTTTGATATATTAATTTTTGTAATACAAGTTGGAGAAGAAGCACGATATAGAATTTACTGTACATAGAAGTATAGTGTGTGATGCCACATGTACTGGAACGCACCCTTTAGTTACCCAAAGGTGGACTTCTTTGCCACACAAACCCTGCGTGGTAATTTCGTGAATAGAGCAATAAAGACTAGTCTCCTCAGACTTCTCTAATCTCAACTTACCACTTTGAGACCTGAATGGATGCCGTCAAAGCTCATAAACTCCCTCAAGCAAACCACAAAACTATCCTTTTTGACGTCCTCTAGCCAAATGTTCATGGAGTCAAATGGTCGGTCGGAATGTTTATGTAGAACAGTCACAAACACTTGGGGTCTCGCCTAAGACAGAGTGTAACAAAAGAAGAATTATCTATGTCACTGAAAAAAAAAAGAAGAATGAAAATGTAAGGTCTGGGATTCTACATAACCCTGATGTGACATTTTCAAAGTTCCTTCTAAGTGACTAATTATGATAGTAAAGCATGGGACTTCCGAATTCTCGATTCTACATGTACCTTTGGGCTTAAGGCCCCTTCTTCCATGCCTGATCGATTTCGCACAAGTGAGAATGTATTGTTTGTCACCTGTAAGTATGTTAAAATGACTGATTGAATGCACCTACTTTACCATCTCACCTTATTCTGAATACTAAGCGATATCTTCTTGCACTGGGTTCTTGAGGTGAATTCATCAAATTCAACGATTCCTGAATCAAGACCTTGGTGCGAACCTTGAAAGGCAAGCCAGTTGATCACAGACGCGCCTCCAGAACCACTGCCTGCTTCACGAACGCAGGCATCAAAACCAGATGTGGACACTGACTTCACCCAAACAGACGCTGGGTCGTGGATTTTGACATGTTCGCTTCCGTGGCTAAGCGTTGCAAACACCTTTACATCTCCAGAACCCTGGAACTGAGCTTTGAAAGAAACGGTCTGGCAGCCATGGTTGTTTTGGGATGTGTCGGAAATATTGACCTTCCCAGTTTGAAAGACATCAGCTTGAATATCGTACATGCAAAAGAACACAAAAAAGTAACTTCAGTTAAATATTGTTTACCGCATTGAAGTAAAACACCGTCATCTTTTTGCGTTCCCTGTGTCGACCTTGTACCAAGTCATTGCACAGAAATGAAACGTACGCTTAAAGTAACTCCAAATTGGAAATGGACCTTAACACAAACCGTTCCAAGGAGTCATTTGTATTTAAGAACAGATACACACAAAACGTTAGGACATTTTTCACTATCAAATTTGTGGGCTGGTGGTATTTTCCTCAGTTAGGTGGAACCTCCCCGAACATTTTCTAAATACGACGTGAGTAATTAAGTTATTCTACAAAATGTTTCTTCTGTTGCAGCAACTGTAAGAAATCGGTATTCAAGAATCAATTAATAGCTTTGGTTAGACACTTAATTACCTTCAGTGAGTTGCAAAAATAGCACCAGAAAAGCGAAGTAAACGAAGACTTGCTTCGCCAGCATTGTCTTCGCGTTTGACTGTGCTTTACTTGCTGTATCTTACCTCTCCGGCAAATACTTAGTGGGTGTGCTTTGCAGCTATATTTAAAGTGTACTGGTTTTGGAATGAGCAAGACTTAATAATATTTGAAACCTGGTTTTTCCGCACGGTTAAAGGTACGTTAATCTCATCCAAATCAGTCGTTTCAATGAACTCGAGTGGTGAGATTAGCTCCTTAAGTTGTTATTTCATAATTTAGCAGGAGAAAATAACAATAGAATTTTTAGAGATTGTTCCCCGTAAGCTCACTATTTACGACAAAGAGCTTCTCAGTATATAAAATAAACAATCTAATCTCCAACTTATTCCATTTACTTAAAATAATAAAACGATGGGAGTGTGTACTTTGCCTGAGCAATTTCAAAACGTTTTCAACTTGGTACAATGCGTGTGATTGAGTACCGAAAAAAAAAAAGAAAAAATGAACAAAATTGCTGATCTGAAAAAAACAAAAGTTCTAAGTTAAAATAATAATAGAAAAAATATATGCCAAAACTCTCCTTCTTCTTCTCTTTCTTCTCTTTCTTCTCTTTAAACTTGAAAACAGATTCTGTGCTTAAAGCAAATCTCCCTTACGAAACAATTGCTCTATGGTTTCTTTGTGTTGAGTATATGTTGTAGTTAATTTTTATCTCACGTAATTTATATTTTTCTTTTGTTCTGGGGTATGGTAATGTAGCCTAATGAAGTTGAAACAAACGAAAAATAAAAAGTACCTGAGATAAAAATTGACAACATAGACACTGTAAATTTGTGAAAAAAGAAAAAAAAAGAGAAAACTTCCTCTGACTATTGCTTATTGTTCAGGAACACTTAAACGTATTCTAAATAATCGAGAGGACAGATTTCGCGAAGAGATCTTCCCGGGCATATGTATATTCCCGCGCTAAGCGAGGTTAAAGGCTAGACCAACCTCTTAAAACTTACAATAATAATTATCTTACGAACAAAAACCATCAAGTCTCAGTTACAGTTTTATTTATTGAATGCAGATACGCTATAAATTGGTGGTACTGAATGCACTTTTACTTTCACCTTAGGTTTGTTTTAAATAACTACTTTTGCCGGGAATTCACAATACGTAAAATTGTTGGAACGTTTTAGCCTACGGTTCAAGGACGTCAAACTGACCTGACGTTAGTATTTTTTGAGTTAATAAAGTAGACGCCGTGTAACAAAAATCCAACTTCATGAGAGAAAATAAAATGTGGAAAAATTCCTTTAACAATCCTTTTTTTTGGTTTAGGACTATTTAAACCCATTAAGATAATAAAGGAGAGGTTTCGTAAAAAAAAAAGAAAAAAGAAAAAAGAATCTTCTACAGGCATTGCAATTTCTTCGCTTAACTAAGGTTAATGGAGAGTAACCTCTTAAAAAATCCCTATACAGCTTCTCAGCTTCACGCAAATCTTCCGAGAGAAGCGATCTGTCTCATCTACAGTGTACAGTATATGGACACCCATAAACTGGTTCTACTGAATGCATTGTCACTTTTTAGGGAGCCTACACAGTTTTCATTTAAAATGATAGACCTGCTGGGAGTAAATACGTAAAATTGAAAGTTATCTCTGAAGAGGTTTAAGAAAAGTAAGTTGATGTCAGGTTTGTTCTTAGAATTTCATGTAAACATCACGGCGCACGACAACTTCTATCTAAGAAAATAGACACACCGTTAAACCAGGAATTAACAGGGAAAGAAGTGGACACCTTTCTCTGTGCTTCCTTTTTTGTTTAGGCACATAAATCTCTTTACAAAATCCAGGACAGATTTCGTGAAAAGCCTGTGAATCTTTTCTAAAGCGAGGTTAAGGAACAGTAACCTCTTAGACCTCCCATTACAGCTACTGTGCTTAACGCAAATCTTATGAAAACAACAAAAAAGGTAGTCCCAGTTCAAGTGCCTTTTGCTAAATGCGCATTCACTAAAAATCGATTCTTCATAACAATTTGAATACATCGCCACTTCTTAGTGAAAGTATTCCTCCGCTAACAATTTTTGATTTAAATAACTATACCTGCGGAGGTAACAATACTTCAATTGTCTTAACATTTGTCTGACGAGCTTCAAGGAACTTAAACTGACGTCATGGCTTGAGTATGGATGTTGTGCATGCGATCCGCACATTCAACGTTGAGAGTGTGCAGAGACGAATGGCACGTTTTGTTACAAATGAATATAGCACCACTCCCGGAACTGTCACGAAAATTCTGAATGATTTGAAATGGCTAACACTCGAGAAAAGGAGGAAAGTGGCACGATTTACAACAATGTTTAAAGTAGTTTCTGGTCTATCAGCTACACGATTTCCACCTTATATATTATTTAAAAGGCGACAGGGCACTAGGCAATTCCACCTTAAGAAATTCTTTCAAGTTGGTGCTAAAACAAACAAATACCAACACAGTTTTATTGCACGTACAATCAGAGACTGGAACTCCTTACCAAGTAGTGTCATTGAAAAGCAGTCAGTAGAGGCTTTCAAAAAGGCCGTCATGTGCTATCTTTAAAACGCTGACCACCAGGAGTCTTTTTTTTAAACTTAATATTAGCGCCATAATTGTATTTTCAACATAAGCACATGCACATCTGCACATCAGCCGTGATGGGATATACCCTTTGCAGATTATACGATTAGAGTTAGGTTAGAGTTACATGCTAACATATGGAACGTTTTAGCCTACGGTTCAAGGACGTCAAACTGACCTGACGTTAGTATTTTTTGAGTTAATAAAGCAGACGCCGTGTAACAAAAATCCAACTTCATGATAGAAAATAAAATGTGGAAAATTCCTTTAACAATCCTTTTTTTCGGTTTAGGACTATTTAAACCCATTAAGATAATAAAGGAGAGGTTTCGTAAAAAAAAAAGAAAAAAGAAAAAAGAATCTTCTACAGGCATTGCAATTTCTTCGCTTAACTAAGGTTAATGGAGAGTATCCTCTTAAAAAATCCCTATACAGCTTCTCAGCTTCACGCAAATCTTCCGAGAGAAGCGATCTGTCTCATCTACAGTGTACAGTATATGGACACCCATAAACTGGTTCTACTGAATGCATTGTCACTTTTTAGGGAGCCTACACAGTTTTCATTTAAAATGATAGACCTGCTGGGAGTAAATACGTAAAATTGAAAGTTATCTCTGAAGAGGTTTAAGAAAAGTAAGTTGATGTCAGGTTTGTTCTTAGAATTTCATGTAAACATTACGGCGCACGACAACTTCTATCTAAGAAAATAGACACACCGTTAAACCAGGATTCAACAGGGAAAGAAGTGGACACCTTTCTCTGTGCTTCCTTTTTTGTTTAGGCACATAAATCTCTTTACAAAATCCAGGACAGATTTCGTGAAAAGCCTGTGAATCTTTTCTAAAGCGAGGTTAAGGAACAGTCACCTCTTAGACCTCCCATTACAGCTACTGTGCTTAACGCAAATCTTATGAAAACAACAAAAAAAGGTAGTCCCAGTTCAAGTGCCTTTTGCTAAATGCGCATTCACTATAAATCGATTCTTCATAACAATTTGAATACATCGCCACTTCTTAGTGAAAGTATTCCTCCGCTAACAATTTTTGATTTAAATAACTATACCTGCGGAGGTAACAATACTTCAAATTGTCTTAACATTTGTCTGACGAGCTTCAAGGAACTTAAACTGACGTCATGGCTTGAGTATGGATGTTGTGCATGCGATCCGCACATTCAACGTTGAGAGTGTGCAGAGACGAATGGCACGTTTTGTTACAAATGAATATAGCACCACTCCAAGAACTGTCACGAAAATTCTGAATGATTTGAAATGGCTAACACTCGGGAAAAGGAGTAAAGTGGCACGATTTACAACAATGTTTAAAGTAGTTTCTGGTCTATCAGCTACACGATTTCCACCTTATATATTATTTAAAAGGCGACAGGGCACTAGGCAATTCCACCTTAAGAAATTCTTTCAAGTTGGTGCTAAAACAAACAAATACCAACACAGTTTTATTGCACGTACAATCAGAGACTGGAACTCCTTACCAAGTAGTGTCATTGAAAAGCAGTCAGTAGAGGCTTTCAAAAAGGCCGTCATGTGTTATCTTTAAAACGCTGACCACCAGGAGTCTTTTCTTTAGACTTAATATTAGCGCCATAATTGTATTTTCAACATAAGCACATGCACATCTGCACATCGGCCGTGATGGGATATACCCTTTGCAGATTATACGATTAGAGTTAGGTTAGAGTTACATGCTAACATATGGCACACTTCAACTGTTTGTTAAGAAAATAGACACACCTTAACCAGGATTCAAAAGTAAATCAAAACGTGGAAACCTTCTTCGGGTTATCTTTTTGGTTAGGTGCATTAGAACCCCTTGAAATAATCGAGGTCTGATTATGAAAGATAACATTACCTTCTCTTGGTACATATATCTATGCGCTGAAGAGAGTCTAAGGGCCTTTCTCCTCTTAAGCTTTCTACGAAAATCTTCCTAAAGAAAATGATCGGTCTCCAGTGTTCTTTTTTTCTGTAGTGTTTTGCTGTTTAGGTTTTTGTTTAATTACTATAGAGCACAGCTGACAAGTAAACGGAAAATAATTACATTGAGATGTTGGCATATTAAACACAGGAGTCAATGGAGCCCCTCTCCCTTCCTTCTTGGGACAAAGTAGGAGTTAGTTGGGAAATGAAGTGTGATCATTTGAGAGAGACTGCTACTCCAGTGGGGTGGATGATTGAGAAGTTTTCATGTTTTGTTTATCAGTCCTCGGGGTAGGGATTTTGCTTGGGGATTTGTACGTGAGCCAGCTGGTTCCTTAAATTAATCATGTTATGGCAACAGACTGAGAGTGAAATACATTCATCTTTGTAGCTGGCCTTCACTTAAACACATGCTATGGCAACAGACTGAGGGTGAAGCTCATTGGTAGTTGGCTTTCACTTAAACACAAAAATAAAATTGGGTAAACTAGACTACATTGTCCTCAAACCAACTTTCAGCTGCTGTCACACAAGAGTAAAGAATGTGACTAAGGTTGTATTCTCTTGCATCTTCAAATTCGATTAAAATAGACTTAAAAGTCATTGTTATTGATAACCTGTTACTCAGGAGGTAATGTAAACACCACCTCCACCAACCCAGGAAAATGTGGGTATTAACTATTTGTTAGAAGTTTCACTCCAAATACTGCTGCCACCACTTCCTGAGATTATTTTATGAAACGGCTTTTAAAAACAAAAAAAAAAACAAAAAAAATTAGAGGCTTTAGAGGGCTTTTCTGTTTTGGACATACGAAAATTTTAGGCCTATAATGCATAAGGGAAAGGTTTTATGACAGTTAAAAAATTTAAAAGTTGTACAATATGTACAAGGATTTGTATGGAAAAACACTCCACTGTGACTGAGGAGCAACAGTTGTCCCCATGTCCCCATACAGGCAAATCCTTCTAACTTTCACTGACTGCCACAGTCACTACTTTTGAAACACACAGCTGAAGCTTTACAGGGCACCTAATTTTAATATGCTCTTTCAGTTCCTACTAAAATCATTTTTCCAGAAAGAATTGCCTTTGAGCTCAAAGCATGGTTTGTTACATGAAGTCAGCCTTGCATTGTCTTTTCTCTAAGAAAATAAAATCTACTGGCTTTACCCCACTGTCAGAGTCAAACCAAGCAACTGAGGCCATTGTTTCAATATTTCTTATTACATGTGTAAAGTATACATACATTTGATGTGAACACAGAAGTCAGCAAAGGCAAATTACCTTAAGCATCTTTGTCCACACAGAAAAATGATTATATCAAGCATAAGATTTTACAAAAATACTAACCTTTTTCCTAGGAAAAATAATAACCTTTTTCCTTTTTCCTAGTGTCTCAACATCCTCACGAAGACACTCATAAATTAACTCAATAAAATTAGAATTGACTGATGCATAAAGCAGTTTTCACTGTACACTCCTAGCCCTTGTACATTAATGTGCAGACCGTTGAATTATCAGTGTTAGTGTAGGAAATGGAAGACAGAGGCCTGTTACTACTAACAGGCTACTACTATTCACTGAGATGCGAAACTCAGCTGAATCAGCTGTGCTTAGGGGCAAACCATAGTTGAAAATTTATCACCTAAAAACAAAAAGAGAAAGGAAGAGGAATTTTAACACCTACCTTAGTTCGTACCCTGATCCTAGAGGTTTTCTTGAAATTTTTCTTGGCCAAAGAGAGAGCAAGCCGTTAAATGGCAACAATGGGTTGTGAAGAGGAGAGAGAGAGAGAGAAAACCTCTGGTTCTTGGCTTGGCCTCAAATCTCACTTTCATGCAGATGACATGCAGATGACAGCTGTCAAACGCGTCAAACTGCTAATAAAAAAGTGACCAAATATGGCAATTTAGCAAACATGTGAGCAGGAGTTGACCCGGGGAAATTAATATTGTATCAACAATCCATCTCCACTCGGGTGGTGAAGAGTGATAAGATGTCACTTGATCTTGTTGATAACATTAATCGGGGTCAAGCATGGAATTTGCCAGGTAATTTGCAGCAAGAGTCCAGGAATAAAAACTTTGCTAAAAGAAACCAGCATTGTTCCCAATGACTTCTGCAGGATTTGCAGAATTGATTTTAAAACCAGTGGCCGATCTAAGATCAACGTTTTTGGAAAAAATAACAAGGAGTTTTTGAAAACATTATCATCAGTTCTGTCGTCCGATGTTATACAACAGAATATGATGGGAGTATTGCAGATAATCTGCCAGAGGTGCCAACGAGAAGTTTTGCAATTTTTGAGGGTGTTAGAGCAATTGGAAAAATTCTGGGAAAAATGTAACAAGGCCCTAAGAATTCAGTTGGCAGAGAGTTGCACAGGAAATGACAGAAGTGCTGCATGAAAGGTGTGCGGCCTGTCACCCCTCGCAGTTTCCACTTATTTTACAAGCAATTTTCTTCCCTGGTAGAGGGAGGCAAAATTTACCAAAAGAAAGGAGGTGAGAAATATCCTCAGCATCCCCTCAGTAGTTACAGTCAAACGAACCAATCAAATTGATTTGCATGTTTCTAAAAATATCAACCAATCAGCACCAGAGGGTCAGATCCTGACCCTGTCATCTGCATGAAAGGAAGGTAAGGCAACAATAGATTTTACTCTCCCTCCTCGCCGCTTCGCGACACGTTGTCGCCGCTTCACGGCTCGCTCTCTCTTTCACGAAGAACATTTCAAGGAAAACCTCTGGGACCAGGGTACTACCTTCAATACAACTGCTTTTTTTTGTCCTGCCTAAAGTTTGCGGTCTACATTTTTATCCTGACCGACCTTGAAATTCAGTTCGGTTTATCGAAATTTTCGACAACGTATATACATAAACTCATTTAGGAGTAAACAATATGCTATAAGAGAGAAAGAGATCGAGACAGAATTTTCTTCTCTTTACGCCAAAATATGATCACTTACCTAGTTGGCACATTCCACTGTTTCTCTCCAAAATGTTGACGCGCAGCCCGTTCAGGCCATAAACTCCTCGTTCGGTTTTCCAATTCACATGTCCAGATATTAAAACTCTCTAAAGAGGCGAAAAGAGAATGATTGTGGAGCCTGCGATGAATTTCTTGCTTTAAATACGCACACACTTGATCATCGTTGGTCGCCATTTTACAAAATATCGTCCAGGCGTTACTCGGAAACTGAGGTAAAGACTAGGCAATAAGACCACTGGGGGTGCACCGGGGGTGGGAAATTTTGTTCTTCCCCCTTCGTGTAAGTGCCCAATCGTCGCTCTGTTCAAAGTCCGGAATAAATTAACCGATTCGAAAGGGAAGTAATGATGCTTGAAAGGGACATAATGAGGGGAATAGGCTGGAGCTGAAAGAATTTCAGCGGATACGAATTTCGGCTTAAGAAAATAGCACTGCTTTTTTGTTGCGACTGGTCTGGGGTCGTGCCAAATCGCAATGACCAGTCTTTGACTTCATCAGTCTTAAGCCTGTTTTCCCCTCTCATATCTCTTTGCGTCGGACAACTTAAGCTGCTCATTTTTCTATGCCACTTTTGTCTTACAAGCGACTTTGATAAACCGGGAAAGCTGAATGAGAGGACTCTAATAGTCAGGTCTCTTAGGGTCAGGATCGTTACAGAGTTGACAAAAGCACCAAACTTTGCACAGCGATAGCTTATTGCAGTACCATGAATATTAGAGGGGGTGCCCACTGCAAATATGCCACTGAAGCGTGCTAAACAGGATTTGATTATTGCAAATTTCACCTGCTGGGGTCCCTGTGGTGTTTTGATTGAAAATTGTTATTTAATACCTTAAATCACTCTGAATTCTATTCTCAGGTTGTAAACAACAATTTCACTCAAACATCTGGCATTCCCATCCATTTTTGCTTATTGATAGTATAATTAAGTTGATTATTACTGTGCCCAAAAAAGGAAGTCCACAGTCCGCCCACATTTTCATAAGTCATTTCTAAGATGGCCTCGTCTTTGCTTCATAACTTGCAAGTACTCAGATTCTCGGGTCTCTTCTCCTTTTCTAATGTATTTCAATTAGAGGAGGCCTTATTGTGTGGTTTAAGCCTTATTTATCAAGTATTACTTGTCATTACATGTCACTTTAAGCTGAAGAAAGCGTATGGCATAGCGATTCACACACAACATTTCAGAAAAAAGAAATTGTCAAAGAGTCTGTTGTATCACATATTATCAGGGATTTATGACAGCTATTCATGAAGAGCAAATAACGAGATGACAGAACCCAAAATAGTTCTTTCCTAGGGAGGTAATTAATTTTTCAGCTTAACATAGGCCTGGATGCCTTTCAGTGTCTCTTTATCCAGTTATCTGCTGGACGCAAGTGCATGTTTTGACAGAGAAGCAAGCACCGTGGCACAAGTCATATGATTTACAATTTCCGCAGTTTGTCTAAGCTTTACAAAGCAAAAACAAACAAAAAAGAATCTGGTCTCATAAACGAAAAAAAGAAACAAGTTAGCCCAAGCTTCAAAAAACAGCACAGTTTATCATGAAGCCTCAACATTTGGCACTGAAGCACTCATGTCCAAAAATAATAACAGCTTATCAAGTCGTAAAAGTGAGACTCAGGTGGTACAAGATTGACTCAAATGATAAATGGTGAATGGTTTAACTGCTGAAACATGAGAAAGGGGGCCGGGCTAACTTTTAGGGCCTGTTTACATGGAGGAGGGGGCCTCAGGTAGGAATGGTAACCCACTTAGGTGGGGTAACCTGCTTGTCCATAAAATCTCTCATTTTAATTTGATCACTACATGATAGGTGGGGTCACCCTTCAAGGTGGGTAGCCCGGTGTGCCACACCAGGTAACCCTCTCAGCTGAGGTCAAATTTTGCCATGTCAACGTTTCAAGGTGAGGAAACCCAGGCTAGTCGGGGTCGGATTCGTGATACATCAAATTCGCGCAAAATTCACTTTGGCGCTGGGTGACTTCACATAATTATTAAAGGTAACAATAGAAAGCCACAACACTGAAGGTTGCAGTAAGAGCAGCAATTGAGCGTAGACGTGGTTTGCCAGCATTTTTCTTGTTTACATGCTTAGCGACCATTCAATAATCTTGAGAAACTGCACCCCAGGATGGCGGGGTTGTAAGATTGCATGTAAAGGAGGGTTATTTTTTTACCCCACCTAAGCAGGTTACCTCACTTACCTGGGGTCTCCCACCTTTATGTTAAAGGCCCTAAGTCTCAGGAACCGTGAAACTGGTAATAAACGGTATACCTAACCCGTGACGAGCTGTGATACTACCGGCCATCTTCAAGAATGTCAGCATAGCAGCCAAAGAAGCCATTATATCGGTGTAAAACGAATATTAGATTGCGGTTGTTTCATGCGTCTCGTTTTGTGACTTTTTCTGTGTTCGTTTTTGTCACCATCTCTAAATATCAATCATGTTCAGAACACCCCTATGATATTAAGCAATAAAAACAAGGTGTGACCAGGAGCCGATTTCTAGGCTCCTGGTGTGGCAACATAGGCATAAGTGAATGCAAAGTTTTGCAGTATGTAATCTGTCAAAAATCTGTTTGAGTGGTCAAAGTTGGGGCTGATGGGCTTCTTTATCATGACCACTCCATTATTATAAGGGACCAGGCCACAATTATTGTTGACCCTTGCTTTTTTGGTATTTTATGTAATTTTCCACAGCATTATTTTGTGAAAAGTTGGTAACTGAATTGCTCTTGAGGAATTCATGATCGTAAGATTTCGTAACCACGGGGTATTCGCCTAATTGCATCAAACAAATTACATTCATTTTCATCAATGACGCATCATTGGTTGGCTAAAAGAGGCCTTGTTCCTGTAAATTTCAGCTCTTCTGAAGTTAGTTTGTTTGTAAATTGTAACGCACGCGACGACCTTCCCTTTTTTTGAAAGATCGTATAGACCTACCATTAACACCCTGGTCCAAGGGCTCTGAAGTGAATGAGCCGCTTACAGGTGTCTAGGCATGCAGGGACCTCATACACTTCTTTCTAAGGTCTCGGTAAATGAAAATTTTAGTACATTGCTTGATTTTTTTTTGGATTTTTGGCATGAGGGGGTCCTAAATTTTATTTTGGAAGAAAAAGAAAACCAGAAAGTGCTTTTTAACCCTTCTAAAATGAGCCTTTTATGAGCTAACCAGCCAAGCGTGGACCTCGCGCTAAATCTTTAGAGCTCATTTTCTCTCACTCTATTTTAGACGCAAAAATCAAAATTCTCCGACCTCCAGTCGGGACAGGTTTTAAGCTATCGCTTTGAGGAATTTTCCGATTTCCTTTGTAACTCATTTTATGTCAGTTTCTTTGCGTAAATCGCGCTCGAGATTCGACTTTTTAGTTTGAAATGCAATAATTCCGCTAATATGAGACATATGCAAATTTCCTCACACCATTTTTTAAGTCTTTTATCTGTCAATCAGACGCAATAAAAAGGAAGCGAATATTTAACAACGCGAAAGAGCTGGAGCTTCAGCCGTAAACTCGATACCTCTGAGTTCGAGAGCAAAAAACTTAAGCGCCTTTTGAAATTCGATGAAATAAAATCTTTTATAAGGTAATTTAGTCTTTTAGCTTTAATTTGATATATAACTTGCCTTTGTAGCGAAAATACTCGCGCGACTAGAATTTTTTTCTGTGGGCACCTCGTTTTCCTTTACCGAGACCTTAAATGTAAATGTGCAAAAAATAAAGAGTGTTAAAAATTCCTGGAGAGGCATGTTTTACAACCTCGTCCCCAGGGCTTAATAAAAAGGTAGAAAAAGGTAAAGCGACCATATCTTACGTCAATAACTCGTGACAGTAATAATAAGTGATAAACTTGAGGTCAACGGTGCGCTCCTTTTACCCCCTCTCTCCATTAATTCTCCGTTTTAAGGGTATTTAACGCTAGTCAAAGCTACACAGAAAAAAGAGAACTTGAAATAAGGAGGTGTTGACACCGGGCTCGAACTCGGGACCTCTCGCCCCGAAGGCTGCGCACTAACCAACTGTGCCACCCTTGCTCCTCGTTTTCCCCCTGAGGACGAGGTTGACATGTTTTAATCATTATCTCAAGGACAGGGTTACCAACGAAGCAAATTATAATCTAATCTTAGCTGCACAATTACAAAATGGGCGCATTGTCAGTTACGGTTCATGAGGTCGTTCATGTGGCATGTCAAACTTTAACGATTCTGTCGTTTAGGATGTGATACATTTGCGTTTTATATTATTGTATGACATCTTTGAAAGCTTGCTTTGTGATCTGTTTAAATTGATATGTAATGATATTATCACTGGCAAGTCTTAGCAGTGACACTGATAGCCGCACAGTCCGCACAATGAACATGGCCACACTTACCGTGTGGAGACTGGGCACTAGTCAGTATTATGTACATGTAAAACTATTTTGAATAGTGTAACAACAACTAAACATTACTAAATTAAAAACTTAGAAATTTGCAAGAAATGTTTTTTTAGCCAAATCAAACAAGAAGAGTACTCACCACAGGGCACCCAATCTGCTATTATAGGTGAAAGTTAACCCCCCCCTTTTATCTGTAATTTGGACCATTTGTAACGGGCACCCCCTCCAGTATTAATCGGTAGGTGCTAAGGAAGCTATGTGCCAAATTTGACACTTTTGTCACGTCTGTAACGATCCGGCCTATATTTTGCACTAAGAGACCTGACTATAAAGAGTGTGCAACTATATCTGGCCACCGATTAGACCCAGTAATAGCAAATCTCCACCGAAGAAATAGCCTCCCCGCAGACGTCCTTTGGGGTTCGTTTGTCACGCATTCATTTCTCCCTCCGTGGGGGAGAAATGAATGCGTGACAAACGAGCCCCAAAGGACGTCTGCGGGGAGGCTACCGAAGAAAGAGAAGAAAACCACGCGTTACAACCGTAGACTTCAAAACGAGGCTTTATTGGATTACAAATCATTGAAAAAATCTTCCAATAGGCTATTTGCACTATGACATCATTTTACTATTACGACCAGAATCCTTCAGAGGTTTGCTTTCTTGTGCAAATGAGGGCTTTTGTTATTCAAACCTCACTGGGATAACCTAATTTCAACCTATTCAGACTGGGGGGAGGGCTTTTCGAACCCCCCCTCCGGCAAAATCGTAATAACTCCTACACCGAAAGAGCTATGACGTTCAAATTTTCTGACTTTTCCTAAAATTTATCTAGGAACATTTTGGTATAATTACCATGTCCATGTGATTAATCATGTTGCCATGGCAACCAGTTTCTGACACATAGCTTTTGGAAAATATAAAAAATGGTGATTTTTTTGTTTTAAGATCGCGTTTTTACACTTATAGTCCTTTTTGTTGTTAAAATGGTCTTTGCTTGGGACTAGTTTTTGAATTACATCAAAATGTTTCAACATCGAATATTTGGGGGGGAGGGGTGGGGCAAAATTTGTCACTTTTTTGCTTTGACAAATTTGCTGCTCTATT
This sequence comes from Porites lobata, assembly GCA_942486035.1. NCBI lineage: Eukaryota > Metazoa > Cnidaria > Anthozoa > Scleractinia > Poritidae > Porites > Porites lobata. The sequence continues at coordinate 3,109,883 of CALNXK010000049.1, read as the reverse complement.
TTCCAAATAACACTTCCAAAGTCATTTGTTTGGGTAATAAACATTAGTTTGATACTTCTTTTATACATTCTGAGCTTTTTCCCCTTTGAAAGTTGCTTTAAATTATGATTTTAACAAAAAAACGGAAATCCAAGATGGCGGATCCAAGATGGCGGACAACCATTTCAAATTTTAAATTTTATTGCTTCCTATTGCTTTTTCTCGCTGTACAAGTGTTTCCTTGTTACTAGTTCATAAGAAAGGATAACAAAGGGATGACTTCACCAATATTATTGATATTTTACGTATCTAAATGGAAAAATAATAAGAAACATCGAAAAATCGGAATATGACGTCACTGTGACGTCATCATTGGGCGTGGCAAGTCAAAACTGGGTGTGGGACTTCTTTGTACGGAGATGATCATTGTGTGTAAATTTCATGACCCTAGCATTATTGGTTCCAGAGATACAGAGGGGGGGGGGGGCGTTCAAGGAGCCCCCCCCCAGTCACAGATTGACCAAACAAGCCCAGTCTGAATAGGGTTAAATATGAAAGGAGAAACGACGAGCTACTAAATTACTAAAAACTCCAGTTAACCTGCCATTATTTGTTAAACGGCCCCAGTGCAGTTAAATTGGTCCCTAAGGAGAGTCATAAAATATAGGAACGCCAAAACAATAAAGGGCCTCTACTCGCTACTGCTATACAAGGTGGCCTTCGAGATTCCTAAGAATACTCACAGGGATAAGTTCTAACAACCGAAAACACTCCCTTATAGCAAATTCCTACCATGGAACTACGCTACCAACAAAAAAATTCCTTCTGGTCCATCATAACGACAAAACCAGTGGTGCTATGGTTAACCCCTGTTGGTGTTTTAACACCTCATTTTGTTGTTGAAACTTCTGCTGTTGATAATGCGAAAGCTCCAAATATAATAATTTGCACACGTTAGTTGCTAATCACCTTTTTTGTCATGTCAGTGGCGTTACTTTGAAAATATCATGAAAGAGATGTTAGCTTTCTTTCTCAGCAAAGGTATAGTAAAAGGCGGTCAGAGCTGATTATTTATTTACTTATTTATTTTTTGCTCTGACTTATTTTTGTTGCTCTGTTGACGTTTTTGTTGTGATTGTTGTTGTTGCTGTTTGTTTGTTTGTTTTTTATGCTTGCTTTGTTTAACGTTGCCGCCCGGTTTCAAGCAAGCACTTCATAATAAACCTCCAACTCATCTGGGCGGAAATTATTCCCGTATCGTGTTCCAACCCAAATGCTATAGTCGCAAGAAGGCCTGCGGTACGAGTGACAACTAAAGTAAGAACCGGTATTTCCTCGCGCATCGTCCGCAATATGCATATCATAGCCCGCACCAAAGGTTGGACCATAATAATATTTGCTGTAAGTGGCGTAGTCATAGTAGCCGTTGGTTATGTCCTTTTTGAAGTATCCATACCCTTTGTAGTTTTTCAGTGAGTACAAGAAGGCATTTGTCGAATATTGATAACCAGCAGACCCTGAAGAGACAAAAAAACAAAACACAAACAATTAGAGATCCATTGTAACTCAGTCGAGTTCAATAGACCATTTTACAGCTATGGATGGAAACGAGGCTCGAGTGGACCTTGTGTTGATACAACCATAAGATTTCTGCTTTCTTATCTAAATCTTGTTTTCTTATGCTAATAACTAGTATTTTTCAAACATAATTCACATAATAAAATAAAGAAGGTTTGTATCTTCAGCTTCGCACTCACTCGAAGTCTATAGGGTACAAATCAAAGTCCATTTTTTTAGGAAACGATAGTGGGTTAGTAAATCACGGAGAGCAGGAAAGTGGTATATAATGCGTAAAATAAATAATAAATCAGGCTCAAATCCTCACGATCATGAATTGGAGCATCATAAGTTGCAACTAACTTCGTCCCCAGAGCTTTTCCATTAGTAAATTTAAAAGGGATGGCGGAACAAACATTTATCTTTTTGGATACCCCTGATCCTTGATCGTACAAGAAGACGCACGGCCAAGCCGTTGTACAAAAGGACAAAACAGCCAGTTGATGAAACTCAGGCAGTTGTCATCGCCGAGAATGCATGGAAAATGTGTCAGATTGTGCCACTCAAAACTACTGGTCAGGCTGACTGGTTGTCAGAAACGTTTTTCAAAGTACGCCTTAAGACAAATAATACTGATGGCAAATGTTTAAAATGAAATTTACCTTGCAACAATGTTGCGTGTTCTGTCGCACTTTGTAATAAAATTGTCGCACTTTATAATAACACTTGCCGCATTTTGTAATAACCTTGAAATGCATGGTAGGAGGATAAGTAAACCCAACAATAAGAAGTATCAGCATCGATAAAAAAAAATGATAATAAAAGTAAAATAATTAGCGATAGTAATACTACTAATAATAACAATAATAATAATAATAATAATAATAATAATAATAGATTATTTTTATTATTATTGAGAATGTTTTATGATGATGATGATTATTATTTATAGCGAAGCCGCTCACGATACAGCCACCACAATAACACAGTATTATTGTGCTCTTTATTGAAACAAAGAAATAATTTGATGTCATTTTGAAGTCATATTGTTGAATTTCTTGGCCAAATCCGATTCCATAATTTTTCTCTCATAGCGAAAACCGTTCACATAGTAATAATACCGATAACGATGATGATGATGATGATGATGATAATGTTTGTCTTATTATTATAATGATTTATCGTGTTGCCTCGGAGTTTGTGTTTTTAGGTTTTATGAAATATAAGTTTAGCGTTTATTCATGGCAGTAAACACTAACATTTTGCTATATCTCTGTTCATATCCTCGCAGGTAATGAAACCGGATTTCTTTGTTGCCCGTGCTACTAGTAAAACTTTCAAAAAAATTTGATTAATACACAATCATCTTTCGCCTGAAGGACACCTTACTTTTATGGACAACCCGATAATACGGATAGCGGATAAATTCCAATACAAACTCCCATTATTACGGACTCTTGCTGTTATGGACACTATCTCATGGTCTCGAGGTCGTCCGCATAGAAAGGGTTACCGGTGTACTTCCCTACAAAGTTCTTGAAGCCGGAAGGCCGCAGTTGATGTGGTCACTTTCCTTTGCCCCCACTTGAGAAACTGGTGCTAAAAGCAGTTCAGTGGAGCGTTAATATTATTGTTATTATTATTATTATTATTATTATGATTATGATGATGATGATTATTATTATTATTATTATTGTTGTTGTTGTTGTTGTTTTTGTCGCTTATGATAATTATTATTGGGTTTACTTGTCCTCCGAGCATCCGTCTTAAGTTAACAAAGTGCAACAAGTGTTATTACATAGTGAGAAAGGTGTTACAAAGTGGGACAGGTACACAAAGTGTGACAATTATTACAAAGTGCGACAGAAAAGACCCGAGGTAAGATTTTCTTGCGAGAGGGGGAGGAGTATCTTAAAGTTGAGGTGAAATTTTGCATTTCAAACACCTCGGTCGTTTCGGCGGTAAATCACATGGCCGCCCGGACTTTTAGAGAGAAAAAGAAAATCAACAAAAAATAACCGAGTATTTCTTCACGCTAAATTTTAATGTCTACATTAACTTAGATAGCAGGAAAAGAGATAGAGCGAGAAATACATTACCCTGGTCCCTGAGGTTTTTCTTGATTTTTCTTCGCGAAAGAGATAAAGAGCAAGTAGCGAAGCGGCGATAACAAGTCGCGAAAGCGAAGAGGAGAGAGAGAAAAACCTCTGGTTACCTTGGCCTCGAATCTCACTTTCATGCAGACGACAGGGTCAGGATCTGACCCTCGGGCGTTGATTGGTTGATATTTTTTTCAAACACGCAAACCAATTTGATTGGCTCGTTTAATTGTAACTACCGAGGGGACGCTGAGGATTTTCACACCTCATTTTGCCTCTCTCTACCAGGGAAGAAAATTGTTGGTATGCTGCACTCGCAATAACATTTTCACGGGACCAAGGCACGTAAAGTCACGCCATATTTCAAGATTTTGACATGGATGTTGTTCCTGAAAGAATATTCGCAGAAATTTTGACCTCGGTACTTGATGAGCGCTTTCCTGAGTCTCACTGAGGAACAAAAGAAAGCTTTGTTCGCCGCGTTGAGTCGAAAGGATGTGTACTTTCCATGTCCGGTTGATAAAATGGTGAATATAATATTTCAGTCGTTACCTGATGTTTGCAAGTACCTTTCCTTAAGAGGCTACTCATAAACCTCGCCATGCAATAATTTTGGTTGTCTGTCCTCTCAAGTTTCTTGTGAACTCGCATATCCGCGAACTGCGAAACCGTGGCGTCTCAGTAACCAGTTTGAGCAGTCCAGACGTTGACGACCAGAGTCTCTAAACTAACTTGTTTAGGGTAGCAAAATATAAATCTCCGAATACGGAATAAAAGTTTCCTTGTAGCAAAAATACATACAACTTTGTACAAGTACGTAATCATTTTCGGTGCAGCTTGCACTTTCCTGCGACGCCCAATATTTATCGTTAAAGATCTAACCAACGTTATTTTTAGCATTGGGTCAACAAAAACCTCTGAAAGTACATTCCGAACCTTAAGGGTTTGTTGTGCTGCATGACTCTTCCTAGCGCCGTTGTTCCACAAAAAAAGGAAATAGAGCCGCCAAACCAAAATGCGAGCCAGATTGCCAGAATACATATTAATATGACTATTTTGGGGGGAATGCCCGCGAATCGACGCGAACGGCGCGCCCCGCAGAAGTAAACAATAATTAGCGCGATTGATAGACTCTTCACTTTACAACTTCCCTCTGGCACTTCTGACAAATAATCCCGTTGAGTCATGTACACAGCCGACAGAACAGATGACAGTGTTTGTGAAAAATCCTTGTTATTATACCCAAAAAAACGTTGATTTTAGATCGGCCACTTATTTTTACATAAATTCTGCAAATCCTGCAGCAGTCGTTTGGAACAATGTTGGTTTCTTTATAAAGCGGTGTTCTTATTCCTGGACTCTTGTCGCCCATCGTTAACACATGTTTTAGCTTGACCCCGATTAACAGATCACTCTTTACCACCCAAGTGGAGATGGTTTGTTCATAACATAATTTACCCGGGTCTACCCCTACTTAAAAAAATAGAGGCTGATAAGCTCGTGTTTGCTAAATTGCCATTGGTCACTCTTTTTATTAGCAATTTGACGCGTTTGACAGCTGTCGTCTGCATGAAAGTGAGATTCGAGGCCAAGGTAACCAGAGGTTTTTCTCACTCTCCTCGTCGCGAAAGCGACTCCTTGTCGCCGCTTCGCGGCTTGCTCTTGATCTCTTTCGCGAAGAAAAATCAAGAAAAACCTCTGGGACCAGGGTAGAAATACATAACAACGGAGACCAATTTCGTTGAAAGAAGAAAATGAGAAATGCTTGCGGCTACCAAGGTGAAAGTGAGCGACAGTGAACAAAAAAAGTGAACAGGAACACAAACATTTTGTCCATAAAACGTGTAAATAGGAAGTTAAAAGTAGTTTTACGTTTTAGGGCCTGTTTACATGGAGTGGGGAACCCCGGTCTAGTGGGGTTGGTTTCTTTTGTTTTCACGCTCCGGAGGACACAAAACAAAAGAAACCTACCCCACTAGACCGGGGTCCCCCACTCCATGTAAACAGGGTCTTAGTGGTGCAAAACAACGGCAAGGAAATGTACAAAAAAGTGTGCTGCAAGTGCAAAGTTGCTTTTTTGCTAATTGGATTTATTGTTGTTGTTTTTCACCGTTCTCGTTGTCTTCACCTTGTCTTTAGTATTAATCGATTTTACACTTTTGAGGAAACTATAAATATTAAAGAGAGCTTCGCTTTTAGCCCTAGCTAAATCTATATATTAAAAATCTATTTAAGACCAGAGTTGTTTTAAAACTACTAACGAAAACTGTTAAGGCCCCACCTCTTCTTTTTTTCACATTTGGGGTAAACGATCCCTCGGCTTTAATTCAATTCAACTAGTTGAAGCCTTAGTGGTAGATATCTTAGCTATTTCACGGACTTACATTGCCATGAATTGTCGTTGTAGCCTCCAAAAATATAGATCCCAACCCTAACAATTGTTACAGTGGGACCTTTGTTGTCGCAGTACGTGTGAAAGGTTTGTGATCTCCAACCATGAATGGAAGCTCTATAACACAATTTCCAGTAACTTCTGTCCGAACTTTGCAAGTGGGGAAGAAGCCAGTTATTTAGTTGTGTGATCTTGCTGACATCATTTGCTAAAATAACGGAGTCACTAAGGCCACCTGAAAAGGTAAGTCAGAAATTCGTCTTAATTTTAAAGGATGTTGTATGCCAATAAATCTGGGAACGATGTGAATCTGACCACTGAACAGTTGAGCCTGCAGTCGGGTTAAGCTGCGCGTGCCTTAGGGCCTGTTTACATAGAGGTGGAGGACCCCAGGTATTTGAGGTAACCCGCTCATGTGAATAACCCGCGTTTAAATGCAACCCCTTAATCCCGGGGAGCACTTTCTCAATATCATTGAATGGTCACCAAGCAGGTAAACGACAAAACCGATCATGCTTCCTTGCTTTTAGTGGATTTGAAATATACTATATTTCAAACCCACTAAAAACATTTAAACGAGAGTTGGATATTCTTGGAGAACAGCAAAATCAAGATGATCGACAGTACGAATAGGCAGAAGTTGTTATTTTGAGCCAAATCGGTTGATGAAATGCTGTATGTATACTGTTTCCATATACGCCTTCCACATACTAGAAATGAACGGTTATCAAACTTGTCACCTTCCATCTAAAAATTAAAGCTGTTTATAAATAAATACATGAAAAAAGCTCAGCTTACGATGAGGAGTGCATGTTTTTCCATCGCCAATGTGATGCAGGTCGCACTTGCAAGTAAATGACCCTTCTGTATTGGTGCAGATTGCATGCGCGTCACAATCATGGGTGTTGAGAGAGCATTCATCGACATCTGAAAAATAATAAGGATTTATTATTAAGCTCGACATTTTTTTTTGTTTATGAATATCATAGAAGTGCACTTTCTGAGACACGAAAATAATAGTAATGGACCACTGAGAAGAGACGGCTTTTAATTATTTTTTGCATAAAAGTAATTAAACGACATCACTTGTATCGTAAATGCCTTTTTAACGCTTGTTAGAAGCCAATTATTTTACTTCTGCTTCTGGCTTGTACCTCGACAGGTTCGTCCATCTCCCGTGTAGCCGTTGTTACAGATGCACGTGTAGGATCCATCTGTATTGTAGCATGTTGCACTGCTGTCACACTGGTGACCTGAGGAACACTCATCGATATCTAAAGCAAAGAAAAAAACTTTTTACCACCATTTCAAGAAATGTAGAGTACCCTAAATTAATTTTCAAAGGCTTCTGGCGTATAAGAAATATTTGCCTCCAAATATGTATAGTCCTAGTGGGCCTGTGCGTGAGGAGCAGATAAGTAAACTAGAACCACTACGTGGAACTTACCAGGGCCCAGTGGGACACGGGATTGCATAGATATAGTTTACCTCTCGCACCCCTCCCCCCTCCTCTGTGGAGGCTAATACTTAGTCTGAATTAACTCATGCAGAAGAAAAGCAACAAAATGCATGAGAAAGGAGGATGTTGTTGGAAGTTTGTTCAGTGTTATTACAGCTAACGGTCTGTGTTATAGTAGTGTTTTTAGTAACACTGTGATGTCAATAAGTGTGATCTGTATAAGGTTTTCATTTGTTTTTAAGTTTGAGTGAAAAAGCAAAAATCACTGACAGTTTTGGGTTGAATGGTAATGACAAAGTTTGCAAAGAAGTTTGTTACAGAATTATCACAATTTCACATTTTCTCAAGTACGTTATCATCAGGTTTATCATTGAGATTTATTAATCACATTTATCTATTTTTTGCGAAAACACTGTGAATTTGAAATGATAACAGACATAAGACATTTTTGAAATAGATCTTTGTGGTCATGGATTGTTGTCTTGCACTGTAAAAAATGTCATCCAGTGTTATATATAGACATAATAAAATGCTTATTTATTGATGACTGAGTATCATTTGTTAATTCATTGCACATTGAAATGGAGGCACTTGATTGTAAGGCAGTGGGTTGATACATAGTAGCATTCATCAATATGACCTATAATAATTGTAGAGGAAGTATTTCTTTCCTGAACTGGGTAAACAGTAGCATATCTGCAACTGCTTGAATGATAAGTGCATCAGCCCATGTACCTTGAATACACATATTATTCAGATATCTTAGCCATGAATTTTCGGTATTGCTCTCAATAAATCTCTCTGGATTGTCTCTCATAAATTGAACCCCAGCAGTACGTATCTGCATATGATGGTTGCTACTGCCATATAATTGATGTGATACAGATCTAAAGAAACAATCACCTGCACGGCCAACATCTATTGATTGTAAACAAAGTGCACCTAGTCTTGACTGCATCAAATTCTCAGAGGAAATAGGAGAGTTCAACTGCATTGTTGAGCTGTGATTTTGCATAGAAGGTCTAATTATTACTTCATGATGATCAGTGTTGTATTGAGTAGGTCCTGGATTCTTCTCAACATCTTTACTTAGTTTGAAATTCACATAATTGGTCATATGACTCACACAATTGCAAGAAAACAATGATAAGTATCGATGTGCTTTACATTTTAGTTTCATTATCCTGTGATAATGCCTGCTAAAGAAAGACAACAAATAAGCTTTCTTGGGTATAGCCAAGTTAATTATCTTTGGATCGCGTTTGTTATTACATTTATATCGTGCATGATAAAGTTTTCTCACCTTATTAACATAGCGATGGAGCTTTGAAGACTTCGGTATGTCAATCATTGAAATCTTTTTGAAGACAAATTTTGATAAGTGTTCGCTTTGATTCTCGATAAATTTCACGATGGAAGGTTCACTCAATTTCTCGATAAGTTTCACGATGGAAGGTTCACTCTTAAGTGATCGCTCGTAAATTTGTCTCTCCAAATATTCACTCTTAAATTTTCGCTCATAAACTAGTGCATCGTAAAGGTTGGGGAACGTGTCGTTCCCCAAAAAGCTATAATCTTTCTCTTGACTGTCCTGCATGCCTAGTTCTTTTCAAAATGGCGGATAAGATTTCAATGAGCCAGCGATATATCTCAGTCAGCGATATATCCCTAACAATGTAACGTTGAAAAAACGGACCGTCTGCATTTTAAGACCGGTGCCAGCCTTCGGCTGGGCCCCGGTAATTAGGTTTTAACCCCTCTACGCTTTTGCATCCATCAGCAAGTTCATGTTTGAGTCATTCTTGTCCGTTCAGCAACGGATTTTAAGGTGTTTGGATACAGTTTTCAGGAGACCATACCAATATCTTTTAATCGCCTTAAAATTGATTTTATCCTTGTCCGATCACTACAAAACTTTCACCAGTGATTGACTATGAATTGATGTTTGTCATAATGCAGTTTTAGTTAAATCGATATCACCATGACGACAATCTTGATATTCGGCCGTTATCTGTAGTTACGAAGCGTTTGTGAAATGCAATTCCAACTCATACTAGTTTCAATCTCTTTAAAAACGTGTGTGAAAGATAATAGAGATAGCTCTAGCCGATTGCTAGAAAGAGGTATTTGATTAGGCGCCCTTGTTAGCGGTTTGGGAACATTTTGGTCTTTTCTAACAAATAAGCAAATAATTTTGAAACAGGTCAATAGATTTTTCTTCAAATTTGAGATTCTCATGATTAATCGTCATTTTAAATCCTTCTTCGGCATAGCAATCGGCTAAAGTTATCTTCATTGTCTTTCACACATGTTTTTAAAAAGATTGAAACTGCTATGAGATGTAGTTGCATTTCAAAAGCACTTCACGTTCTTAAGATAATGGCGCAACGTCAAGATTGTACAGTTTTTAACCCATTTCTAATTATAAAAACATCAACCCAAAATATCTCGATAACGCTCTCATAGATCTCGCTTAAAATTCACGAATATCGAAGCGGCTATTTGAGGAAGAATTAAGTTCCAGTGAAGGATTTTTGAAGAACAGTTTTAGTGCCGAGAATATGACTGCAAGTAAAATAGGTAATGGCGTAATTTAGTTGCTATGATAATTCCGATGCCGTCGTTGTAATCCTTGAGTTCTAGTTATGGGACATTCTTTTGTGCGTTGGTTAGCTTTCGGCCATAAGAACAATTTTGACCGCGCGCTTCCGAGATGTTTTACCTTTTGAGGAATGTTTATGTTCTTTTACAGTGCATCAGGGGTCCCACAGTCGAATAATCAATTTTTCCGTCTTGAGTGAACATCAAACTATGACCCATATTGACCTGATGGTCTTCATGTTAACGCTGCTGGACAATACTGTCTGTATCGCAGCTATCGAGGCACTATCACGAAAGGCTTACGACTGCTCGCCAAGAATTTTCTCCGTCAGCAATAATGACTGATTTTTGTTTGATTTCGTTTAAAGCCTCAGCCTGCGACACAGACCAAAAAACTCTGATTAAGTCCGTCTACTAGCCAGCGCCGATTTCTGTGCTCCCAGCTGTGTGCATGTACCAGGATTTGAGTAGGCCCCATTATTAGATTGTTAATAAGCCATTGCTCGATTGGCCAATCATGTTGAAGGAAAATTCAAAACGCACTGCCGATAATTCGTTGAGTCCGTTTGGGGTCTAGATTAAGAATCTCGGCGCTGCTTCCCAGACGTTACTAATAGAGAGGAGATCAACTCTGCGACACAAGTTTTTGGAGCCCCTGCCTTTCTAATTTACTTTCCATTAGAGCCCTTTTTGGACTAAACGTTTTATCGAGCTCTTGATGTTCTTTTTTTGTAAAGTTCTTTTTGCCCATCAATTTTATTTTGTTGTTTGTTATCACGCACGTCTACTACGGCGACCTTGGGTAAGCCATGCTTGTTCTGTAACAAGATTTTTGTGCTGGAGATCCTGTTGTTCTAGTTTCTCAGCGTTTTTCTTTGCCAAAAGTATTGTTAATAAAACTACCGGTAGTTTTTCTAGGAAAAATAGACTTGGTGCTCCAGAGCATATAATAATACCTGTGCATGCCAAGCCATCACCAGCATATCCTACGGAGCAATGGCACTTGTAGGAGCCAATGGTGTTTGTGCAGACAGCATTCTTGTGGCAGTGGTTATTATTTCCTCCACATTCATCGAAATCTAATTTAAAAATCAAGTAGTCAATAATTGTTCAATCAATCAAACTGCAATCGATTGTCAACTAACTTTTTTTAACAAAAATGAAAGGAACTTAATATAAATTAATGTATGTGCACATGGATCAGTCAGTTAAAACTCTTGACGATGAAGGACTAAATCAAAAAAATCAAAAAGCGTCAGCTTCTTGGATTCTTTCTGCGATGTGTAATTTTTCTAGTCACTGATTTTCTTTGATTTTCTAGTGATTTTCTAATTTTCTAGTTCCTGACTGTCTTTTAAACTAATCCTTCAATCCATTCCCTTTGGAACGTTTCGATAACTAACAGATTTGCAGCAAACTCAAAGCACTTGTCAAGGTGCAAATTGGTAAGATGCCAGTATGCCTAGATCTTTTTGGCAACAAGAAAGGAAAACGTTCCATTTACGTATCAATGACACTTAACGCATGGCGGCGTTAACTTAAAGACCATTTTTAATTTCCTAGAATCGCTCACATGCAAAATGAGTTCAACTGCTAAACCTTTCATGACGACGGAGTTTCGTTGGCACGAGAAAATGAGAGAAAAAATTTAATGAGAAACACTTGTAAATGGCTTCTTGAATGACATCTAACAATAATAATGCTGCTGCTGCTGCTGATGATGATGATGATGATGATGATGATGATGATGATGATGATGCATAGAAAATGAGTTTAAGTGCGAAACATTGCAAGAGGAAGGAGTTTATTTGAATGAGAATAGAGAACAATTTCCACATGTGAACAAAAACTTTGAAGTTGACTTCGATTTAAAAAATCAGCTTGGTGCAAATCGCAAATGGCTTTTGAATAGGAACCAATGATAATGGTAATGATGATGATGACAATGATGATGATGATGATGATGATGACGATAACGATGAACATCGTCTATTATTATAGAAAAGAGGTAAGTCACCCACAAACCTTCTGAGCAGGTATAGTTATGGCATGTATCACACCTCACATCATTCCACTTAAAACTATGTCTGACTCCTAATGTGTGAACGCAATCTTCATTGTTGAAGTTGTTTGGTTGGTTTTTCGCCCAGTATGTGAAATTATTGGTTTGATTATCTGCCCAGGTGAAATTGCCCTCTGTGACCCTATCGTTTAGACCAATCCAGCCCTTAGCACCATTCAGCCGATGCTGAATATAAACGTTTTCTTCTTGATTCCGTACGGTGATGAGGTTGGCGCTGTATGCCTGGCAGATTTTCTCTGCTTCGGTCCAATTCTTGCATGAATGGCTTGTCGCGTAGCAAATACCATTAAAATATGACCAGCCCGGTTTGCATACATCTGCAATATTACAAAAAAATTTGTGTGAAGTAAATAGTGCAAAACGAAGAGAAAATAAGGCATATAGGCCAGACGTCGAACTTTTCATGAGACGAACCAAACTTAGTGAGTTAAGTTTATCAAACGTTTTACTTCTGACTCAGTTAAGATAGTCTGAATGAGTTTGGATCGTCCAACATGTTCAGACGGGCAGAGCGTCCGAAGATCGTCTCTGGTACAAACGTCGATCTTCACAAGCCCTGAACTAAACTAATAAATTTAAAAAATTGTTGCATAATGTATATAAAATCGTTCGGGGGAAAATAATTTTATTACTGATCTGATTCACATGATTGGCTCGATGCGTCCTATATATAAAGATCGACGTCTGACCCAGCAGATCTAGACGAGATCTTAACGTGAGTATGGTCAACCCAAATTAGCGTATGGTTCGTTCCATCTAACAATCGCTGGGCGGCATGAGAAGGTCTTCGCAAAGAAATTATTAAATTTGTTTTTATTATTTACTAACCTGCTAGTACTGTGTAGGAGACAGTCACAGGATCATGCTGGTCAGCGAACAACTCCTTGAGACAAATGCGAAATTCGCTGGTCTTGATATGCTGTAAAATAAGCATATCATCATATCATATTTACCTTAGAAGAACAATAATAGCTCAACTTAAAGAGACTTTCGCTTAACAGCCTGTAACTGAGTCATTTCCCTATCTAAACAAAAAAAGAACATGGGAAATTGACCTTGAATAACAGATAGACAAATAGATGGAATGTTTCGCTGCGCGACTGTCACTGATAAAAAGATTGCATGAACAGACCTTGGTGAAATTTAGCTCATTTGCGCATTCCCTATCAACCCTGTCAGCTTGATGTCACTTATTTTGAAGAAATTTTGTTGTGTATTAGTTAAATAATTTGAGAATACCTCAATCCATGGGGTCACGGACATGTATATTGGCTTCAAATTGTTGCCTTCTGAGTTGTGACCGGCTGCTATTAATACTATGGGTTCGTTGTCGTAATTCTTTGCAAATGGGACGTCCTAAGGACATAAAAAGATGGCTGTTGATATAAAATTTGAAACACCATCCATTCCTGATCAACGCATAGTCATATTATAGGTGATGAACGTTCATAAAACAAGTTCCTTTCATCTCTTTTCTTTTGAAAGATCATGATGACATGATATGGCAACTAGATGTGAAATTACTCATCGTCGACTTTCTTCGTTTTTACTCCTATTTATTAAGTTGAGATAAAATCTGGAGTTTTACAGCCGTAAAGATGATTTAAGATGCCTAAATGTACTTATTTGATAGCCGCTTTTCTCTGCTGTTCCATTACACTTTCAAAAAAGTCCTTCGTCGGATTTAATATGGCGCGGGATGAAGGTCGATCTCTCGCGCGACTTTGTCGCTCAGTAGGTCGCTTCGCGGCCTCGCCGAGAGGTGGACTTGTAGCAAGTCTACTGTTCCATCTAAAAAGATAAAGAGCTTTCTTCTGCTTAAATGTAAAGTTGCGTCTTACCTTGCAAAATGCACCATTGTAGCTTGTAGAAACGGAATTGTTGTTTGGAAAATCCACGTGTTTGCTCTCAGCGAAAAGGGGCCTGTGGATTGTTTCAAAGGCCATCCAACTCTAAAAAGAGGGATAGCAATCAAAAATGGATTGCTATCTCATACCTAAATCCTGTGTAAAAATAGTTGAGCCATGTGCCCGAAAAACGATTTGTAACTTGTATCCACAATGCTTGCGAGAGCTCATTTCACGTATATTATCATTGACCCTATTCAGAGCGTTTTTTTTTTTGCTCCCTGCGAGCGGGGTGGGTTGGCTTTCGAGGCTCCCCTCTATAACTTTAAAACCTCTAATGATACGGCCACCAAAATTACACAGAATAAAAAAATTTCCAATGTCTAGGCATAATTTGATTGTCACAATGACGTTATTTGACGTCATTACAACGTCATATTGTTGAATTTGTTGGCTGAATAATGCACTGCATTAGACTGTCATGAGTTTCTCAATGGCTATTAACCTACAACCTCCCCCGCTAAAAAAAGGCCTTTCATAACTCCCTATATAATTCTCTCTGTATGCCACTTTGAAATCAGCGCGCGTTTTAGACTGAACACGGCTCTCTTAGTGAGCATTCTTAGAGTTTTTTGTGGCTGCCTTAAGCAAAGCTTTCCAGAAGGCGTCATGAAACCTTACGAAGGAACACGTCTCACGATTAAGTCTGCTACGTCTTCTCGTACTTCGTCTCATTTAGCTACACGGATGAAAGACTGATCCCGGGTTTGAGAAGGAAAGATTGGATATTGCGAGCTTTGTTGTTGGCAGCAAAAAGTCTTTGGCCCCACAAAGTAGGTTCTAGGGGTGAAATTTATCCGGCGAGATGGAAATTGATGCTGATCTCTGACCAGGCCAAAGACGTCTTCGTCAAAAAATTGTTTGGAAGGCGGGGGCTCCATGTCTCCTTTTCAACCGCTGGTTTACATCCAGGATCTTGAATAAATCGACTGTGTGACTCGAGAAAAGTTTCAATCGACGATTTATGTGCAGAATGCGACAGTTTTTCCGAGTAATTTGACGAGTAATTTCGCCCGTGTTAAATGTGGAAATATTACGAGTGGTTTTTTGGAAGTTCTGTGATTGCCACGAAATTAATATTGTGTGATTTACCGAAAGCGTTGACAAACAAAATTGAGGTATGTGGTTGAGCTCGTGTTGCCAGGTTACGGTATCAAGCATAAAAAGAAACGCTTCACAAGTATTTAGTTTAGGTGATTTTGTCTTAGAAAGCCTATTCTGTGCTCAAATATTGTGGCTTCTTAATCTGTTTTCGGCAGACACTTGCCTATGGGGCCTCATGGTTTGGCTGACTAAAAGGTTATAATTTCTGGACGTTTCAGATGTTGTTTATTTTATCCCAAAATCCTCTTTCTTCTGGGAGAAAAATTCACCGTCTGTTGCCAGCAGTAAAGTTGTCAGCTGGTATTTTGTAACTACTTTCCATTCGACTTAGATATCAAATTGTTAAAATGCACTTGAAATTTCTTTAGCCAAGATTTAGCAAACGCCAGACAGATATATTTATAAAGGAGAAAACATATACCACAAAGATATCTTCATGTAGACCATCATAATTCTGCAGTTCTCGAAGACAAATGTAAAAGGACGAACTGGTTGCGTTTTCCACCCACAAACTTGCGGCATCATGCTTAAAGTCTGCACTTATATGTTCTGCTGTAACCAGAACCGTTGGTGTAGACGCAAATTTTCCCTGTTAAAAAAACCATTCATAACAGTAAGAAAGTTGAATTGGTAATCATTAAGTATACACAGCAAAGCTGATTGGGAGAATAGCATGTAAAATTTGGAATAAATGACATTTCACATGATCGGGACGCTCATAGGACATTGGATCGTGGTCAGGTGTCTGAACGCGACTGTCAAATTTAGCCCTAGACCGTACAAGTTTCTTTCTCCTATATTTTTTTGTATCAAATAATGCTTTTTTTAAGAATATCTCCCCCCTCTGACAAATAGTGTAAGAATTGAAAAACGTTTAAAAATGGCCTATGTGTCAGAACGAATTTCGCGGACAGAACTGGGCTGCCTCTTTGCAGCTCATGTCTCCAAGTCCAAGTACAATATCTTTGATTGGATAACAACTGGAGGTTTTAGTACTTATGACATCAGCATATCAAATGTTCACCTTATTGAAAACTTAATTAAAGGTCATTATTTTTTATGGTTTATGCAACGAAACAAGATGCAGCTGAGAGGTAACAATAAAGTGTTATTGCCTGAGGAAGGCTGACTTTTGAGCACTGTGATCCAGTCCACCATTCTGGAATGCGCATTTTACCCGCCACACCTCCATCAGGAGCACCTTGGTAGGCCATCCAGTCCACCGTGGCAAATTCTTTGATAAAGCGATCATTTCTTCCTGCTGCAGTCACGCACACCTAAAGATAAAATGTAATGGCTAATGTTTATTTTATATGGTAAGATAATATATAGATTTAGCCAAGGCCAAAAGCGAAACTCTCGTGGTAACTTACTTCCTGTAGTAAAGTTTTCTAAGCCTGCGAACTCTTGAATTCTGTTACCGGTCAGCGGAGAACTTTAAAAAACCCGTCATCTCAATAAGTTGCACACCTGAGCCCGCGATAAAGTCATGTGACTCTGGTCTGCGGATACCCTACTTTGACAGCTGTCAATTGATTATAACATGGATGTCCAAAATCGAGTTAAACACAATTTGTATATGTTTTAGACTTACAGCTAGTAAGACATTTCACATCCGTTAACATGAAGACGCGGTCCTACGTACGTACGCACGATTTTGTTAGTAACCAAAATTTCTTGGATACATAGATAACCAAATTTTCTACCCATAGTGTTCCTCTGCGCGCGCAACACGCGAAAACTCCGCTAGTAACTCGTTGTGAAAATAAAATATGTTTAAATAGTATTTTACCGACCAGAAATATGACAGGTAAACAAGAGTTCTTGGCGATGTAAGACAAATGAACAAAGGCTCACTAATTACTACTTGAAGTAATACTTGAATTGAACACTTCCTTTTAAAATATTCACCTCAAAATTCTCGAAGTTAACAGTTTCCACCCAGGACACAGTAGCATCATGTACAAAATTTTTCTCGCTTATGTTCCAGTGATTGGTCGTTATTTGTACGTGCACTTCTTTGTCCGGATAGAATGAAAACGGTGGAAATTTCACTACTTCACAGGCCGTCTCTGCCCACTGTACATGTCTCCTCAGTGAAACTCGCCCAGTCTGAACAGGAAAACCTGTCGAGGAACAACAAGAAAAAGAAGATACAACATAGAAGAAAAACAAAGCTAATTAGAGCTGAAAGCGATAAAAAACAAACAAAAAAACAACAACAGCCATAAAGTTAACATAAAGACAAAAAAAGATGCATCCTACAAATACCTGATGAGGATGAGAAAAAAAAAGGTATAAAATCCTTTCTATATGCGAGGAAGTAAATTAAAAGCTGATTGTACAATCAGACAATCATATAGTGGCACTATATAATTGGCACTTTATTGCATTCAAAACAGTACCAAAATAAGCAAAATAGTATTTAATCATGATCAATTTTAGACCTACAGATGCACGGAAAATGCCATGTGCTTAAAACGGAATTCCAAGATGGCGCCCGAGATGGCCGCCATATTGAGTGATGTTATAAGTAATCAGCCGGACCATATCTCATAACACTAGAGCTCTGCATACGCTGGTTAAGGTGGTTTTAAAAAAACCTTATAATCCGCTCTCTTACCTGTACAGCTACCGGGATGATAGAGAGTGTGGTTACTCTTGCGCCTGCAAATGTCCAGCAGACAAAAGCACTTGTTCTTAAATGTTGTCGAGTTGGATGAACACACTGGCTCCTCGTACGATGGGCAGTTGTCATCACAAACACAACGGGCATCAAATGCAGAGAAAGCTTTGCAGATGGCATGGTAATCGCAAGTAACGTTTGTGCACGGGTCTATATCTTTAGGGTAAAAAAACAACAAGAAAATCAGCACTTGCATGAATAGCAAATTGACCTGACGTCCTACATCCTTTGAGAGCGCAACTGCTTTTTAATTTTTTTAAATTTTGCTTTGTTTTTCCTGTGAAGAAAATTGATGGCAAAAAAGACAGGAAATGGGCAGTTACTTTTTCTACAAATTATTAAAGCGTTTGAAAAGGCGATCAATACGATGCTGTCCTTATTTAAACGTCATTTTTTTATAACTTCTTTCTTCGACATTTGATCATGGTTTTTTATTCTTATTCGAATTCATTTCTTCAATTCGACGTTTGACCCAACGGCCAAATTCCTTGACAGTAGGGCGAATCAATATGAGAGACAAATCTTTGAATTTAAAGAATAAGCAAATATAAGAGTAATGTACCTCCCACTATAGCATAGTCCACTGTAACTGGATCGTGAGACTTGCTCATTCCCTGACTGTCTTTGATGCACACTTTGAAAGACAAACGAGTGATCTCCTGGAATACAACATCAAATATACCAATAAATAAAAAGCTTGTATTGACCTGTTAGCTTTTAGACAGGGGCGTCCAGTTAGGCAATAAGAACAAGAGCAACTTTGAATCGTTTAAACGGACGTACAGTTCTCACGGTTATATAATGGACGCTGCTGTCTGTTGCAGTGTGACTACTATAACCGAGGCCATCTAGACAAAGTTGACCAATCGGATTACATGAAAAGAACAATACATTCCGAGAATGTTAGTTTTCAGTCATAATCACCACGGAAATAAATAATAATAATAAAAAAAGAATGGATCGTAATCAACCAATTACAATCTACAGATGTGACCGTTTTTAAACCATGAACCCATAGAGCCTCCGTTAAAAAGAATCATCAAGTGAAAATGAGTACGGGAAATGACAATCAGCTTGATGATTCAAGTTATTGCTTGAATTTGCCGTAAAGTGTTAAGTGCCACTTCGAACTTCTTCTTTAGTTATAAGTGCTTTACTCTTTAGCGAAGGTAGCTATTTTAATCAGCAAATCTTTGAAACAGTTTCAATTTATTATGTGTCTTCAAAGCTACTCACCTCAATCCAGACAGTCAAAGCGTTGCTATAGCGACCATCTGCCTTCATTGACAGTTCCCTGGTGACATTTTCATGGCCGACAGATGCCAGAATATTGGGCGGCTCGTAGAATGGATTCTCAAACTTATAATCCTATAAATCATGATTTACCAAACACAATAATTTTCCCTGACTGTTTAAAGAAATATTGTCCCTTTGATCCTTTTGAAGAAAGTGATATTGTCCCAGTTTATTAAGAAAATGATTAGGCAAACTCTAGGTCTATAAAATATATCTAATAGTGAATGCACCTCCTGAACACGTTGCAGTCAACAAATCTAAAACACAACTCTTGTGAACAACGCATTGATGATCAAGAAGGTCTTATCTCTTGTTGGACTTAAATTCTTATTTCAAAAATGCACAATACGCCGATGCTACAGTGTCAAAGAAATGAGAAATACAAAACACAAACGTTGATTGTTAACCACGTTGGTTTAAAGGCTTGAGTTTGTAAGTTAACCTCGGACGTACATGCAAATTCAGGTACAAGGGGGGGGGGGGTGGATGGAACCCCTCCCCGGTGTTTTTGATATGTTTCAGTATTTTGAACCATTTTATCTTTAGTGGAAAGCCTTTGATCTTTTAAACAAGATGAGGTATATTTAAGGGCTGGTGGCGCTGCTGAAGGCCTGTGACGTCACCAACAATGGTCGCCATCTTGGAGTTTACCAAGAATTAGAAATCTGGTTAAAACTGCATGAAATGGTAATTTTTTGTGCTTTAAATGACAAATAACACAAACAAGCACTTTGTATGATTTTAGCCACAATATTTACTTTTATTGTTGAAAGAAGTTGAAAAAACATGTATTTTCACCCAAAATTGGCTTGACCACCCGCTACTTCTGACGTCATATATCGTAACCATAGCAACTCACCATCACTAAACTTGTCTCAAAATGTGCGCGAGGGATTAACGAACTGAAAACGTCTGGTACTGACATTTTATCCTCTGGGAAAAACTCAGAAAAACCATATGGGTGGGTGGTATCCATCCCCCCCTTGTACGTCCGAGGGTTAAGTCAATAAAAAATTGAATGTATCATTAATAAACGTCATATTTCCAACCTGACAAAAGGCATAATTGCTCTCTTTCTTTGGTGCACCAAGTCCAGAAAAATGAAGCCTTCCTTGCTCAGTAAAATTCCAAGCCTCAGGTAGCAAATCATAAGCAAGCCAGTTCTGAAAAGGTGGACGCAAGTAACAGTCACAGCATTAAACGTCTTTCCTTCTGGGTTTTTAAGAAAACTTAACCTGACGGTGGGAACCCTGAGAAAAATTCGTATCTGCAGTCTAAGAAAGAAGCAAAATACCATGACCTATATTTAACACTATTCGGATCGGGCGTTTTTGGGCTCCCTGGGAACTGGAGGGGGAAGGCCCCTTAGAGAAGTTTATAACCACTCATGATACAGCCACTAAATTTGCACAAAATAGTGTAATCATCATTCCAACAAGTACGAGTAATGTGATTGACACAATAACGTAATTTGACGTAACTAATGTCGCCTTGTTGCATTTATTGTCTTAACCCATAGCTTATCAATTGTTTCTGTAGCCATTAAGCAAAAATAATTAAATTACTTAAAAATCATGATGATGGTTGACAACTTGATCATCTTTAACAATGGAAGTGACAACATGATGACGTCATTTCTTATTGAGACGATATGCCTTTTTGGATCTGCCATTTTGAATTATTTAAATTAATTCCATTTATTCCTGCTAGTTGGCCATTTTAAATTCAATTAATGTTTCCAAACTAGTCACTAAAAGCCTAGATCATATTAACAGCTACGTAAATAATGCTAAATTAAGTGTGATATAATAATTCACTAATAGTAAATCTAGAAAAAATCAGCAAGAGTCGCCAAGTTTGATGGTCCTAGCTTGAACGGTTTTAATTTTATTCAACATTAAAGTGTTAGGAGGCCTCAAAGCCAACGGCACCGGGCTGAAGTGAACCCTAAAGTTTCATCTCAGAATGTATTAGGGAAATGACGAGGGTAGTTTGTATGCGCGACTACAAGAAAACTTTCTTTCTTTTCAAAACGCCTGCTGCACATGCGCAGCAGGGGCGATATTTTGTTAAGGCTGAAAAGCCGCTCTTTGAAAGAACCCCGCTCCCTGATCAGCGCCCTCCTTCCCCCTTTTTCACTTCCAGTCCACCCCTCCACCCCTTTCGTCAGGCTGTCTTTGCAAAGCAAATTCAGAGTTTTACGGTTTCAAAACATTTATGGGTTAGGTATAACAATAATTCTTCTAATATAATTTTTACGTAATTTATAAGGGGAGGCCAAACTAACCACCAGGTTTTTAATTAGCTTCCATACAATCAGATTTAATTTTAAATTTAATTGATAACAAGTAAGGACGAAGAAAAACGTAATAGTCGAAGATTGGGCTAATTTTTTAAAACTCACCACTTTAAGTCCGGTATGGATACCGTCGAAACTCATAAACTCTCTCAAGCAAACAACGAAGCCGTCTGCTTCGACCTCTTCTAGCCAGATGTTCATGGAATCAAAAGGACGGTTAGAGTGTTTATGTTGAACGGTTACAAACACTTGAGGTTTTATCTAAAAGAAGAGAAAAAATCAGCCAATAAGTACATGCACATACTGACCTTAAATATGATTATCGTCCTTTGCCCCGAAGACGACCGGATTAACAGTGCTTAACGTTATGGACTGACGTTATGACAAGCTCATGGCCATTATAGCTTCACAACAATTGTTGATTCGGAAAATAATCAAGTATCGACTTCACTTCGGCTTTGAAGAGTTACTCGGTTTTGCATGCGGCGATTTGCCAGAGTATTAGTAGGAGACTCTTGAACAGCAAACAAAACATAGGAAAAAAAAAACGGACGATTCATATAGTGCTAAGCCCTTTTCTTGTTAAAGGGGATATGCCACGATGATATTGCTGCTTTAGGCCACTTCGCAATTCTGTGCTGAAGTAATCACTGTGTCCATTTATCCATGCATTAAATGTTCCTGCAGAGCCATGAAGAAGATATCAAACAACTTTCATCATGGAGCACTATAACCATTACATTTTTTGGTGATTTTTGCAGTCATAGTATTTAAACAATTTACAAAACAAGGCCATTTTTTTTTTAATTTTACTGATGTGAAGTCACGTGCGTTTTCGTTATTTTTGTCCCTTAAGGTCGAAGTTGAGTTATGAGTTTTTCGTGAGTATTGACTTTAAAACTAACATGGAAGACTAAATGAATGAATTGGATGACGTTGCGAAGTTACCTGCTTCTGAATGCTTAGCGATATCTTCTTGCACTGTGTTCGTGACGTGAATTCATTGAATTCCACGATCCCTGAGTGTATGCCTTGATGCGAACCTTGAAATGCAAGCCAGTTGATCACAGACGTTCCACCAGAGCCACTTCCTGCTTCGCGCACGCAGGCTTCAAAACCTGTTGTTGACACCGACTTCACCCAAAGAGACGCTGGGTCGTGGATTTTAACATATTTGTTTCCGTGACTGAGCGTCGCGAACACCTTTACATCTCCCGAACCCTGGAATTGAGTTTCGAAAGAAACGGCTTGGCAGCCATGGTTGTTTTGGGAAGTGTCGGTAATATTTACCTTCCCAGCTTGAAAGATAGCCCCTTGAATGTAAAAAAATAAATAAATAAATAAAAATAAAAAAGAACTATGATAATGATATACACGATAACGATAACAATGACAATAACAATAACGATAACGATCATAATGATGATGATAATGATGATGATGATGATGATGACGATGACGATGACGATAGACCTGCCAGATGGTGCGGAAGGGGGTATAGGGGCTACATATATCTTAGTATTTTACAATTAGACCAGATGAAAGGCGAGGTAACAGCGGAATACATCTGAAGAGAAATTAAGACGGTTGTGTAGATCCAAATTGAATGGCGGAAATCTTATTAGTGCATCAATGTCTAGGCTGTAGGTTAATACGCTACAGTGCAAGTATCGTGGATTGCATGTTGGAAGGGCTGGTCAGTATGGATAGAAAAACTAGGACGATATTGGCGGTAAATGGCTATTTACACACAAAACGTAATGTTGCCAGACTGTATCTACTGAGAAAAGAAGGGGTGAGGGTTGATTGGTATTGAGGAGTGTTAGAAGGAGAGAAAATTGTTTCATGGCTACCTGAGAGATATCAAGGAGAAGGTGTTTGTTGAAGAAGAGAATCTTCAGGACTACCAGAAAAGAAGGGAAGAGGAGAAAGTCAGGAACGGGAAGCTCGACACGGAGAATTTGCTACGAAAACTTCAGATGTGGCTGGAGAGGAGTCCTGTGGATGTCTCAGGAATGGTGTTGTTAAAGATGGGAAAAGAAGGCAAAGCAATCCAAAGCAATGCAAAGGCCTGGTTAGAAGATTAAGTTTGCCCGACATTTTTTGAAGTACTCAGTTATCAGCCATCAATTCGTACTGCTCACATTTTGCGGAATGTGCTGTGCCTTTAAGCTGTTGGATGCAGCTGAGAAATGAGAAGACCAAGAAAAACACCAGGGTGCTGGAGAGAATCGCCCAATAATAATGATAATGATGATGATGATGACAATAATAATAATTATTATTGTTGTTATTATTATTATAACTGCAATAAATTGATAAATGTTAATCGTGAATTTTTGGTTAAGTATGCACTTGTTGACCTAACACCAGTTTCAATAAAACCCTTTATATTAATAAATGGGGAAAAGAACTCAAATAAATTCTGAATGCAACAATATTTCTGGACAATATAATATATATATTTTTCTGAATATTTGGTTACCTTTCCCCATTTTGCTATCCTTCTCATATCACCCTAAAATGATGCGATCCTCTTATTTGGAATTATTTTGCTATGTCATGCAGATTAATTTACTATTTTTAATCTATAGGTCTAATCCATCTGGATCAATTACACCCCATAAGTGGTTTAATTACTTCCTTGAAAGCAAAGGTTGAGCTCGGGCCTCACGTCTCTTAGAACGTGCTTTAAGTTTGAGATCGTCGTCGATAAATTCCTTATTGGGTGGGCCCTGGAGAGTATTTTGTCAGCTTCATATTTTTGCTTATCCAAGACAAGTAACCCTGAGTAAGGTTTTCGTTGACGCACGTCTTCAGAGACCCAGAGGAAGAACATTTGGACGCGAAACAGGCAAAATTATTGCCGAGAAGGCTTTCAAGAAGTAGGGGAGAGAAGCCTCCCAGTTCCCAGTTTGCTTGGAGGGTTTCAACCATAAATATTCCGCGCCACTAGTTGCTGCCTTTGTACCTCCTAGGATGCGCATGAAAAATTATCTTAGTTCGTAGATAAACAAGTATTATTGGGGTACTCGAGAAAACGATGAAACGTGCAGTCTGCACCAAATTTGTATTGTTCAGATTGCAGTCGATTTTCAACCCTCTTAACAAAATTTGCCAAGAACCATTCTTGTTTGATGAAAATTACCAGAAATTGGTAATTTACCAGGACAATATTCGATGGTCATTAGTAACTTACCACTGGTCAAATATAGCTGCAAAAAAAGCACCTGAGCGGAAAGGAAAGCAAAGAGTGGCTTCGTCATCATTGCCTTAATTCTTTACGGCTGTGTATTGATATTACCTCTCCTCTGTTGCAAATACGTATATGGACACTAGGCATCTCTATTTAAACCTTCTTGGTTTTGGAATGAGGAAGACTTACAGCAGTTATTTAGCACCTATCTCTGCAACGGGGTTAAAGGGTCGTCGCACCATGTGAGCGTTTCAGCGTTTAATCCGCTGGCGATGTCGCCATTCTGAAAAATGATTGGCTGGGGTTATAGAACTACTTACGATAATAGTCCATGGGGATAAACTTCAAGCAACCTTTTATTCAGTATCCGTTGGCTGACCACTTTCTGGAAATAAACAACTATTCATGCGACATTGAATAAAGATGATCGTAAACAGGTACACTAGGTATCACAGATTGTCTTGCTAAAAATAAGGACATTTTCTGTCCTGAAAATACAGGTCACGTAATTTCGAGGTCCTACAGCATAGAATATATTAGTAATAATAGCCTCAATCAACACAACGATACGTGGAAGCTCTGCAGTTGCCAAAATTAAGACACTTAAAAATTATCAGACTTGGAAAAAAAGGAAGACATTCGAGTACATGATTCCGCATTCTCCCGCTTAAACGTGATTAAAGGGAAGTTGATGTTTGTTATCTTAAAAACATACTGACACGTACACCTCTTAATACAAACAGCTATGCTATTGATTTCAAGTCAATTTTCCTTAACAAAGTACGTAAGTTGCTATTACAGTTCTAGAAAGGAATTTTCAAGCGATAGAATAGAAATCTCACTGCAAACGGAGCTAAGGCCAAACTGATAGGCTTGTAGAGTTCAGAGGACTTGATGTCCACCTACTCGGAAGTTTCCAACACCTACCGTTACTACAACAACAACCAACCAAACATTTTTTATTTTGCCAAATTAAAAAACGTTTATAAAGAATAGCATACATTAAAATAGATAAGGCAAAAAAGCTACTCAGAATAGCAAATGAAAGCTAAACGAGCTAAGTAGAGACAATATTTAAATTACCTTTTATAAGGTTGTGACACACAACCTATAAAAAGGGAGAATATCGTCATAACCGCATGACAACCGCTGACCCCTTCAAGAAGTGATTGGAACTTTTTGTTTGTCTCCTAAGTGGCGTGATTCGGCCGTAAAAATAGTGCATTTGCCTCGTCTCGTGAATGAAAATAAATGCACGCGAGCGTTATTTCCTGGTCAAGCAATACGTTTCCATAGTAACACCAATCTTCGAAAAATCAGGAATATCCAGCTGGCAAATATGCCCATAGGAGAGCTGTTCGTGCCGGCACAAAAAGCTATCAACTATAGCTTGAACAGCAACGGCACAGAACTGGAACAAGTCCTTCACACACATCGAACATCGTAACAGAGCGGTTGGCCGTTCTCGTTGTCTAAATCACAATCTTCACTCCTGAATACCTTATAGAGTGTTTTCACATGACGTCACGGCGGCCATATTGAGGTCCCAAATCAATGAAACGGTGGCCATGTTGGTGTCCCAAACCAATCCCTTGGGAGTTGAACTCTTTTCTTATGCAAACGGTTTCC
The DNA here is from genome assembly GCA_942486035.1 of Porites lobata. Classification (NCBI taxonomy): domain Eukaryota; kingdom Metazoa; phylum Cnidaria; class Anthozoa; order Scleractinia; family Poritidae; genus Porites; species Porites lobata. The sequence goes on along the minus strand of CALNXK010000049.1, from coordinate 3,083,596 downwards.
TCTGTTCCAATAAATTTGCATAGACGCAGGCCACGTGGGTGAAAACGCTCTATTGGTAAAATTTTGCGATTTTCGCGATTGTACAAAGATCGTGAAATCAAAGACCCTCGAATATTGATCCTCGCCAAATTTAAGTACCCGAGAAATTAGGTACCAATAATGTATTCAGTTCCGTCTCAGTGGGTTCTATTCCTCTTTACGAGTTATTCACTTCCGCTACGGGCCAAATACCTTCTCACACCACGCCAGACTGTGGCACAAAACCTATCAGATATGTGTCGCTCCACTTCCGAGATCGGTGCGGCGCTGCTACGCTCCGTTACAGAAATTGCGCCAAAATCACGATTCTTATGTGTGAACAGAAGCCTGGTATGGTTTTCGTGCGGGTGCAAAAGCTATCCTTTATAGTGTAAACATGCGTAAATTAGGTGCAATGACCTGAAAGTGAAAGGATTGGAATTCAGCCTCAAGTGAAATACGAGTTTTAATATCTAAAACAATATTTCCATGTCATTGTCATTTCCATGACAACATCCGACATAATTTCGCACATTTAAGACACGGAGACAGCATACCATAAACTTCCGATTATAAGACCACCCCCCCCCCCCCCTCATTTATAGGCCCATCTCCATGTATGAAAAAAAAAAACGTCCGGTTATAAGCCCCCCTCTAGCTTGTATTGAAATGAATTTGACTTTTTACGACGATTTGAAACTTAAAAAAGCAATCAAATTCGAAAAGTATTTTGATGAGCACTGCTACATAGCTTGTTTTGAAACCCTTTTTTCAGTCTGGTTATAAGCGCCATCCCCCACCCCCGTTTACAAACCCTCTTAAAACCCCTTACGAAGTTGTATAAGCCTAGGGCTTATAATCAACGGAAGTTTAACGTATACAAATGCACTAACGACCAGGTTACGTTATGCTTTTTGTATGATATTGTTTCTTTCATAACTTCATAATTAAGGTAAGCGTTCTTTGAGCTAGTTGCCTTCAATGGTTAGTTTTCTTCTTCGGTATGACTTAAAGTTTTTAGTTACCCGGCTTACCTTGCTATTGTATTAAATTAAACGAAGAGAAACTCATAAATTTACTTGTTATAAGCTTGATTACTCAAGATTGTACACTAATGTTGATTTCGATTGTTTTTTCTTCAGTTTAAAGGTGGCATACAACATGATGCAAACAACTGAAACACTGCTTTTGGTTGACGGTACTGCCAGTCCATGCTGTACTAACGTCTTGTAATCCGTGTATTCATGGGCATGCTGCCGTTGTATACAAAATGAGCAATATGTTATAATATATACCCCTTGACTTCTTGGATCAAACAAGTATACTCCCCTGATGGTTTCACATGAAACGATCAAGTCTTACAGGTTACAACTTTTGGGCGTTACAAATAATCTGGCCTAAAGCAGTATCCGAATGTCGGCCTTGGCCACGAGGTTATAAGGTCGAGCCTGTACTATAAATATATTGTATCCGTATCGATACGGGTGAATAGTGATGATGAAGGCTACGTGTTTTATTCGCTAGAACCTAGTATTCTTTGCTTACTTTTCGTCATTATAACTCGAGTAAAACTCGTGCTGAGCCGCGGATACTTTGAGAGAATAGCAGATTCGTCGGTTGATATCTAGTACACCTTTTCCGCGTATGTACTTATACCGTATCCATCGCGAGATCATAGCCAGAAATCCCATCGAACATGGCAGCAAAATTGGCTACGAGCACGCGCTGTGCGCGGAAGTGCGGATAAAATATGGCTGCGAAGCATTCTCGTCCCCTGAGCTCGTCATTTCTTTGTCACGTGGTGTTCAAACGAGGGGCTCTGGAAACAGCCGTTCCCGGATGTCCGAAAACTTCGGACATCCGGTCACGCATTTGCACAAGTTACAAGTATCACTGCTCACGTTCATAACGAATTTTAGTCCCTCACCGCTGCACTGGGGTTAATTTAGAGTCAAAAGGAGAAGACATTAACAAAAACCAGCTGAACACACTGTTGGGTTGCAGAACTGAGACAATTACATGTAATCGGCAGATTATCGTCTGAGTTTAATATGTGAGTTCACATGTGGCGAAAACAAACACTGGGAAAGCAAGATCGCGGAGATCGAAGGTATCCTGTTTCATGTCCTGCAAATGCTATCTTTAATATTTCAAAACGTACTTTTGAAAAGAAACAATTCATGTGTTGTGTTATTTACGTGGACAGGAAAATAAAATATACATATATTCGTTTCACTCTACCTAGTTGGGTTTTTTTCCTACGTTTATTTCCTTTTGAGGTGTCGAATGATAGGTTTTAGTTTTGCCCGTGAGCTTTTTTGTACAACTTGAGTCAAGACAACCGAAGGTTTATGTCAAAACAAATCGAAAGGGGACCTTCATCTGTTAAAGGTTTCTCCTCCTAAACATTTCAGTTATCATCTCCTAACTAAATACCATCATCAGTACCTCAAAGACGGGGTTGTCAATAATTTTGCTGTCAAACTGAGAAAATCGTAAACGCCTGAAAATTTTCAGGAATGTTGATTGTGTAGTGACAAATCATCATAAAGTTCAGGACTCATGAGCAAACCTCAAAGGCGTAAGGGGTTTTAATTTTTTTTTCTTTCGAAAAAGGAGGGGCTTATATCTAAGGGGTCATATAACTGGAATAGAAAAAGTGATTCGAAACAAAATATTTTTTGCATTTGCTGATTTTTAACTAAGCTTCCAAATGTAATAGTGGAAGCTTAGGGGAAGGCTTATAACCAGGAGGGCCATTTTTTCTTGTTTTCTTGTTTACTTCTCACTATCTGAATGCCTAGAACAGGTTATCATAAGCTATATAGCTGTACTTTCTTATCTGGAACAGTGAAATGTAGAGTGTTATACACTTTATATTGACTGTATGCTTTAGAAGACCCCCTTAAGAAGTACACTTTGAGTATTATGTAACCCAAAATCATTTTCTTGGGTAGCTGCTCTCGTCATGTTTTGAAAGTGGAGTGCAAGGCCTGGTTTGAAAATGGGGATAGAATTTTGGATCAGACCTGAAATAGGATGGGGAAAATCACATAGTTTGGTCAAACTTTGGCAAGGCAAGCATACTGCATGCAGGGCTAACCTAAACTGATTTTTTGGCAGGTAGTACAGTGGTATTGAAACTGAATGTGGTGCTTTGTAGAGTTAAAGTACAATGTCTGCTCACAGCTATAATTGTACAATTGTTTTGTTCACTTAAAATTGATTATTTTGTGTTACAATATCAGGGTTTCCAACTAGGAAAGAGTTTTAGCGGAACTGAATCAATGACCAGTGGAAGCAAGTTTTAATTTGGCCCATTATATTTCAATAACCAAGTAAACTAAGATACCATATGCTTCAGTAAGCTAAGGCTGTGTGCAAGCTCAAGGAGGGGGTGGATAGCAGAGGTGGTTAGGATTAGCTAGTAAACTGGAATATTACTGCTGCTCAAGCTATTATGTTACCCACCCTATCGAAGGTAACATACTGCAAAATCCAGTTGTCATCAACAACCACTTGCTCCTGCAGGGTGTCTGTAAAACGCGGACCGGATACCTGCGGATGGCGGATGCGGATAGCACAAGGCGGATGGAAAAATGCTGATAAACCAAAAAACTAAGAATAAAACGAGAAAAAGCATATAGGAAAAGAGAAAAAAACTGGCAAACAAACACAAAAAGAAAAGAAATCTTTCTTTCAAGTGGATGTCATATGGTTGGGCCCTTCATGTACAGAACACGTTGTCATTAGTTGGCACAGGTTACCCAAGGTTCTTTTCTCTATTCTTTGAAACCTGTAGTGCCTTTCATTAATATCACAGAAACAATAACGCTCCGTTCCTCCTCCTTAGAACCACTGTCAAAATAAACATGTATTCGCCTCTTTTAGAAGCGGGCCGAGAGGTAGAAAACTAATTTCAGTAAGTAATCCTTTTACCCAAAGCAAAAACCGAATCTTTCTGATCCTAGTTTTAAATATAAAACCGTTTCATCACTTTTAAATCTCTCCGGGAATCACTTCATTGTGCTCAAGGTGGTAATTAAAAAGGCATCCACATTGTTCTGGTTAGTCAAGACTAAATAGAGAGGGAACTTTTAGCACGAAAAGGTTGCCAACATAGGAGTGACGGGGACTCGCTCAGTTCCACTGACAAACAAGAATTCATTGACTTCTCTTCGTTATCTTCTTTCTTTAATTCTCAATCTTAACCAAAGTTTATTATATTTACATGCAGTTCAATCTTCAGTTTCAACTCTATATAGTCTAAGCTATCCCTGGACATTTGAGCGAGTAACTAGCTAAGGAGTGTGGAACCAATCAGTAAGAATTGTAATTTTGCGATAATATGCGTAGAAAAACTGGAAACAAGCAAAAATATTTCTATTTTTTGTAACAAAAAAAATTTAGGACGTATTTTGTGTTGTTTTTTTTCTTTTGTTTTTCATACATTGGCTTATAACGAAATCCCACAGAGTTTGGGCTACCTGTGTATCAACCAGCAAAAAAGGAGGAACACAAGTATTGGCACATGTCAGCTCATGTCAGTCAACTCCGCCTATCGTGTGACTGCATTTTTCTACCTTGGGAATTTGTAGACGGCACATTATGAATCCCAGTTTTAAGACTGCAAAATATACTGTCGATTGAAAAGAAAAAACCGACTTGATCAATCAAAAAGGTTATTTTCCGAAAAGGTACTGCACAAAACAAATTGCCTAATCTGTAAACTGAACTAAACTCCGCTCCCGCAAAAAAAGTGTCAATAAAAGTGAAACGCATTAATGAAGGCTACCTTCCGTATGTTTATTCGTCTTTCTTTTTAATTTTCTCCTACCAAAATAGTTTCCAAAACATATCCTCAGTTATGTTTTAGAACGTCTGTCAAGCAATCCAAAACTTGCCTCATAAAATTGAAACGTGAAGGCCAGAATTCGGAATCGAAAATATATGATATCTGGATCATTTGGACAGCTCCCGTCAATCTGCAGTAACCAAAGCTTAAGAAGGCTCGCTTTAGTACAAAGATGTTGATGACAAAAAATCAACCTGCTTCTTAAGAAGACTTTATAAACATTTTAACAATGTCTACATCTGATCATCACTTTTCATTCTTTGATAGATGGGAGCTTAGCGTAAGATTGTGAAAATGGAACGAAGGCCAGACAAATGTCCGCTTTTTCGCTGCGTTTCTTTCGCTTCTCGTTCGCTGTTTGCGCTCATCTACACTGACCGAGAGTCTGACACTGTATTGTGAGGCTTTTCAAGACCAGGCTCCTTTATGGGAAAACAGAACAATTTACGACGCAAAGGCACGCCGAAATTTTAATTTTTTTGATTTATTTTGTCTTATTTTCTCAATTTTTTTTATATAAGGAAATGCCGTCTTTTTTTCTTCAAAAATTAAAAGTTGTCCAAACACCTTTATGTACGTGCTTGGCTCCTTGATGGTGGGTACCATACTGTCATTTATAATAGACAAAAACATGCTTTAGTAATGCAATTTATTTGTCCAAATTAGTGACATTTTTGGTTGTTGTCACTCTCCGCCGCAATCTTTTAAACCAATATTTTTTCCATCCGCCTTTTACTATCCGCATTTTTCCATCCGCATCCGTCATCCGCAGGTATCCGGTCCTCTTTTTCAGACACCCCCACCTGCAGTATGATGCAAAAAAGACTACTCTAGGCTGTTGGTCATTTTTAATGTTATTTATGAAAGTTATGAACACCTCAGTTGTCCATAACATTGTCAATAAATCTACATTACACCAGTTTTCATATAATTTATATGCCTAATTTTAAACAGTTTCTTAAAAGTTCTCTTGTATTTTAAAACTTTTAACACCAAATTGTTGAGAACAATGTGCTCCCTTATTGAATGATCAAATAAATAATATAATTATTTATGAAGAAAAATTGTGCAATAACCGGACTGTTAGGATGAGAGAATATGTTCTAGCAACATATTTGTAACACGTCGGCCACAGATCCTTTCCTTTCACAGCCTAATTCTTACTGTTAAACTAAACACTATCAGAGGGCCTCCAGAATTATCGGAGCATGATTAAAGCATTAATTCAGCGGAAGAAAATGTAGATTGGAAAGAGTACTTGCCCTATCATCTTTACAAAAAAATCTGAAAAATTGCCTTATGCATGCAGCCCAAAAGATTCATAAGCCATTCAGTTCTGGCTTTGTGCACTGACATCAGTACTATACTCTAACGAATAAGGCTTGACACAGAAAATTATCTTGACCTATTAGTATAGGAAAGGAGATGTACATTCAGCAGAAAAAACAATAAAAATTAAAAGAAACAATAAAAAACAATAAAATTAAAAGCACTTTGTAATAAACTTATCACGGACATATCATTTCTGTAATGTAGTCCTTGAGCTTGATTTCCTCTCTTACTGTAGCACTGACGAATATCCAGAGGAATTAGACAGACTGATTAGATTTAATAATGCCACACAAGTGTCGATTGCTCAATTTTTAACTTTCAAGCTATGTTAGCAAGGGCTAACCATTCACTCCCCCACTCAGTTTCCCCAAATGCGATGGTCAATACAGAGGCAAAATTAGCCCACAACGAAGGCAAACGTTATTTGCCAAGGCTTGTGGTTCTCGTAAAAACTTCTCAAACATGACCTTCAATTCTCTTCTTCGCTGATATTGCATTGCATTCAATTGCTAACAAAACAGGATTGTCGCGATCGACGTAAACCAGACACGGATTTCATGTTTGCAGTTCGAGAGGGCAGGAAGTAAAATGTTATGCGCAGTAGATTATACTTTTAATTTTCTCTGCGCATTCAATTCCCTTTAGCCAATGAAAAAATTCGTATTTGCCGTTGCATCCAGAGCCACTGGTTCATTACAAATTAAGCCCAGTGTCTCTGGGAACGAGAATGGGCTGCCAAGTATAAAGGAAGAAGAGGGAAAAATTTCTATATATATTTCGCATTTTGTGGCATTAACGCGAGAAACTCAGCACTATATTCCCTATCATCAAAATAGATAAAGTCAAGTTCGAACCGTATTTCAATCGTAAGCAATGCGGGGAAAAACCTGTTTTAGACGGTGACACTTTACCTCATAAAATAGCCACACCTTCCTCTCAATATCCCTACCTTCATGGTTCCTTACTTCTGCTACAAGGAAACGGTTGCACCGATTCGCTTCCCCATCAGCATATCCGAAAGATAAGACAATAAACTTCACAAAGCAGTTCTTTTCCACGGTGCCTTTTCAATGTGGAAAGAGGTATTTTCCAGGAATACGAGAAACGAGAAGATGTAGCCATTACTAACGCAACAATGCTCCTTCGAGCGTTTTGTTGTGATTTCACGGTAAGCACTCGTTTCCATATCTCAAACCGCCCTCTCCCTTTTCACTTACACTTACATGAAATTTCTAAGTTTCTTGACCCAGAGACTTAGTTTCTGCTCAACAAATGTCGTCAAAGTGCAAGTCTCTTCAATTTTAAAGGGAAAAAAAATTTCCGCACTACGAGCAGGAATCGATCTCGGAATACTAGATCTGTAGTCCCAAGCCCTAACCACTACACCACCGAGGATTCGCTGCTGGGAGGTGGAGTAATTTAACTACTGTAGCGAAAACCCTAACCCTAAAAAGAAGCTAACCGTTAACCCTAATCACTATTCTAAGTGCTTAACCCTAATCAGTATGGTCAGTGCTTAACCCTAATCAGTATTTTCAGTGCTTAACCCTAATCAGTATTGTTAGTGCTTAACCCTAATCACTATAGTCAGGGCCCACTCATATATGTATACATATATGCAATTACTTTGTGTAGGCACCACAAGGTATCCAAGGGCGGATTGAGATATGGAAACTAGCATTTCCCTGATTTTCACTGAGGCCGCCATTTTCTTTCAACGTGTATAAGAGGTCATAGCGGTCAGTGGTATTTCCTATAACAACGGTAGGTGCTTCATATATTCTAGAAAACGCCAAAGTTTGAAAAAAACAGCGGGATTTTGGAGGGATAGGAATTTATGCCATGTCAGACAACCACACTGCCCCATAAAATTCTTTTCAACCTTGGAGAATTTGCTCAGTAGAGACATCGTTAGCATATGCTTTTATTCTCATATTCTCATGAAATCTGCAGTGCGGCAGGGAATTCAAGATATGGTCAGGAGCCTTTCCCTTCTTCCGGTGTCCGCCACATTGAAAACCGAAATTTACGTGCCAGCAAGTCAAGCCGCTGACGGTCTAGAATTTCTGGCTATGTTTTGAAAGTGTTCCAATACGCCACTTCCGAGTTCCAAAGACCCTCACTTTCAAAATGAGGCAAGGTGCACAATCTTTCTTGCGAAAATGAGTTTTATTTGCATTGCTGATCACCTACCCTCGTTTTGAAACAGAGGCCCGGAGAACTCGGAAATGGCCTATTATCGTTACTGCCTCTCTTGGTCTTCAAGTTCCTTGTGGCTTCTGCTGACCCATCCGAGTTCGCTGCTTTTTTAATTTCACGGGTTTTCTCTAGCTCAAGGCATTCTTCTTCCTCCTCATTTCGCTGTCTCCTTCGGCCTTTACCCTTGTGGCTTCCCCGCTTATCGATCGTGATATCCCTTTAACTCTCCTGGTGAGTCTCTCTTTCGTCGCTCGCTGGTGTAAATGGGGAGATTGCTCGTAATCTAGTGGCTAACCGGCGATGTCTTTGCTTCAAATAGATGAGCTTCTCGGTTCCGGGAATGGCAAACATACAATGTAAACAGATATCCAATGATCAAAGATATTCCTTGAAGAACAATATTTAGGTTACAGGAAACGAAGTAATAACGCAGCGACGTATAGTTAAACAACTGAAGTTTAGAACACAAAATGTTTGACAGAAAACTCACTGCAGGTTCTATTGTAAAGTGCTAGGAATAAGGGAGATGAAGGCAAAAGCACTGAAAAGACAACACCGCTTTACCAAAAAGAATTCCTTTTGCTTTTTAAGTGTTGGTATCATGACAATATTTTGGATCTACTTAAAATGTAAGAGCGTTTTGACCTTCGATCTGATAGCTTTAACTCGCCCGCATTCCATAGCCCTTGGTTATTACTAGCTTGAGTAATAATTGTAAGTACTTATTAGCCCATGAGCACGCACCATATTGTTCCGGTGGATGAGTCTGGATAACGAGTGAAAACAATTAAAACCACGCGTGCTTGGAAATGACTTCAATCCAGTGCGTTGATTTAGCTATGATAAACGTAAACCAGCTAAAACAACATTCTAGTTTGCCACAATGTTGGATTTGCATCATACCCGGCTTTCCATGCCAATGAAGACTCTTTCACTCCTCTAAGACAATTCAATTCAGTTTATAGTCATTTAAATTAAGAATAAATGACATTGCCCTTCACATCATTGGTTATACTTAAAAACAAAGTGAAAACAAAAAACAATGATAACATAAAACAGTACTACTGAATAGCTTCAATCTTGTAGAATAATAAAGTGGCCAAGCTTGCAAACAAAAGGAATTATATCTTAGAGAGTAGGGAGTGTCATACTGATCTGTGCTCAGTGAGAAAAATACTAATATGTGCTCAGTAAGAGAATTAAGGATATTTTACAGGGTACCCAAACTCTTTATTGCTATCTATTTAGTTTATAGGTTACTGATACTATTTTAATTAAAAAATAAATAACTATTTGCGTGTGCCTATCTGAGTTTAGTCATTTCGGACCGGATTTCCATTAACGCAAATAATATTTCTCCGTTTGATCAGTTTAAAACAAAATCGCCTTCGAGATTCCTAAGAATACCTACAGGGATAAGTCCTAACAAAGGAAAACACTCCCTTATAGCAAATTCCTACCATGGAACTATGCTACCAACAAAAATGGTCCATCATAGGGACAAAACTAGTCGTGCTATGGCTAATCGCTGTTGGTGCTTTAACACCTCATTTTGTTGTTGAATCTTCTCCTTATTAATTTATTTATTGTTGTTGTTTGTTTATTTTTCGCTGGTTTGTTGTTGTTACTGTTGTTGTTTTTCGTGTTTCCTTTGTTTTTTGTAGCTGCTCAGTTTCAAGCAAGCACTTCATAATAAACTTCCAACTCATCTGGGCGGAAATTACTCCCGTATCGTGTTCCAACCCAAATGCCATAGTCGCAATAAGGCCTCTGGTACGAGTGACAATTAAAGTAAGAATTGGTATTTCTTCCCGCATTGTCCGCAATGTACATATCATGGCCCCCACCAAAGGTTGGACCCAAACTATAATCGCTGTAAGTGGCGTAGCCATAGTGGCCGTCAGTTATGTCCTTTTTGAAGTATCCATACCCCTTGTAGTTTTTTAGTGAGTACAAGAAAGTATTTGTCGAATATTGATAACCAGCATACCCTGAAGAGACAAAAAAACAGAACACAAACAAGTAGAGATTCAGTGTAACTCAGTCGCGTTCAATAGACCATTTTACAATTATGGATGGAAACGAGGCTGGAGTGGACCTTGCTTTGATACAACCATTTCTGCTTTCTTTCAACAAGCACTTTTTAAGTATAATTTCCATAACAAAACAAAGGAGGTTTGTATCACAACATTGTTATGCTCTAAGGTGCAACAGGCGCTTCATTGTACCTAAATGCAAGACAGATCGTTTTAGGAATAGTTTTATTATTTGATCCTGTACGTAGATTTTTAGACTTTTTATCACATTTCTCACACTTTTTTATTCACGGTTATTAGTTTTATATACACATTTTATCAATTGCATAATTTGTAAATACGCAATTCAGCCTTTGTGCAGCAAAGTATTGTTAATACTATCCAACTATCTATCTATCATGGTCAACCTCAGTCTTGCACTCATTCGAAGTCTAGGATACTAAGCCCACAGCTGTAAAATGGTGTATGGAGGGGGAATGGGGGCGAGAGCGAGTCTCCCCTCGTTTTTTTTCTTCGTGAATTTTTCTCCCGCGCTCTACTATCTGAACGCCTGGAACAGGCTACTAACAAAATAGTATCAGTTTATCAAGGAACAATTAATAAATACAATTATACAAAAGACAGGAGGGTTATAAAACAGACCTTTCCTCCTCATCCTAGGTTTAAGACATTATTTTGAACAAAGGACGATCATGGCGTCATGCTTACCATATTTGAGAACTTACATTGCCATGAATTATCGTTGTAACCTCCGAAAATATAGCTCCCAACCCTTACAATGGTAACAGTGGCTCCTTTGTTATCGCAACGATTGTGAAAGGTCCGTGATCTCCAACCGTCAACGGAAGCTCTGTAACACAGTTTCCAGTAACTGTATGAACTGCGTAACTTGGGACTAAGCCAGGAATTTAGCTGCGATATCATGCTAGCGTCATTGGCTAAAACGATAGAGTCATCAAGGCCTAGAAAGAGACAGACCCAAAGATTATTCTTTAGTGTAATAAAACAGTGGGAAAGTACACAATAACTGCTCAGCTAGACAACACCAGCTCCCCTCCCCCAAGCAAAGAAAAGAGAAAAAAAAGAAAGAAAAAATCAATATACAAAACAACAAAAAGTAAAATATCACTCTGAGTGAATGAGCTCGTGTATTATAGGTGTTTCGAACGATTTCTTTAAACTTAGGGCTTACTGCCCGCGTGTCTGTACACCATTTCTTGAGGGGTGTCAGAGACTGCAGATACTCGGCATACCAACGCTCCCAAAACCATTAGTATCTTTGCGGGAGTAATTACGCTGTAGAGGACGACTGTTCAGCTGTGCCTCAATTTCAGCTAAGATAGTAGCTAGCTGTTCAGCATCCAACATGGCTTTGAGAAAAGTTTTCTTCAGAGGTGTTTTTATATACACTCTTCGTAAAACCCACCCCACCATGGGGATCTCTCAACAATACACTTTCCCTGAATCTTCGTTTCGGACAGTGTGACGTGCAACCTCGTTCCCAGGAGTTTGTGCGACTTGAGTTTTGTTAGCTTCAAGCACTCTCTACCCTGGGTACCAGAGGTTTTTCTCGCGCGCGGCGGGAATTTTCTGTGTTGGCAGAGGGCCGACACATTCACTATAAAGACTTGACAAAAACCGGAAACCGCACTAGAAAAGTCTCTGGCACCCAGGGTAAGCACTCTCAATCACTACTGTAGATTTTTGTTAGCGCCGTTGAATGCTAACAACTTCGTTGGTCAGCATTGAGAGTAACGTTGTTAAGGTCACAAAAAGAAGCGGAAGAGCGTTGCAAATAATCCACAAAATTAACATTAATGCGTTTATCAATTTCAAAATAAAATAAGTGACTGTCCGCTTACGGTGATGAGAGCACGTCTTCCCGTCGCCATAGTATAACGCATTTCCGTCGCACTTGCAAGTAAATGACCCTCCTGTATTGTTGCAGATTGCATTTGAATCACAGTCGTGAGTTTTAAGCGAACACTCATCCACATCTGCAAGGAAATATAACCATGTTCCGTATGAACCATTTTTACAGATGAAATTCCACAGACCACGTAATACACAAACGTTCGTAATACGAAGAGTCGAACCGGCTGATTGTAAGTGCAAGAACTATAAGGAAGTCCTACTCCCTGTGACAGGTCGAAATTAGATAGATGAAAATTATTCACCACTAGCCACCGACACAGAGGTGAATAACTGTTTTAGTATGTACTAAAACAGTGAGATAATTGAGCACAAAAATGATTGTTTTTAACTCATTTTATACTGCCGCAGACGACTACGATTTTGGCGTCAAATGACCGAACGGCCGTCGCGTTTTCTTACCGACAAATAACACTATTGAAGGCATTTGTTTGGCTATTTTGGGGAAATTTCTTCAAAGGAGTTGTAAGGTCTTTTCGATCTTTTTGTATCTAGCCTGCGTAGCAGGCGCTTGTAATTAGTGGGTACAAGAAAAAAACCTGCGCGAGAGAAGGAGACACGCGAGGGGAGAGGGAGCGCCTGCCCGGAAGGCATCGAAAATCGTTTCCCGCTCCCAACCTAATTACCTGGCAGCCGTTGCGTGATCTGTCAAAAGTTTTGACAGAAAACGACTGACCCCGCACAAACAAAGCGTACCGCAAAAAAGCGTTGTACATTTTATCCTTGGTCTAAATATATCTGTTATAAAGATCAGCTGGGTTATCTGATTATAGAGCGATGGAGCAATAAACTGATGGTTAACACACAGCTTTAAATCGTTTTTAACCACAGGCACAATAAATAGGAAATAACAAAGTCAAAACTGGGTATCTTTTAAAGAATGCATGCTGTGTATTAAAAAAAAAAAACTAAAAATATTGTTCTCTGAGCTTACTCAGACACCAATGATCCCAGCGTACGTGGAAAATGACCATTGCTTTTTCTGCGGTAAGTGGCAGCCGTTTTTGGAGCAGACACGTCTTACTAAGCGAACCTAAACTTCAGAACACAAACTGTACCGACAAGTTTTCTACTACAGTAACGAGACATAAACAACAGACCTCAGAGGTCGCCTCTGAACAGCGAATAATACTATAGTGAAACGTTTTTTCAAATTAATGTCCCTGGTAAGTGTTTCATTTCATCAATCACGTCCAAGTTTTGATTGTATGCGTTCCATTGACAACACAAGCCGCCAAGTTCTCCTTAGTAAAGAATACTTCCTCTGATCTTCATTGCAACGCTATTTTGTCTCTCGCCACTTCTGCTAATGCGTATCTGGTGTCAATTCTTTCCATCGTGAATACCGTTTGAACATTCTAACTTTTCTTTGAGATTACAGCCACATAGTCCCATTAAACCAGACTGAAGTGACCTCCGAGACATGACCTTCGATTGTTTACTTAGTATAAGTAGTATATTGTATATTTACTGGTTTCAGTGGTTTCAGGAGCTAGTGGTGTAATATAAGATCTTCACTGCGTTGTCCATGTACTATTGATTGACAGTTTTCTCGCCCCGCGCGGTATTTTTTTCCCTTGGAAGCCTCTCGACCAATTGGAAATATCCGCACTCACAGAATGCAAGTTGAAACGATTTTCGGGGCCTTCCGTGCAGGCGCTCCTCGCCCCTCGCGTGTCTCCCTCCCGCGTTCCCGTTCTCTCTTTCGCCAACTACTTCCAAGCGCCTGCTACGCAGGCTATTTTGTATTTGAAACCCTTTTGTTTATACAAACTATTAAAAGCTTATTTATGAACATGTCAGCTAATTAAAGTATTAAACGCAAGACGTAATTTGCATTTGTAAACAAAATACTCTTTTACACCGGTTTCATCGATAAATTCAAGTCAAACAGACAAAATATTACCTGTTAAAGCTTCAAAACCGAATTTCTTAACCTTTTTCGTGCATTTCGGGAACAGCTTGTTAAATTATTTGCGAAATTTCTTTGTTTGTTACGGTAGCAAACCGGGAAACCGTTTTGCTCAGTGGCCAATCAGAGCGCGCGAAAAACACCATCCACTGTTTTAGTATAAAAATATACTAAAACAGGATATTGCTAATTCGATGCATACTCCTGCTTTGAGTCAATTTGACAATCCGTTTTTAGCCAGTGGTGCCATTTTTTTGGTAGCTAGAAATAATGTCTAGTTCTAAATGGGGCCTCGTCTTCTAAAGCTGTGACAAAATGGTACCGTAATGGGATAAATAACAATTATTCACCGAAGTGGAGGTGGCTAGTGGTGGTCATTTACCGAGGCCGCGTTAGCGGCGAGGTAAATTTCCACCACTAGTCACCGACACTGAGGTGAATAATTGTTTTAGTATATACTAAAATAGTGAGATAATTGAGCACAAAAATGATGATTTTTAACTCATTTACTGTTGCCTGCAGCGATTACAATTTTGGCGCGCAATGACCGAACGGCCGCGGTCGTCGCTTTTTCTTGCCGACAAATAAAACTTTTGAAGGCAATTGTTGAGCTCTTGCGGGGAAATTTCTAGGGTCTGCCGGATTATGCCGGCATAATTTTGAGCATAATACTATATCTGGAGCATCAGGCATAATGCTGGCATAATACTAACATTTTTGGAGCATAATGCCTCTGTTTCTGAAAACTGTGAGAGGTGTATGCAAATTTTGCCAGCAACTCGCTCTCAGCGACGCTCTAGAATGTACAAAGTTGATCAAAGTGGGAATATTTTAACTTGATACGTTAGACTCGTACCCAGTGCATTTTGCTATAATCCAAGTTCATTGGAGAAACACATAAAGGGCGCTTTCCATTTAGGAAAAAAACCCGGAAATTTCGGTGGTAGCAAAAGTGGAATTTCCGATCGGTAAAAAGTTGTTCCATTTGGTCGTAAACACCGGTACGTGGCGGTGCCCGACCGTGGACCTGGAACTGGTACAAACTACGAGAAACGTAAATGGAACGCGACATTCCGTTCGGAAATTCCAACCGGGAAAACGGGACCACGTTTTTAGATTTTCCACTTTTTCTGGGAATTTTCCAGTGGGACGAACCGACGAAACGTGTTCCATTTACCGCCGAACCGGAAATTCCGGAAATTTTAACTAAATGGAAAGCGCCCATAGTAAGCCTTTCAATGCCTCACAATTTCCGACCTTTCGCTTGCTCATCGAATGTTTAACTGAATAATTGTTGTCTAACAATTCTTTCAAAATGAAAGACTAGGAATGCTTATTAATAGATACAGGCCGGGGGGTGGAAGTGTCATTTTAATCCGGCATAATTTGAGCATAATACCTCCAGTCGAGCATAATTTTGAGCATAATACCCTAGTTTCACGGGTGACGCCTGAAAGCATAATACTCTATTTTTCGAGCATAATCCGGCAGACCCTAGGAATTTCCTCAAAAGGAGTTGTGAATTCTTTTTGTATTTAAAATCAATCTGTAAAAAGATTATTAAATTTAGCTTTAAGCTTATTTATGAACAAGTCAACTAAATAAAGTAACGCAAGACTTAAGCTTAATTTGCATTTGTAAACAAAAAACTTTTCGCCGGTTTTATCGATAAACTCAAGTCAAAATGACAAAGCTTTACCTGTTAAAACTTCAACCCCGAACTTCATCACCTTCTTCGTGTATTTCGGGAACAGCTTGCCTGATTAGTTGTGAAATTTCTTTGTTCGTTACAGCAGCAAACCGGGCAAGGTATTTTGTTCGAAACTTACGCGAGTTTGGCGTCGCTCGCCCGGAGAAGCTGGAGGTGAATCAGTGAATAGTGCAGGATATTCACTGACTGAGTAGCCAATCACAGCGAGCGAAAAACACTATCCACTGTTTTAGTATACAGCTATTTCGAGAAAGGTTGTCTGAAAAAGTGCACGCGACAATCCCAAAAGGTATTGTGGGTGGTTTTGAGTTCACTTTTCTTCAAAGAAATTTGAAAGAATGGCACTTGAGGCCATGGACATATGTTTGCGACTGCTAAAGGAAAGCACCACAAATAAATTCGACAGCTACAATCGTCAGGAACAGTGTATTGATCATATCCCATGTTACCTTTCGGGATTGTCGCGTGCACATTTTTTCCGACAACCTTTCTCGAAACAGCTGTATACTAATAAAAACTAACAGCGCCCTAGAACAGTCTACCGTTTCATGCAATGAATTACTCTGCGAAGTTTAAACACTGATCAAAAGATTTTTTTCTGTGGAATCAAGTTTAGCAACGGCTTAAGAAATCACCCATTAACAGTTCATCACGACTGTGTAGTGGGTCGGAAAAAAATGTATTTAATTTACCTCTACAGGTTCGTCCATCCCCTGTATAACCGCTAATACAGATGCAAGTGTAAGATCCAGCTGTATTATAACAAGTCGCACTGCTGTCACACTGATGACCTGAAGAACATTCGTCGATGTCTAAAAAAATAAAAACAAACAAACAAACAACAAACAAACACCAAAAACACTATTTTTGACAGAAGTGCACGGTACATAACTTGCAGTCTTGCCACCCTATATCTCTAAATTGCTTTTAAAGGAAGCTTGATCACAGGTTACAAAATACACAATTCCCAGTTTTAGACTGCATGTTCATTTGGGCCTCGAAATTAATATTTAGGAGAATTCACCTCATGACTAGAAAATTCTACGTGAAATTTCACGCGAAATCCGGAATAACGCGATGAGTGCGATATCGGCCTTTTTTGTAATTTGACAAGGCCTTCTCGGTGAGATGGCGAATTTTCCTCGAATCGCATAACTCTTTTATGAACGACGAAAAAGAATTTCTTTCAGCTAATTTTTTGCCTCACACAAGCAATCATTAACTCACTTTCAACCGATCGACTGTCCGATTAGAGCGAGCATGAACCGAGAAAAAAAATAATTCACACAGAATACTTAAGACGTATTCATGATCTGTAACATAATTTGCCTTGTCGATGTTTTATAAACGTCTCAAAGAAGACACCAGGCCCCAGTGGGATAGAGCTATCCACCGGATAAAGCACTATCCAACGGATAAGTATTAGTGATAGTGTTATCTTTCTCTTGAATAACTGACGCCTGAAGACACCGATTTTCTCTAGACTTTGTGCGCTTCCCCCAAATTAAAGAAAACGAAAGAAAAACAAAAAAATTACTCAGTATTTTACAAGACAGCTCAATAGGAATTTAGAGATTAGTAAACTGCTGAAATATTAATAATTAACGTTGAACGTCCAGTTGAACTGAGTAAACGAAAACGGGTAATACTGGAGAGGTTGTTTGGCAAGGCGAGGTTGTTCACAACACTTCATGTTTATAGTAAATCCTGAAAGGCCGCTGCCAGGATTTTCAAATTATCCACCCAGGCTGCTCTTTGTGCTGACTTCACTGTTCTTCATGAACTTCATTATCGTTATTGCCCGAGCAGGGATTTCGCCCAGAAGGCGAAATTCCGAGGAGGCACTCTAGTAACTCGCGCGTGTATTAAGGAAAGTACTTACAGTTGAAATATACAGTCATACCGTCAATATAGAAAAAATCTCGATTTGCTTGAACAGGGGCCGCGAGGAATCGGTAGGTAATGATGACGTTTCTATTTTTTGCGCCCGCAAGTACGAAATGATTAGGATGACGTAAAGACAGAAAATCCCGAAGGGACCGCTCAGGTAGATTTTGTAACATTTATTGGGCAGTCATACTTCGATACTCTTTTTGCATTACGCAGCGACAGTCTGTGGAGCAGTTGTTTTGAAAGTTATGGACCAAAAGACACTCGTTAAGCGCAGATGAGGTTATACGGTGCTCTTAACTGTGCATATATATACACTTGGAGAGTTGAGACACGAGTTCACAAATCTTTGATTTATATTGAAACCTTGCCTGACACTCTTTCTCTCTCTTTGACCGGAATAAGACTTAACCCCAAACAAGAAAGACGAGTGAACAACGGCTAGCCTATCACTAACAGAACGATGGACGAATACAGAAATTCGCCGACAATCAAATTCTGTGCTGACTTATTCCCTGCTCACAGATGTCCTTCCGTTATAAAGTTTCAGATAAGACTAGAATGCGCGAGCGTGAATCGATCAAACGTCCTTTTAATTTCTAAGGCTTACTTTCCGGCAAATAAAATGAACTGAATGTAAAAAGTGAGAGAGAAATAGCGAAAAATTCAACTTCTAATTAAATCTTTACTTATGGTTGAGAATAAACTATTCTCGAAACTGAGAATGCTTTGATCAAAGCTGTGTAAATCGAGCTGAAACTGTGCATGGAACCTTGCGTTTTCTGTATTTATCTCACCTATTGTGTGTAATATGTGTGAAAATCTTCATTATGAATCGGTATATTTTAAAGAGCTACACAACGAGCAAGAATACTATTGACCGACAATATACAGAACGGGGGCAGCTGTAGTGTCAACTATTACTAGTTATCATTAGCGATTGTCGATGCAAATCGGCAAATCGAGAATGAACGGCGACGAGATTCTTTAGCTTTGCAGTCTTATGGATGTTTTGATTGATTTCAAAGAACTTTCTCACAATTTTGTTCCTGCTAAAAAGAAGCTGTTTTCTATTCGTTTAAAAATTTGTTCACTGATGAAATTGACAACTTTTTCGCGATGTTCTATGGTCATTCTCCTGACCGGATTGGACTTTATTCAAATGATGTAAAGTACGCAGGTTCCAGAGTAGTTTGGCACGCTTAGGACGGGTGCAATGTCGGTCACACTTGTTTTGTAAGTCGCAGTTCAACTCTAATACCCACAGTTCTTCCTAAGATTGATAGCGCTATCCACTTGATATATCCCTACCCACTGGAAAAGCATTAGGGAGACCAGTTGTCTTATCCACTGAATAGAAAAAAAAGATATATACACTGGATACCACTATCCACCTTTTGAACAACTCGGGCCAGATTGCAAGACCTCTCTTAGTTATGCTTGTTTCTATTTCAAATGGGCAATATATCAGATCGAGCTTTCAGAGTAGTTACCTGTGCACGCCAAGCCATCACCCGTATATCCCGTCGAGCAACGACATCTATAGGAGCCAAGAGAATTTGTACAGACAGCATTTTGGTGACAGTGGTTGTTGTCTCCTGCGCATTCATCAAAATCTTGTTTGAAAAAAAATAACAAACAAACAAAGAAAAAACAAACAAAAAGCAGTTAGAAACCAAGTGTAAAACGGAAAAAAAAAGTCAATAAAAGGATCCTCCTCGCAGACTCCAAAAGGCAATCTCTGAATCAGTTCAATGGATATGTTGACACCTATGGTCCTCAGATTTTCTTTTAACCTCAGTGGTATTGTCCTTAATGCCCCCACCACTATGGGTATTACCTATGTCCTTACGCCCCATATCTGTCGGATTTCTCTGGCGAAATCTCGATATCTTTCTACTTTCTCGTCCTCTTTTTCTCTCACCCTTCCATTATCTGGAATTGCCACGTCTATAATTTGGCAGTTGTTCTCTTTTTTGTCAATGATCAATAGATCCGGTCTCCTAGCCTCAATTTCATGGTCTGCACCTATACTAAATTTATTTACTTATTTAAAATTTATTTATTTATTTATTATTATTATTATTATTATTGTTATTATTATTATTATTATTATTATTATTATTATTATTATTATTATTATTATTATTATTATTATTGTTATTGTTGTTATGTATACACTTTCAGTGTTCAACTGGTTGCTAGTTCTCGGTACAGGTCACGTCTTCCAACACTAGTAGTCGAGAACCCGTCGGAGGATTCGTGCTGTCCCTAATAGGACAGTCTTTTGAATCTGAGCGACATCAAGATTCACCCCAGTGCTTTCAAATAGTAGTACTAGTTCGTTCCTTGTTTTGGTTTTTGGGTTTTGTTTTCGCACCCTATCACACATTTTTGGCGAATGTGTTGCTACAGAAAAAAATTTGCTCTCGTCGGTTTCTTTTTTTCTGTTCTTTTTTCTTGGCCATTTTTAAAAGAACTTAAGAATTTGTAATTTCACTCGCGCTACAGTTTCTGTGCAAATATGCACTTGTGTTGCAGTACAGATGCACTCCTTTATGGCCAATCAGAGTTTAATAATAATGATAATAATAATAATAATAATAATAATAATGATAATGATAATGATAATGATAATGATAACGATAATAATAATAATAATAATAATAATAATAAGGCTCCACAGTACCTTCTGAACAAGTGTAGTTATGGCAGGTCTCACAGCTCACGTCATTCCACATAAAACTATGTCCTACTCCCAAGGTGTGAACGCAGTCTTCATTGTTGAAGTTGTTGGGCTGGTTCTTAGCCCAGTAAGTGAAATTGTTTGTTTGATTATCTGCCCAGACAAAAGTTCCCTCCGTACCCCTATCGTTTAGCCCAATCCAGCCCTTGGCGCCATTCATCCTATGTTGAATATAGACGTTCTCTTCTTGGTTTCGTACACTGATGAGATTAGCGCTGTATGATTGGCAAGTACTCTGGGCTTCAGTCCAGTTCTTACATGTTTGACTGGTTGAGTAGCAAATGCCACCAAAATATGACCAACCAGGTTTACATACATCTGCAGAAACAAAGCAATGAAAGGTTAACGAGGTTAAATCCATATTTTAATATACAGCTATTTCGAGAAAGGTTGTCGGAAAAAGAGCACGCGACAATCCCAAAAGGTATTTTGAGCAGTTTGAGCGACACTGTTCTTCAAAGAAATTTGAAAGAATGGCACGGGATGTTTGCGATGTAATGTTTGCGAGTGCTAAAGGAAAGCAACAAAAGTAGGTTCGACAGCTACAGTCGTTAGGAACAACATATTGATCATATCCCAGATTACCTTTCGGGATTGTTGCGTGCACATTCTTTCCGACAACCTTTCTCGAAATAACTGTATATGGTCGATTCCTGATAACTCGAAGGGAAGTCCGCGATGTAGACCACACCATAGTGTGCAGACGAAGAGGCTTCATCAGTCAAAGACATAACGAGTTACGTGATTTGGAAGCCCAAATGCTAGAAGATGATGCAATGACGTCCAAATTGAGCCTGTACTTCAGGAGATAAACGGAGAAGTGCTGACACCTGGTACGAAGAGAGCAGCGGATCCCCGGCTCGACATTCACGCTCGTAGTTTTTTGGAGCGCCAAGACTCTGCCTTTTTCGACGTTAGGGTTTGTTATCCGAATGCAGTGTCTTATAAAGGCCTCATCACAAAACAAATCTACCCCCAGCATAAGAGTGAGAGGAAAAGAATGTGCGCCAGCAGGGTGCTAGAAGTCGAACAAGGCTCCTTCACTCCACTGGTATTTACTACCACCAGGGCCGAGTTGTTCAAAGCTGGGTTAAGATAACCCAGGTTTAGTGCGAGATTTGAATTCAGATTTGAAAGCTTAAAAAGCATTTCAGTTTTAATTCTTTTTGTCTACAAGTTGATGATTGGAAGCTCTAAAAAAAGCATAGAAAATTATCAGAGAAAAACTCCGGGTTAAGCCCTAATGGGCTTTCGAACGACTGGGCCCAGAAGAATGGCAGGTGAATGCAAGAGGTATCACAGTAGACTGGCTAAACTCTTATCAGCCAAGAAAGGAGAGGATTATAGCAAGACAATGTCATGGATTCGCCTTCCTGAGGCTTGCACTGTTGTGCTTGAGAGGTTCATGTTGTACGCGCTGAATATTACAGACTAGTAACGACTTTGAAATTGGAACTAGCGAGATTTTTTTTTCTAACTTTTGATATTTTTCACATTTAAGATTGGTATTTTTTTGCTCAATTTATTCTTCTCCTTTGTTAATTTTATGTTAATTAACAATTAGTCCAAGAAACGTTCGGAGGCTTTAAAGAATACATTTATAAGAAGACTCAGTTTATTTTAAATGTAACTCCGTTTGTAGATTATTTATATTTTCTGTCTTATTCTCCTTCATTTACTAGTTTTTTCTCCATTTCATATAGCTTTCCTCTTATCGAATTTGTAAGAGGGTGTGAATGGGGTTAACCGACTAGCGACAAAGGGCGAAAAATATTACTGACTACCGACAAAACGAGTAAAAAATTACCTACTACCGACAGGAAAAATATTAACCGAATACCGACTTAGGCTGACATTATCAATATTTGTTTACAGAAAAAAAAGGGCATTTTGCATTTTTTTTCCTAGCCGTTAGGAAGTAACCTCTTTAAATTTATAACTCATTAGATGGTCTAACAGAAAGAACTTCCTCTTTTGTTGATACGGGTACATTACTACAACTAATGTCATAATCACAGAAACCACACCTTAAAGATGCTACCGACTTTATAAATTTTAACAGTGCTCACATGGTGGGTGGCTCCTCCTAAAATGTTCTGCAATTGGTATAGGATTTAATGGAGCCGAAACCAATTGTGGAATTGCACGCATTTTAGGCATCCTGCTGATGAGCAGTTGCGACGCGTAGATATATATTTTTTAGCAGCTAAGATAATTTGCAGTCTGTCTACTTTGAATTGAAAAGACAAAGGTGAAAAAACTGAGCGTTTCTTGTTTCGGTCCGAAAAATGCTTAGAATAATCCTCAAAGAAAATTCTTTCCAGCTTAATGAAAAGCACAATATATAGTAAAAAACCACGGTACCGCGATGAGCACATACAGCAGTTTTCTTTCCAACATTTTCATGGCCGCATACATTGAAACACAAAGTTAAGCAAAACGGTCTTTAAACCAACTGTTTGAAAAAGCTATATAGATGATACTTTTTCCCTATGGGACATAGGTAAACCAGACATGGTAGATTTCTTCAAATTCACAGATCAAGTAAACTTACTTCACCCTACCGCTCTACTGGCAATAAAATTAACGGCCGAAATATCCGACACTGAGACAATCGTTTTAGACCCGGTTGTATACCAAGGCACAACATTCAACGAAAAATGAGAAAAAGCTATCATTGACGTAAAGACGCATTTTAAACGGAAACCTTCCAGTATATACATTTTCACCTCTTACCACCCACCAATTGTTAAAATGGATTTGACAAACAGGAAGCCTTGAGAATCCTACGAACAAACTCCTCTGAGGAAGTATTTCAGATTTCAAAAAGCGGTTGATGGACAGAGGCTGGCCACACAATTTTGAAATAAAAATTGCTATTAGAAGTAAAACTCACAGAAGGAAAGCAGCGCTCCTGAAACAAAACAACAAGGAAGAAAAAGAAGTATTGTCTTTCGTGACACAATACAAGCCCTTCATTGACTATTATGAAAGAAGCTTTAATGAAAAAGTGTAATCTCATACAAAACCAAACACTACCTTGCCAAATTAACCCTCGGACGTACACACAAAATCATACCCCCCACCATGGTACAAGAGGAGGGTAGATGGAACCCCTCCCCAGAGTTTTTGATTTTGCCTTTACTGAAAAGCCTTTGATCTTCTTAACAAGATGAGGTATATTTTATGAATGGTGGCACTGCTGGAGGCCTGTTACGTCACCAACAATGGTCGCCATCTTTGCCGCCATCTTGATTTTACCAAGAATTAGAAATCAGGTTAAAACAACGAAAAATGGTAATTGCTTGACATGAATAATAACACATAAATAAGCACTTTGCATGATTTTGGCTGCAAGATTTTTCTTTTATTGTTGAAAAAAGTTGAAAAAGAGACATTCTCACTCAAAATGGCTTGTCCACCTGCTACTTATTACGTCATACCTCGTAACCATAGAAACTGATCATCACTGAACTTGTCTCAAAATGCGTGCGAGGGATAAACAAACATCTACTGAAAACGACAGGTGCTGATGTTTTATCCTCTTGGAAAAATCCCAGAAAAACCTAAAGGGGGGGGGTATCCACCCCCACCCCTTGTACGTCCGAGGGTTAAAGTGTTATTTTTTGAGAAAGGAAAATTATGGCGAAGGACATGCTTGTTAGAGCCAAAACATTAAAGGTATAGACGTGCAGCCTGTCACCCCTTGCAGTTTTTCACTGAGAATTTTTAAGCCAGTATCCAAAAGGCTGGAGTCCATTAATTAATTAATTGCTTTTTACTGTGCCCTGTAATCGACAGGGAAACCAAGTTCGCATTTACAATAAAAGGTTTGGTGATTTTATCAGTACTCATGATATTCATTTGGCAAACAATGGTGAAATAAACGATCATTTTGCATAAACAAACAAGAGTTAATGAAGTTCAATCAAATCTTGGTGTCGGTATTAACGGGGTTTGACTGTAATCAATCAATAAATTATAAAAATTTATAATAATAGTAATAATAATAATAATAATAATAATAATATTAGTAATGATAATAATTGAAACTTATATAATTGAATTAATTCAAGTGTCCGTGGTCATTGTAATTGCAAAGGAAGATTTTTTTTCCGCCGTCTAACCCACCTGCTAGTACTGCATAGGTCACGTTCACAGGATCATGCTGGTTTGCGTACAACTCCTTGAGACAAATGCGGAATTCGCCAGTCTTAATGTGCTGCAAAATAAATAATATCCTATTTATGACATGTATATTCGCTTCAAACGCAAAACTCTTTCTCAGCACAAAGCGAATCGAGAGTTCTCATTTCCAGCGAGGGATCTTTTCCAGGGCACCGTTCCCATGTCATTTTCTACGGGAAAAAAAGGCCTGTGAAGAACAGGGCGAAACATCATCAACAAAAATAAACGCTACGAAGTATTGCTAGAATAAAAACGAATAACAAATTTAGCAAAAATTAAGACTTACGAAGAAAAAATTAGGGAAGGTCCTCTAGAAGCCTGCAAATATCGCAAAAATCGCAAAAAGTCAGAAGAACTTTTATTCAGCAGCAACAACAAAAACAAAACACGCTAACAAATTACGCAATATAGCAATTTGCGCAAAAGTTCAGACTTTTAAAGGATAACAAAAAAATATTCTTGTTGTTTTTGCGATTTTTGCAAAATTTGCGGACTTCTTGAGGCTGTAGCTTTGTCTTTTTTCTTTTCAAGTCTAGAATTTTATTAAATTTGTTATTCTTGCTATTCTTGCGATATTTTAAATAACCAAAAAAAATATTGCTCCCTTTGCGATTTTTGCGAAATTTGACAAACTTCTTGAGGCCCTTCTTGGCTTTTCTCTTTCTAAATTTGATATATTTTTGTAATATTTGTTGCTTAGTCTTTTTGTCTAACAAAGAGACTCTTCCCTCATAAGAATATACACAAAAAGCAACATGGGTGTTGGTTTTGAAACGTGATTTCTTTTCGTTATCCCTTATTGGTGCATGAACGTGCTTACGGTAGTTATTATAAATCGATTATCGCCTACATAAATGATGATTTTTATTGATAAGCCCACGGCTACTTTCCCAGCCCTTTTTTGTTATGTCCGCCTTGGGAAATACGTAATAATTTCTAGATCGTTTTCAAGCACGTTTTCTTTATTACAAATTTAGCGTTTTCATCTTAGTTAGTTCAGTTCTAGTGTAGACTTCATGGTGTTAACTTCTGTCAGCCATTGGGGCTTCATTTCTATCTACACTCGTGCTCATCAACTATCAAGTTCAGCATAGCTTTTGATTCAAGATAACACTGGTGTGTGTGTAAACCAAAGTGAGTATAGTTTTCCTTTTCTGTTTTAGTTTTTTCAGTATCGATTTCATCATAGGAATTATAGAGCTTAGTTTTGGTTATCAATTTGCAACATCGTTGTTGTAACCTTTTCTGTTTATGCGAGGGATCTATTTAGTCTTGTCATCACTGAGCTACAGTGGTTTTAAGGGTTCTTATACGCTACTCTTCAACATGAGTATGCTGAGTGATTGATATCAGCAGCTTTATCGTCGTATTACTTTAATAACTTTATAGGCTGATTTAATGTATTTTCTAGTGTTATTTAGTTCCCGTTCGCTATTTGATATCATCGGTTTTTAGTCAGATATATTTGCACTCTATGTATTTTTTAGCTAAGTTTTCGTTCGATTTTATCGTTTTCAGTTCGAACCGACTTTGTACGACTTGTACCGATTTCACAACTTAAAGACCTTTTGTCTTGTCAATCGACCCCGTCGATTCTTCTGTATCAAGTTGTGACCTCTGGGCTAGGAACATTGATCTCTGGTTCAATAAATCTGTTCATGTTACTTCCTTCACTTCTCGTCGAGTTCGTTTTATGTCGCGCACCGTGTTAAGTGGTTTACTTGGATTTTTGGTTCTGGTATTCTGTCCTTGTAAATTACAATGGGTACTCGCCAAATAGGATAACCAGGAATCAGATAGATCACGTACTCATTAATAAAAGATTTAGGAATTCAGTGGAAGACACTAGGGTTTACAGGTCTGCGAACATCGGAAATGAAAACACCTTGAAGACATTTAGCATAGCCCTGAAGAACAGATATCAGGTACTTGAGGATGAAGGGCTAAAAATAGAGGAAGACGAAGAAATATAGCGTGACTTTCAAGTGATGGAGAGGGCGTACCCTGAGGTTGCAGATAGAGTTCTAGGTAGACCAGGAAAGTGGAAGAACCATTTACCAGTGACGCATCATGGAAACTTGTAGAGCAAAGGGAGGAAATCAATAAAAAGATTCTCAGTACACGATCAGAAAGGGTCGGGAGACAACTAAGGGCGAGGTATACAGAAAAGTACAGAGAAGTTAAGAAGAGTATAAAAGCGGATAAAAGAAAGTGGATGGAGAACATTGCAGATGGGCAGAAGAAGCTGCAAGGAGCCAACACATAAGACACTATATGAGCTTACAATGATGTTATGAAATGAAAGATCGAGATAGAGCACAACGGTTCTAGACAAGAATGAAACCCTCATCATTAGTAACAGTGAAGTAAAGGCAAGATGGACGTAACACTTTAAGGAGGTGCTTAATAGAAAAGCATCAGCAAACCCAATAACTGATGATCGGGACGATGACGTCCATGACAAAGTAGAAGAGATAGCAGTAGACAACCTAGCAGTAGGCAAAGTCAAGGCAGCGAAAAAGGGATTATAAAATGGGAAAGCACCGGGAATGACGCCATAACAGCAGAGTTACTGAAAGCAGACATAGAGTTTTCATCAGAGAAAATATATCAACTGATGAAGAAAATATGGCAGTATGAGAAGATCGCGAAGAGTTGGAGGCGAGGGCTCATCATCAAACTAGCAGAAAAAGGAAATACCAAACACTGCAAGAATTGGAGAGGCATAACCTTACTCTCTGTTGTGGGAACGATACTATTCAGGATTATTATCGATAAGGATAAGAAGTGAAGTCGATGACACATTATATAAGGAAAGAACAGGAAGGATATATAAAAGGCAGGGGGACGACAGAACAGGTATTTGTAGAGGTTTGTACTGCGGAACATCATTGAGCAGGTTAATGTGTGGCAAGCAACACTTTCTGAACTTCATAGATTTTGAAAAGGCCTTCGACTCTATGCACCGAGAAAGCATGTGGACAATCATGAAGAAATACGGAGTCCAAGAAAAGATCATTAGGATGGTAAAAATATTCTATGAAGACTTCAAGGGTGCTGTAGAAGACCAAGGGCAACTAGGCAAGTGGTCTGACATAAAAACCGGCGTCAAACAGGGATGTAACATGTCAGGTTTTTTTGCTCTTGATTGTTATGGATTTTTGCGAAATTTGCCGACTTCTCGAGGCCCTTCTTGGCCTTTTCCCTTTATGAGTCTAGAATTTTGTCAAATTTGTTACGCTCGTTATTTTTGCGATATTTGCGAGTAAGTGTTCGCAAATTTTCTTGTGATTCATTTCTATGCTAAAACTGCGAAAAAAAAAAATGGCTAAAAAGGAAATTTTTGTGTGACTGTGTTCATTCCAGGATAGAAGAAAACATATTTTTGCTCAGTTCATCGTTGACTGGGCAACTGCGCGCTCAGACGTTTTGGTGGCTGCCTCAAAATCAAAAATGACGAATTTGTGAGAGATCATGTGGTCTCACAAAACTTCTTTTCACAATTCTTTACTCTCATATCGACAAATTGTATTATTTACAAAATGTTTTTAGTGATAAAGATAAAAATGTGACTACCGTACTGGTTTTGAGTTCTTTCGCCTAAAGGCCTGCCATAAGGTCGCTTTCTTGCTAACACGAAATTACTGAAACTCTTGAAATTTGCAGGGAGCAGGAGAAACTACTTTTGGAAACACAATGTGTTAGATTTAAATAACAATGGTTGATAAACTGAAAGTTCTACGCGGAATAAGCCTTGGCTTAAGTTGATACATGTACATTATTTTACAGGGCTTAACTTCCTAAGGGTATTTCAGATCTGACATATTTATTTATTTACTTATTTTTTGGCATTCTGAACTCGTAAATATAACATACAACAACTGCATCTTTCCATACCTCAATCCATGCAGTAACAGACATGTGTGTTGGTTTCAGATTGCTGCCCTCGGAGTTGTGACTGGCTGCTATTATTATTATGGGTTCTTTGTCGTAATTTCTTGCAAACTGCAAATCCTAAGGATAGAAAACGATGGCTGTTAATATGATACTGGAAATAAAATTAAAATTATTATTTTTCCTTTGATACTTGGTGATAGGTGTCGAAAACTAGTCTTGTGAAGTATATTGAAAATTGATTTTTAGATCTGTCTATTCTTTTAAGTTTCGTTTTTGTTTCATTAAGTGGGTCAAGGTTAGTCTTGATTTGTCCACATACGTGTTTTCCTGTTTTGATCACTTGCTTTTACATGTACTTGAATTTTTGCTTAGCTCGCTAGGTGGTCGTGTTTGTGATGTTAGAGCTGACCTTGGTTCATTAGTCTCGTTGAAGTTCCTGTTTGGGTGCGTTAACCAGCGTTTTAGTTTTTCATTAGTTTGTAGCTTCTTGCCGATCGCAACCATGTCGGTTCAGTAATAACAAAACATTACCCACACCGAGTTTATCTTGATTTTATTCCCACGGTCAGCAAACCCAAACATGCCCAGCTTTGGCTATAAAAACCGCTGCTATCCCACGGCTAAAACTTAGTTAGGTCAGAGTAAGGACTGAGTAGAGAAGCAGAGTAAGAAGATTAAGATTAAGATTGTTCGCATAAGTCAAAGAAGAATAAAGACCAAGATGTAAATAAGATCCCTGGTACCTCATCGTGTGGCGAGCTAGTTGCTCAATCACACCCCCACGCTAGCTACGATTTTTCTCGAGGAATGGCCTGCGAGCAGGGTCAAGTGTGCGAGTTCGAGGGAAATTTTGGCGGCATAGCCGCCAGTGCAAAATTTTCCCCCGCACTCGCACAAGCCGGAGCCTCCTAAAAGGAGTACTGTTGTGAAGGTGGTGATAGTAATAGAAAACACCGCTTTACAACATAGTATGTGAAACATGGAAAACCTGTTGCATAGCTTTTTTATCTGTTAAATTGCTGAAGAACATAAAACATGCCAACGGATTATCGTAAAGTTACAGAACGAGCTCGCTTCCTACCTTACAAAATGCACCATTGTAGTTTGTAGAAACAGGGCTGTTGTTTGGAAAATTCACTTGTTTGCTCTCGGCAAAAAGGGGCCGGTGGATTGTTTCAAAGACCATCCAATTCTGAAAAAGTATTACAACATAGCTGCATAAACGCATCCAATTAGCAAGAAAACGTGCATCTGGTTTTGCAAATCTCTTTTTTAGCCAATTTCGTGCCAATTGGTCAAAACTGAACAGGTCCAAAAATTTGGATTTGGTTAAAAAGCGTTTTTTTTTCCGCTACAGAGTGGCCGTTTCAGGACTCTGAACACTTAGTTGTCTTTAACGGCAGTCATTTAAGAGCTAAAGCGTTCCTGGCTGGATTATTGAAGATATGATTAGCAATCACTTGTTGTGAAATGGAGTCTAAAATTTGAAACACAGTGCTGCGATATTCTTATAGTGGCTGCTCTTTTTCTCAGAAGAATATGAAAATAAGACTATGGAATTTTTATCAGCCCCAGCTGATGGAATATCTTCTTCCTTAATGTCCGCTTCTCTTTAACACAAGGTTCATTAAAGCCTTGCTTTCTGTGCTTTTTTTTTTTAGTGTTCATAATGTATATCTCTTAAGAAAAAAAAATGTAAAATTACCACAAAGATATCTTCATGCAGACCATCATAGTTCTGAAGCTCTCGAAGACAAATGTAAAAGGAGGAACTGGTTGCGTTCTCCACCCACAAACTCGCAGCGTTGTGCTTAAAGGCTGCACTTATATGTTGTGCTGTAACCAGGATTCTTGGGGCAGTAGCAAACTTTCCCTATAAAGCAACCATTAATGAAAATCAATGAAAATCAAGAATGGAAAGTCGTATCTCCAGACTAATTAATATTGTTAACTTTTAAATAACATATCCAAAACAAAGAATTAAAAAAAATCAGAATGAAAGAATGAAACACGATCTGCATGTACGAAGTACACGACTTTTTTTCGATTTGTACATGGCCTTTCCGTATGGTGGTGAAGTGTCTGGCCCCCACGAGTTTGGCCTTGGGTTGTACAAGGCCGGTTTTGTCCGCTTCGTTTCATCGTTTCAGTTTCTGTTGGTTTATGCTTTAACCTATCTAGGCATAATTGGAAGACGAATATTTGTCATGTATACAAAATTTAGTGCATGAATGAAGGCTTGTTTTCGCACTTTTAAAGGGTTTAGCCTGCAAATAAAAAAAATCTTAAACATACTTTGTGCTATGGAGTCCAACTTGAAAAAAAGCATTTTTAGATCGAAATTATTTGAAGAATAAGACATTTGACCGTGGTTCACATTGATAGGATATCTCGTATTTTTGTTGATTTATTTTTTGCTATGCAAAACAACTTTTATGGTTTTTAAGAATAATGCAAAATATCTGAACAACTTGATTTCGTTACAATCGGGCACCTTCCTAAGACATTAAAAACCCAGTATGGCGGCAATTGAAAAAATGATGCAATTTCCTACTTCAGCATCGAAATTGCGAGACTTACTGCCAACACCGTAAGATTCGTAATCATAGATATTACTAATGGGAGGGTGGCATGACCTCTCGCCACCTCTAGGTCCCAAAAAACAACTACCTTAAGTGCAATTCCAGAAAATGGAAACAAAATAGATAATTGCCTGGGGAAGGTTAACTTCTTCACACTGTGATCCAGTCCACCACTGTGAAATGCGTGATTTTCCCGCCACACCACCATCAGGTGCTCCTTGGTAAGCCATCCAGTCCACTGTGGCAAACTCCTTAGTAGAGCGGTCATTCCGTCCTGCTGCTGTCACGCAGACCTAAAGATACAATTCAACACATATTTGGTTAATTGAGATTTTACCTCGTAATTGCAGGTTTTTAATTACTGATGAATCGAGAATACAAACATTTTGCTCTTCGGGCTTCCTCGGTATACTTTTTTAATCACTGGATAACATTTGCAAAAGCTAAGGGCTACATATTCACAGGGAAAAAATCTGATACCAAGTTATGTATGTTACGTGTAATGTTAATTTTTGAGAATAAACAAGACATGCAGAGTAAGCAATATTAAAATGATAAAAGTGGTACAAGTTATAAAATTACCGAAGCACAACAGGAATTAAAGAACAGTAATTAAACAGTAATTACGTCTGACTCAGCAATTAAAGGACGATTTTTTTCACAAATCGTCAATAAAAGGGATAAGAGAAATTAATTATAAAAAGATACAAGACGAGTATGCGAATTTTTAAATCCTAGTAACTATCATCACTTGGTAGACCGCTGTCCTTTAGGATAAACTAAAACATTGTTTTCAATATTCACCTCAAAGTTTTTGTAGTTAACGGTGTGTACCCATGAAACTGTGGCGTCATGTATAAAATTTTTCCTGCTTATGTTCCAGTGATTGGTCGTTAATTGCACGTGTACCTCTTTGTCTGGATAGAAGGAGAATGGCGGAAATTCCACCACTTTACAGGCCGTCTCAGCCGATTTTACATGTCTTACGAGTGAAACCCGCCCGGTTTGAACAGGAAAGCCTAAATGGAGGCAAGAGGAGTGTAAAAATACACAAAAAGTTAGAACAAAGAAGGATAGAGGAACAAGTAGTTTTTGCTTCAATGTCAGGTGTAAATGCCCTATAAAAGTAATACCTCCAATTGGTAAGTACGCATTTGGCAAATTAGGCAAACAAACTAACAAACCAAAACAAAGTGATATCAAGAGCTAAAAACGTGGTAATGGACCCATCTTACAACTCATCTATAGGGATGGTGTGTGTGTGTGTGTTTGTGGGGAGGGCTAGAGCGAGAAGAGGAACTTGTGCTAAAAAGGCGGAAACAAAAGCAATACTTAATCCTTAGTCAGGCCTAGTAGATCGTCTCATGCTTTGTAGTTGGCAACAAAGAAGTAAGGTAAAAAAGCCTAAGAATTTTACCTGTACAGCTGCCAGGATGATAAAGCGTGTGGTTACTTTTGCGTTTGCAAATGTCCAGCAGACAAAAGCACTTGTTCTTGAATGTTGTCGAGTTAGATGAACATACGGGCTCTTCGTACGACGGGCAGTTGTCATCACATACACAACGAGCATCAAATGCAGAGAAAGCTTTGCAGATGGCATGGTACTCGCAAGTAACATTTGTGCACGGGTCAATATCTTTGAGAAAAAAATACAAAATCACTTCTTACGACAGGAATTTAACCAATTTTTTCCTAAACTCCTATCAGAAATCTTACTGAAGCATGAAGTGCTTAAAATAAATATACATTTTTCGGAAAAATATTACTCCATTCGGCATGCGGTCCTAGACTTAAGTCAGAAGAATTATAGAAGACAATACATTTTTAAGACTTTCACTACGTGTATATAATTATGTCCAAAAACTTATCTTTCTTGTTTTTCTTTTCTTTCTTTCTTTCTTTCTGATTTTGGATGCAATGGAAACAACAAATTACCTCCCACAATTGCATAGTCTACTGTAACTGGATCGTGAGACTTGCTTATTCCCTGGCTGTCCTTGATGCACACTTTGAAAGACAAACGAGTGATTTCCTAGAAGATAACAAATTCATTCAGTTATAACTGCTACAAATTTAGCAAGAAATACTGTTCAGTTCGATCAATTTACTACAACTCCAGTCAAACTTAAGTTACAAAAAATTTGTAGAATTCCTAAACAATGAACTAAATATTAAATTTACAACTTAGTATCTCTTTGTTCAAAAATTTCCTTAGTCTATCCAAGTAAGATGAAAAAAGAAGTGGAGCTTTCTGCGTATTAATTACGTTTCTAGTTCCTAGATTTTTAAGGCGTGGGTATTTCTTTTGTGGTGTAAGAAGTACAAACGCAAGAAAAGTATGTGCAGAAAAAAAACTTTTTACACTTATCTCAGTCAATTTTTTCGAGAAAAATCAATTTTACTGAAATTGAATGAAGTTCTTTTATTCGCCACTCTTTTTCTAGCCCACAATTGAAATAATAATAATAATAATAATAATAATAATAAATTTCTCGGTACAAAACCATAGTTGAAACGACAATTACTGTAATGACTAAGGAATTTGATTAAGTTAAATATAAAAGCGGTGCAGCCACTTCGAGCGCTTAATTCATTTTTACTCAGTTACTTGGAGTGTGGAGGCAATTGAAAAAAGAACTCTAAAATCAGTTTCAATAAATAAGGAAAGATAAATGGCTGTATATGGCCTGGAAAATTACTTACCTCGATCCAAACATTTAAAGCATTGCTCAGACGACCATCAGCCTTTATCCACAGAGCACTGGTAACGTTGTCATGTCTGGCAGACGTGAGGACACTAGGAGGCTCGTAAAATGGATTTTCGAATTTATAATCCTGAAAAAAAAATTACACAAAAAAATGCATTGATAAAGCCTTATTCAAAGATTATCACCTTCTTATTCCGACCTTGGTTTAAGAAAAAGTATTGTAATTCAAAGACCTTTCTGTAATTTTCTTGTTTAACATTTAAGACATTTAAAAATGTCTTAAAACGCATCAGTTCATGTACACTGCCTGCCTCCAACAGCTTTTTTTCTCTTATTCCAAATAGAACAAAGTTCTGCAAGTTTTCTAAAATAAATAAATAAATAAATAAAAGAGATTATAGTGCAACATCAAGGTTATAAAGACTGCTAGTGGATGCACTTTTGTACAATTCAAATACAGGTGTACAACAGAAATCAGGATCAACGATACGATAAACCCTATTTTGTCACTGATAACCGTACATTTATTATAAAAACAGACTGCTATAGTCTCTCCTAGAAATAGGCGATACACGTTTTCCCTTGAGCCGTACTAAACTAAACAGAGGCTCATACATGTAGAAGACCGTTAGTCTTTCCAACCTGACAAAAAGCATAGTTGTTTTCTTTCTTTGGTGCACCAAGTCCAGAAAAATGAAGCTTTCCTCTTTCAGTAATATTCCAAAACGCCGGGAGCACATCATACGCAAGCCAGTTCTTTTAAAAAAAGAGAATACACACAAATTTATTTGCAGATTTGCGGACGATTATTATCATTATTCTTCGTCCTGAGATGGGGAGTTCCGACAGACAGAAGTGCTGCAAAAAGCATTGGGAACAGGTACATCTAACCTAAATAAACTAGCACTTAAGACATTAACTGAAACGATTTTCTTGTTTTCACTGTTGTTTTTGATATATTAATTTTTGTAATACAAGTTGGAGAAGAAGCACGATATAGAATTTACTGTACATAGAAGTGTAGTGTGTGATGCCACATGTACTGGAACGCACCCTTTAGTTACCCAAAGGTGGACTTCTTTGCCACACAAACCCTGCGTGGTAATTTCGTGAATAGAGCAATAAAGACTAGTCTCCTCAGACTTCTCTAATCTCAACTTACCACTTTGAGACCTGAATGGATGCCGTCAAAGCTCATAAACTCCCTCAAGCAAACCACAAAACTATCCTTTTTGACGTCCTCTAGCCAAATGTTCATGGAGTCAAATGGTCGGTCGGAATGTTTATGTAGAACAGTCACAAACACTTGGGGTCTCGCCTAAGACAGAGTGTAACAAAAGAAGAATTATCTATGTCACAGAAGAATGAAAATGTAAGGTCTGGGATTCTACATAACCCTGATGTGACACTTTCAAAGTTCCTTCTAAGTGACTAATTATGACAGTAAAGCATGGGACTTCCGAATTCTCTATTCTACATGTAGCTTTAGGCTTAAGGCCCCTTCTTCCATGCCTGATCGATTTTGTCCAAGTAAGGATGTATTGTTTGTCACCTGTAAGTATGTTAAAGTGACTGATTGAATTCACCTACTTTACCATCTCACCTTATTCTGAATACTAAGCGATATCCTCTTGCACTGGGTTCTTGAGGTGAATTCATCAAATTCAACGATTCCCGAATCAAGACCTTGGTGCGAACCTTGAAATGCAAGCCAGTTGATCACAGACGCGCCTCCAGAACCACTGCCTGCTTCACGAACGCAGGCATCAAAACCAGATGTGGACACTGACTTCACCCAAACAGACGCTGGGTCGTGGATTTTGACATGTTCGCTTCCGTGGCTAAGCGTTGCAAACACCTTTACATCTCCAGAACCCTGGAACTGAGTATTGAAAGAAACGGTCTGGCAGCCATGGTTGTTTTGGGATGTGTCGGAAATATTCACCTTCCCAGTTTGAAAGACATACGCTTGAATACCATACATGCAAAAAAAGTTAAAAGTATTTTAAAGACAAATATCATTTAATTGCATTGAAGTAATACCCTGTCATCTGTATGCGTTCCCTTTCATCGACCTTGTATACAGTCATTGCACAGACAAATAAACCTAATTGTAACCACTCCATATTGACTCCAAGGGATTTCTTCATGTCCCAGTTCATAAGTGAAATGAAATGGACCTTAACACAAACCTTTACCAAGGAATCATTCGTATTTAAGAACGGATACACACATAAAGTTAAGACATTTTTCACTATCATCTACTTTCTTAAATTTGTGGGTTCGCGGTCATTTCTGACAGTTCAAAAAGGTAGAACCTCCCTGAACATTTTCTAAATGCAACGTGAATAAATAATCAAGTTGTTTTACAAAATGTTTCTTCTGTTGCAGAAACTGTAAGAAATCAGTAGTCAAGAATCATTCAATAGCTTAGACATTTACCTGTAGTGAGCTGCAAAAATAACACCTGAAAAGCGAAGTAACCGAAGACTTGCTTCGCAAACATTGTCTTCACTCTTGACTGTGCTTTACTTGCTGTATCTTACCTCTCCGGCAAATACTTGGTGGGTGTGTTTTGCAGCTCTATTTAAAGTCGACTGGTTTTGGAATGAGGAAGATTTTCTATATTTGAAACCTCTTTTCATAACGGGATTGAAAATAAGTTAATCAGATTCAAATCAGACGTTTCAGCGCTGAAAAGTGAGATTAGCTCCTTACTATGTTATTTTATGATTTAGCGGAGAGAGTAACAATTGAATTAAAAGAGAGTGTTCCCCGTCGTAAGACCACCGCACTATTTACCACAACAAGCTTCTCAGTAAAGGAAACAATCTAACACGACTTATTTACAATTCTTACCGCATTGCACAAGTACAAGTCTAACAAGGATTCCAATACATCTTCTTTAAAATAATACAAGGAATGTGTACTCTTCCTAACCAATGTCAGAAATTTTTCAACTTGGTACAAAATTGCTGATCAAAATTGCTGATCTGCAAAAAAAAAGGGTAATTGAAAACAAAAATAACAAATAAATAAGATCATAATATGCAAGACTATTTTCTTTCTTTCTTTCTTTTTTCTTTCAGGCACACAAACCTTTAAAATCAGATTTCGAGAAAATATGATCCTCCCTTGGAACAACACATTTCCTTCCTCAAGCGAGGTTAAAGGCCAGTCCAACCTCTTTAAACATTCAAACAGCTACTGTGCTTAACGCAAATCTCCCTCACGAAACAATTGGTCCACAGTGTCTTTATATTGCGCATACACTGTAAATTTGTGCTATAGCTACCGAATGCACTGGCACTTTTTAGGGACCCTATACCTTACCGACTAGTTTTCATTTAAATTATTATACCTGCCTGCATACAATACGATAAAATTTTAAGTATCAAGTTTTGTCTAGCGAAGTTCAAGAACAGTAAACTGACGTCACATTGTTACTATATTGTGTTGGAATTATATAACGGTGGAATTATATCACTTCTTGTGATCAAAGCTGGCGCAGCGTAATCAGGAGTCAAATAAAGACAGAAAAAAAAACAAGAGAAAAAAGAAAGTAAAAGGGAAAAAGAAAAGAAAGAAAACACATGGAAAACGTCCTCTGAAAATCGTTTATTGTTCAGTAACACTTAAACCCATTTAAATAATCGAGAGGACAGTTTTCGTGAAAGGATGATCTTCTTGGGTTCTATGCACCTGCATACATGTATTTTCGCACTAAAGCGAGGTTATAACTACAATGAAGTTCTATCTTCCGAAGAAAACAATCAGTCTCAGCTACAGTTTCATTTTTTGAACGTAGATCACACTATAAATTGGTGCTACTGAACAGTGCACTTTCACTTTTTACGGAAAGTACTTAGGTTTGTTTTAAATTACAACACTTGCCGGGAGTTCACAATACGTAAAACTGTTAGCACTTTTTTGACTAGGTTCATTACGACTTCAAAACTGACTTCACGTTGGTATTATTTGAGTTACATGTAAAAATAACGGTGCATAACGACAACTTCTTGTTAAGAAAGTAGACGCTGCGTAACAAAAATTCAACATCACAATAACAGATAAAATGTGGATCACTTCGTCTAACAATCATTTTAATTTGTTTCAGATTATTTAAACCCTTAAGATAATCCAGAAGTGTCGTGAAAAATAAAAATCTTCTATAGACATCGGCATTTCTTTGCTCAAACGAGGTCAAGAGAGAGTCACCTCTAAAAATCTCAATACAGCTTCTCGATAAGCTTCACGCAAATCTTCCGAGAGAAACTGACTATCTGTCTCAGCTACAGTTTGTAGGCACCCATAAATTGCTGCCAATGAATGTCATTTTTTAGGGAACTGATACAGTTTTAATTAAAAATGCTAAACCTGCCGGGAGTTTCAAATACGTAAAATTGAAAGTTACGTCTAAAAAGGTTTAAGAAAGGTATAAGTTGACGTCAGGTTTGTTTTTAGAATTTCATGTAAACATCACGGTGCACGACAACTTCTTGCTAAGAAAATAGACACACCTTTAAACCAGGATTCAGAAGAGAACTTTCTCTCAGCATCCCGTTTTTGTTTAGGCACATTAAATCCCCTTTACAACATCGAGGACAGATTTCGTGAAAAGTTAATTTTCTCTTGGCAGCTGCACATTTCCACGCTAAAGCGAGGTTAAGGAGCAGTCTCCACTTAAAACTCCCATTACAGCTTATGTGCTT
Source organism: Porites lobata (assembly GCA_942486035.1). NCBI lineage: Eukaryota > Metazoa > Cnidaria > Anthozoa > Scleractinia > Poritidae > Porites > Porites lobata. Next base: position 3,044,878 of record CALNXK010000049.1, on the reverse strand, counting down.
GCATGTATGCAAACCTTACAAAAACAAGAAGAAAAATCAGTCCCAGATAAAGTGTTGTTCCCTATAAATTGATTCTTCTTAACAATCTGAACGTACCGCCACTTTTTAGTGAAAGTATTCCTCCACTATCTTTGATTTAAATAACTTTACTTGCGGAGCTAACAATACTTAAAATTCCTTCCTCTACGATTTATCTACCAAGGCTCAAGGACCTCAAACTGACGTCACGGCGCTATTCGAGTTACATGCTAATATATGGCGCATGACTACTGTTTGTTAAGAAAATGGACACACCGTAACCAGGATTCAAAAGTAAATCAAAGCTTGGAAACTTTCTTCGAGTTATCTTTTTGTTTAGGTGCATTAGAACCCCTTTACATAATCGAGTACACATTATGAAAGATAAGATGACCTTCTCTTGGTATTTGCAGGAGCCCATAATGTCTGTGCATATTTTCGCGCTGAAGCGAGTTTAAGGACCATTCACCTCTTAAGCTTTCTACGCAAATCCTCCTGAAGAAAATAATCGGTCTCCAATGTTTTTTTTTCTTAGTGCTTTGCTATTTAGTTTTTCGCTTAAGTTTTCATGTTTTGTTTATCAGTCCTTGGGGTAGGGATTTTGCTTGGGGATTTGTATGTGAGCCAGCTGATTTCTTTAATTTTTCATGTTACGGCAACAGACTGAGAGTGAAATACATTCATCTTTGTAGTTGGCTTTCACTTAAACACATCCTATGGCAACAGACTGAGAGTGAAGTACATTGGTAGTTGGCTTTCACTTGAAAAAACACAAAAATAGAATTGGGTAAAACCAGACTATTGTCCTCAAACCAACTTTCAGCTGCAGTCACACAAGAGTAAAGAATGTGACTTAGGGTTGTATTCTCTTGCATCTTCAAATTCGATTAAAAAAAACTTAAAAGTCATTGTTATTGATAACCTGTTACACAGGAGGTAATGTAAACCCCACCTCCACCAACCCAAGAAAAGGTGGGTATTTCAGGGCTTCTGATATTTCGCGCGGTCGCGGAGCCGCGAAATTCAGGTACATCCGCGAAATCCCGCGAAATTCGGTAGAAATCTTATCAAATACATGTCTGTACAGCATATTTGAAACTTGTTTCAGCTATAGGGGCTATTTACTTGCCGTAAACTTGCAAATTTATCTTGGAATTCGTCACTGCAAACAACGTCCCGAAACTACCAGGCGCAAGTATGTTGCGAAAAACTGGGCACTAGCCATGATGTTAAAGGCCTTGCCATTGGTGCATTTCGGGAGCGTATTGTTGAAAGAGCAAATGATGACCTCTGTTAGAAAAACGTTAAAAATGCTGGTCTGATCAGCCCAAATCTGATCGATTTCTAGCGAAATTTGCCATGAAAATAACCACAAAATCGGCCCTTTTTTAACGATTGCTATTTGTTGAGGTTTGCCCCAAAAACTCCCGCGAAATTCCCGCTAAATCGGCCGATTTTTCCGCGAATTTGTCTCCAAAACTCCCGCGAAATTTGACTTTTTCTTCCCCGACCTATCGGAAGCCGTGGTATTTGTTAGAAGTTTCACCCCAAATATAAAAAAATACTGCTGCCATCACTTCTTGAGATTATTTTATGAAACGGCTTTTTAAAAAAAACAAAAACAAAAAGAAAATTAGAGGCTTTAGAGGCTTTTCTGTTATGGACATAGGAAAATTTTAGGCCTATAATGCATAAGGGAAAGGTTTTATGACAGTTAAAAAATTTAAAAACGTACAATATGTACAAGGATTTGTATGGAAAAACACTCCACTGTGACTGAGGAGCAACAGTTGTCCCCATGTCCCCATACAGGCAAATCCTTCTAACTTTCCCTGACTGCCGCAGTCACTACATACTTTTGAAACACACAGCTGAAGCTTTACAGGGCACCTAATTTTAATATGCTCTTCACGTCCTGCTAAAATCATTTTTCTAGAAAGAATTGTCTTTGTGCTCAAAGCACGGTTTGTTACATGAAGTCAGCATTGCATTGTCTTTTCTCTAAGAAAATAAAATCTACTGGCTTTACTCCACTGTCAGAGTCAAACCAAGCAACTGAGGCCATTGTTTCAATATTTCTTAACTACACGTGCACAGTATACATACATTTGATGTGAAAACAGAAGTCAGCAAAGGCAAGGTTACCTTAAGCATCTTTGTCCACACAGAAAAATGAATATATCAAGCATAAGATTTTACGAAAATAATAACCTTTTTCCTAGTGTCTCAACATCCTCACAAAGACATTCATTAATTAACTCAATAAAATTGGACTTGACTGATGGATAAAACAGTTTTCACTGTACACTCCTAGCCCTTGTGCATTAATGTGCAAACCATTGAATTATCAGTGTTAGTGTAGGAAATGGAAGACAGAGGCCTGTTACTACTAACAGGCTACTACTATTCACTGAGATGCGAAACTCAGCTGAATCAGCTGTGCTTAGGGGCAAACCATAGTTGAAAATTTATCACCTAAAAACAAAAAGAGAAAGGAAGAGGAATTTTAACACCTACCTTAGTTCATACCCTGATCCTAGAGTTTTTCTTGAAATTCTTCTTGGCCAAAGAGAGAGCGAACCGTGAAATGGCAACAATGGGTTGTGAAGAGGAGAGGAGAGAGAGAGAAAACCTCTGGTTCTTGGCTTGGCCTCAAATCTCACTTTCATGCAGATGACATGCAGATGACAGCTGTCAAACATGTCAAACTGCTAATAAAAAAGTGACCAAATATGGCAATTTAGCAAACATGTGAGCAGGAGTTGACCCGGGGAAATTAATATTGTATCAACAATCCATCTCCACTCGGGTGGTGAAAAGTGATAAGATGTCACTTGATCTTGTTGATAGCATTAATCGGGGTCAAGCATGGAATTTGCCTGGTAATTTGCAGCAGTGTTTCGTAGCAAGAGTCCAGGAATAAAAACTCCGCTAAAAGAAACCAGCATTGTTCCCAATGACTTCTGCAGGATTTGCAGAATTGATTTTAAAACCAGTGGCCGATCTAAGATCAACGTTTTTTGAAAAAATAACAAGGAGTTTTTGAAAACATTATCATCAGTTCTGTCGTCCGCTGTTATACAACAGAATACGATGGGAGTATTGCAGATAATCTGCCAGAGGTGCCAACGAGAAGTTTTGCAATTTTTGAGGGTGTTAGAGCAATTGGAAAAATTCTGGAAAAAATGTAACAAGGCCCTAAGAATTCAGTTGGCAGAGAGTTGCACAGGAAATGACAGAAGTGCTGCATGAAAGATTCTCCAGATGTTGTGTCTCAATGTTGTGTCTCAAAGGCAATATGTAAAAGGTTTTCAAAGGTTTTACGCCAGTGAAGATGTGCGGCCTGTCACCCCTTGCAGTTTTCACTTATTTTACAAACAATATTCTTCCCTGGTAGAGGGAGGCAAAATTTACCAAAAGAAAGGAGGTGAGAAATATCCTCAGCATCCCCTCAGTAGTTAGAGTCAAACGAACCAATCAAATTCATTTGCATGTTTCTAAAAATATCAACCAATCAGCACCAGAGGGTCAGATCCTGACCCTGTCATCTGCATGAAAGGAAGGTAAGGTAACAAGAGGTTTTACTCTCCCTCCTCGCCGCTTCGGGACACGTTGTCGCCGCTTCACGGCTCGCTCTCTCTTTCACGAAGAACATTTCAAGGAAAACCTCTGGGACCAGGGTACTATCTTCAATACAACTGCCTTTTTCATCCTGCCTGAAGTTTGCGCTCTACATTTTTATACTGACCGACCTTGAAATTCAGTTCGCTTTATCGAAATTTTCGACAACGTATATACTTAAACTCATTTAGTAGTAAACAATATGCTATAAGAGAGAAAGAGATCGAGACAGAATTTTCTTCTCTTTACGCCAAAATATGACCACTTACCTAGTTGGCACATTCCACTGTTTCTCTCCAAAATGTTGACGCGCAGCCCGTTCAGGCGATAAAATCCTCGTTCGGTTTTCCAATTCACATGGCCACATATTAAAACTCTCTAAAGAGGCGAAAAGAGGATGATTGTGGAGCCTGCGATGAATTTCTTGCTTTAAATACGCACACACTAGATCATCGTTGGTCGCCATTTTACAAAATATCGTCCAGGCGTTACTCGGAAACCGAGGTAAAGACTAGGCAGTAAGACCACTGGGGGTGCACCGGGGGTGGGAAATTTTGTTCTTCCCCCTTCGTGTAAGTGCCCAATTGTCGCTCTGTTCAAAGTCCGGAATAAATTAACCGATTCGAAAGGGAAGTAATGATGCTTGAAAGGGAAATAATGAGGGGAATAGGCTGGAGCTGAAAGAATTTCAGCGGATACGAATTTCGGCTTAAGAAAATAGAACTGCATTTTTGTTGCGACTGGTCTAGGGTCGTGCCAAATCGCAATGACCAGTCTTTGACTTCATCTTAAGCCTGTTTTCCCCTCTCATATCTCTTTACGTCGGACAACTTTAGCTGCTCATTTTTCTATGCCACTTTTGTCTTACAAGCGACTTTGATAAACTGGGAAAGCTGAATAAGAGAGCTCTAACGAGTGTGCAAGTATATCTGCCCACCGATTAGACCCAGTAATAGCAAATTTCCGCCGAAGAAAGAGAAGAAAACCACGCTTTACAACCGTAGACTTCAAAACAAGGCTTTATTGGATTACAAATCATTGAAATCCTAAGGTCCATGGTGCATTGAAAAAATCTTCCAGAAGGCCATTTGCACTATGACATCATTTTACTATTACGACCAGAATCCTTCAAGGTTTTGCTTTCTTGTGCAAATGAGGGCTTTTGTTATTCAAACCTCACTGGGATAACCAAATTTAAATATGAAAGAAGAAACGAAAAGGATTCTGGTTGTAGAAGTAAAATAACGCCATCGTGCAAATGGCCTATTACGTGTCTCCAAATATTATTGAGAGGAGTAGGTAATCACGTGACCGTACTCCGACCGACCGACGGAGCGTCGGTCCGCACCACAGGACAACCAATGTTTAATCTCACACTTTCTAGCTAGTTTGGGAGTCCAGGTGCAACCTGATATTGCACATCCATGTTGTGATCAATTGACAGCTGTCAAAACAGGGTATCCACTGACCAGTATCACCTGATCGTATCGCGGGCTCACGTTTGACCCATCGAGGTCAAGTACTTTTTGAAGTTATCCGCTGGCAAGTTACTAGTTTTCAACGATCGCAGGCTCAAGTTCATTTTTAAAAAAAAATGCATAGGAAATACGTTGTGTTTATGAGCTGCACTATTACAGTGTAACATGCTATCACTCGTTCTTGAAAATTGAGCGCGCAGCATTCTAATTGAAGACACAACATATAAGCTGAGTAACCAACATTCAACTTGAAAAACCAAAAACCAACTTTGCAATTTCAGTCTTCATTTTGGGGGCCTCTTTTTATTTCATTGTAATTATGACATTAAAGAGATACATATTTCCTCTAAATTCTATTCGGAGTTACTTCAATGGTGGTCTGAGTTTCGTAGTGTTTTCGATAGTAGAAGGGAATGTCAATATATCTTGTGGAATAACAAAGAGATACGCTTTGATAATAAGTCTGTTTTCTACAAAAAAAAAAAAAAACTTTTTGAACAAGATTTCATTTTCGTAAATGATCTTTTGTTGGAATTAGAAACTACAAGTTCTTTTACTATTACTTCGAATAAAATTAGCAATTTAACTACCTAATTTGGGCAGGGCTTCGTCACTCTGTTCCGAAACATTATGTAAAGAATAGCAATTGTCTTCGCTCAGAACTAAGCTTAACACTGACAATCGATAATAAAGAATTTGATATATTGGAAAAGAAATGTAAAGGTTTTGACAGAGCAAATGTGATTTTTGCTACTTGTATTTGATACTGAGAGGTCGTGGCACGCATGTTGATTTTCTGCGGTTTATTACTGTTTCTGGTCGGCATTATTTGCCCTCTGAAGCAAGAGCGTTCTCTTTGACCTCCCTTTGAAATGTAAAGCTCTTTGTGCGGCTAAATGATGGTTTCAGGTTGTTTAAGTTTCTCCAAAGTGCCTCCTAGATCTGAATAACTATAAGCGATTTTATTTTTGTCCCTAAATGTGACGGTTTCCTGCAATGTTTTGTCATGCTGGGCCCAGCTCGATCGTTAGCGTCTTTAGCAGGATGAAAAATTGTCACGAATAGTGATCAGATCTCGAAGAATGGATTGCAGCTGAAACTAAAGCTACATGAACTATGGAGAATTGCGATGTGTCTCAGTCTTGACTGCTCTTAAAGCAATGATTTTAAAACTTCAGCTTGTTTTCTAAGGATAATGTGAGGCTTTGGACCTGTTCTGCCTGTTGGACTGGAGCTCGTAGTTCCTTCCTTGATTATAACTTTTGAATTGGCTTTTTTAATAACACTATTAACAGTCTTTAACGTTGTTGAGCTCCTTGTTGCCCATATTGATTTAGGAGAACTTAATGAAAATGTTCCTCTAAATATCTTTTCCAAAGTGGCTGGCAACAGACGCCGCTATCTAGGTTGTGCAAAAGGAGGGAATAGGGATCGAGACCGGAGACTGGAAACAACAAACCCCTTGTGGTTGGCCTGTTACGTCAGCCTTTGACGTAAGATACATTTTGGCGGACAACGCTGTCCGTGCAACGAGGTCAAGATTTTGCAACGATGAGGTTTAATCTGTGACGGCAATTATTCACTACCCATTGCGTCTGATACGAGTTTAATATCGTTTTAACATCGGACTATCAAAAAAGATGATCAGACTTATATATAACGCCGAGTACTGAATACTGAACTGAATTACAAAGTTGTTGGTTTTTGGTTTCTCAAGTTGAATGTTGGTTGCACTCAACTTACATGCATGTTGTGTATAGAAGTAGAATGCTGCGCGCTTAATTTTCAAGAACGAGTGATCATGTTAAATGTTGGTAGTTAGTTGAATTATCAACTTTGAATGTTGAAACGTGAAGTTGAAAGTTGGGGGTTATAACTTAATGTTAGCTAAAGAGTTGAGTTTCGGCAGGGATGAACACCATACTCATCTATGCTCATAGAGGCTCTTTACTCTGCTAAGACAATTCAGTTCTATTTCTTGGCATTTAAATGAAGAATAAATGACATTGCCCATAACAACATTGGCTGCTTTAAAGAGGTAAAAACAAAAAACAATAATAGCATAAAATAGTATTACTGAATAGCTTCACTCTCATAGAAGGATAAAGTGGCCAAGCTTGCAAACAAAATGACCTATAGCTAGTAGAGAGCGTCATACTGAGAAAAATACTGATCTGTGCTCAGTGAGAGAAAACAAGGATATTTCACAGGGAAGGCAAACTCTTTATAGCTATCTACAAACGTTAATTTATAGCTTACCTGTGCCTATCTATCTGTGTTTAATCGTTTTGGAAGAGATTTCCACTATCGCGAATAAGGTTTCTCCATTTGATCAGTTCAAAACAAAATCACTTCAGACGCGTTGGGACCTGAGGACGACCAATATTGTTTCCATGAATCGAATTTAACGAATATCTTAACAGTTTGAATCCGCACAAACAGTTGCTAAAGGAAGTTGAAGATGGGCCCGGGGCAAATATCTTTCCTAGACACCCTATTATTCATAAGAAGGACGAGGGTGGCAGCAAACGGCATATAATAGAAAACAATACAATACCTACTTGAATTTGTCAGAATCGAATTTTCTGTCGAGCTACTAAATTACTAAAAACTCCCGTTAACCTGCCGTTATTTGTTAAACCCCGGTGCAGTTAAATTGGTCCCTAAGGAGAGTCATAAAACATAGGAACGCAGGAACAATAAAGGGGCTCTACTCGCTAGTGCTATACAAGGTGGCCTCTGAGATTCCTAAGAATGCTTACAGGGATAAGTTCTAACAACCGAAAACACTCCCTTATAGCAAATTTCTAACATGGAACTATGCTACCAACAAAAAATTCCTTCTGGTCCATCATAACGACAAAACCAGTCGTGCTATGGTTAACCGCTGTTGGTCCTTTAGCACCTCATTTTGTTGTTGAAACTTCTGCAATTGATACTGCGAAAGCTCCAAATACAATAATTTGTACAAGTTAGCTGCTAATCACCGTTTTTGTCATGAGTGGAGTTACTTTGAAAGTATCATGAAAGAGATGGTAGCTTTCTTTCTCAGCAAAGGTATAGTAAAAGGCGGAGAGCTGATTATTTATTTATTTGTTTATCTATTTTTTGCTGTGACTTATTTTTTGTTGGTCTGTTGATGTTTTTGTTGTGATTGTTGTTGTTGCTGTTTGTTTGTTTGTTTTTTATGCTTTCTTTGTTTTATGTTGCCGCCCGGTTTCAAGCAAGCACTTCATAATAAACCTCCAACTCATCTGGGCGGAAATTATTCCCGTATCGTGTTCCAACCCAGGTCCTCGGCCTATAGTCGCAATAGGGACCGCTGCGGAACGAGTGACAATTAAACTGAGAATTGGTATTTCCTCCCGCATTGTTCGCAATATTCATATCAAAGCCCCCACCAAAGGTTGGACCATAATAAGACTTGCTGTAAGTGGCGTATTGATAGTAGCCGTTGGTTATGTCCTGTTTGAAGTATCCATACCCTTTGTAGTTTTTCAGTGAGTACAAGAAAGTATTTGTCGAATATTGATAACCAGCAGACCCTGAAGAGAGAAAAAACAGAACACAAACAATTAGAGATTCAGTGTAACTCAGTCGAGTTCAATAGACCATTTTACAATTATGGATGGAAACGAGGCTGGAGTGGACCTTGCTTTGATACAACCATTTCTGCTTTCTTAATATGTATATCGTGTTTTTTATTCCAACTAGTACTTTTTAAGTATAATTTCCATAAGAAAACAAAGGAGGTTTGTATCAAAACATTGTTATGCTCTAAGGTGCAACAGGCACTTCATTGTACCTAATTGCGAGACAGATCGTTTTAGGAATAGTTTTATTATTAGATCCTGTACGTAGATTTTTAGACTTTTTATCACAATTTTCACACTTTTTTATTTACTGTAATTAGTTTTATGTACACATTTTATCAATTGCATCATTTGTAAATACACAATTCAGCATTTGGGCAGCAAAGTATTGGTAAAAAACTATCTAACTATCTATCTATCATGGTCAACCTCAGTCTTGCACTCAATCGAAGTCTAGGATACTAAGCCCACAGCTGTAAAATGGTGTATTTTTAGGAAACGGTGGTAGGTTAGTAAATACTGAGAGCAGGGAAGTAGTATACAATGCGTGAAATATCACATAAACCACGCTCAAATCCTCATGAATTGGAGCATCACAAGTTGCCACCAACTTCGTCCCCAGGGCTTTTCCATTAGAAAATTTAAAAGAAACGGCGGTCCACCCCTATCAGATTTCAAGAAAATGACCTGGTAGAACCAGTTGCAGTACAGCAGTACTAAGCCCGACCTTCTCCACTAAGCCCCATACCCCCGCGGCCTCAAACGCGTTTGTTACAAAAAAAGAAATAAATAGATGAAAACTAAATTATAAATAAAGCAGCCCGAGGGCTCAACACAGTTTTTTTGTTGGCATGTTTGGAGCGTTTTAAGCAGAACAAACATTTATATTTCTAGATCTGGATACGTCTAATCCCCGATCATACAGGAAAACGCACGGCCAAGCCGTTGTACGAGGAGAAGCCAGTGGCTAAAACAGTTGTCATTACCGATAATGCAAGGAAAATGTGCCAGATTGTGCCAATCAAAACCACTGGTTGTCAGAAAGTTTTTGTCAATAATACCTATGGCTAATGTTTAGAATGCAGTTCATGCTTCAGCAATGTTATAAAACTGGATAAGATTGTCAGGTTGCGAGTATTTGATTAAACTCTTACCACACAATCCTCTCCAACTAGCAGTATTGCTAGTGATTAATAACAATCTACTTAAGACTAGAGTTGTTTTGAACTACTTGCGAAAATTTTGAAGGCCCCATCTCTCCTTCCTTTGACATTTGGGGTTAATAACCGCCGGTTTTAATTCAGTTCAACTAGTCGATACCTTCCGAGTCGTATCTTAGCTATTTCACACACTTACACTTCCATGACTTGTCGCTGTAGCCTCCAAAAATATAGATTCCGACCCTAACAATTGTTACAGTGGGTCCTTTGTTATCGCAATTTCTGTGAAAGGTCTCTGAGCTCCAGCCATGATTAGAGGCTCTATAACACAGTTGCCAATAACTTCTGTCTGGACTTTGCAAGTGCGGAAGAAGCCAAGTATTTAACTGCCTTATCTTGCTGGCATCATTCGCTAAAATAACGGAGTCTTTGAGACCACCTGGTAAAAAGAAAGTAAATCATAAATTCATCCTTTTAAAAGATGCTGTATTTCGGAAACAGACAACGACTCCAGCATTTGCTATACCTACAAAAAACAGTTGACTAATTAAAAATATCGGCGGGGTTAGCCTAAAATAGACTCAAAATTAAAGTACCCAAGAAAGTCAGAAGCAACCAAAAAAAAAACAAGCAAATCTCGCTTTCGGTGTATTTGAAATTTCATTAAGAGTATATTCTTGGACAAGACCATAATCAAGATGATTGACAGGGAGAGAGGGGTTGTTATTTGGTGACATAAATATTGGTGGACAGCTTTTTCCACAAAATAGAAGTTAACAATTGTCAGAGTGGTAAAACGAATAGAAGAAACTGAAGTAAAGCATATAATTCGGCTTACGATGAGGAGTGCATGTTTTCCCGTCACCAATGTAATTCGCATTCACGTCGCACTTGCAAGTAAATGACCCTTCTGTGTTAGTGCAGATTGCATTGGAGTCACAGTCATGGGCGTTGAGCGAGCATTCATCAACATCTGGAAGATAAGAAGACTTTTATTTGTTTTAAGCTGGACCTTCTTTTTTGTCAACGAATATCATAGTCATAGGAGTGAAATTTTCGAGACCTAACAAGAACAGTAGTAGACCATTGAGAAGAGATGGGATTCAATTCTGTGCATGTAAGTAGTGGCGAATTCAGATCAGAGGGCTCGGCCGAGAAAATGATTTTACTCATGACAACCCTTCGGGCTTCCGTTAAGCCTAAAAATAAGGAGGGCGTACGGGCCGCCGCCGAAGATGTAGGTTTGGAACATACGAAACGCCAAGTTAAAGCCTTTTTTTCTTCCGTTTAAATTTCCTTATGGTTATCACCGCAGTTGGTTTTTGTTACTTAAACGACATCAGTAGAAGAAGAGCAAGTAGAACAAGAAGAACAGCGAGGATAGAAACATTACCGTTTACCGGGCAGTTTTTATAATGGCCCGCCACACAACAGGAATTATTTATGAAAAAATATCAAATAAATAAAAAGTCTACAACTTCTATAAATGTCTGAAAATGATCTGCAAACCTTAAAATGTGCTAACGAGGCGTTGTCTTAATTGGTAAACTTTTCCGAACATTGCGTGGGAAACTATATCTCTATATACGCGTGACCTAACTAATTCTATAAACGACAAGCACTAGCGAAGTTCCTATGCTAAGTCTTTAGTTTTTTTTTTTTTTTAACAGAGAGGTGGCAGAACGTTGTAATTGGTGGCGGATCTAGTACTATAAGCATGTGAAGAACGGACATGTTTGAAATAGGACGTGCAATAATCAGGACAATGATCTTGATTTACTTTGTGTAGAATGAGAAGTTTCTTTATACCTATGATGTCACCTATTGGCAGCCAACCTAATTTATCAAAAAGCTTTACAGAGCTGTCGTTTATAGTGTTCAGTATTTGTTCAAAGGCTTGTACCTCGACAGGTTCGCCCATCCCCCGTGAAGCCGCTGTTACATGTGCACGTGTAGGATCCATCAGTATTATAACATGTCGCACTTCTGTCACACTGGTGACCTGAAGAACATTCGTCGATATCTAAGGCAAAAAAAATTACTTTTTACGAAGGTTTCAAGGAATTCAAAGTACCATGGGATTTTGAAGCTTCTGGCATATTAGCCCCGTCAGCATAAAAGAAAACCTCTCATAATGAATCCCCGAAAGCTTTAGCCTGCGTAACAACATCTAACAAGCGTTCCCGCTCGGGTTTGTTGAGAAAGTTGTTACCAGAGCAGAAAGCTATACCCAGTCTATGAGAGCTTAGATTTTGAAATTGCAGGAAAATCAACAACCGTTCCTCCTTTAGTTCCCTCTTTGGGCTGTATTCAAAACTATAGTATGGTCTCTATACCTATGAACTAATTTTTGGTTTGCAACCACTTGACAAGGCGGCCATTTTGGGAGTCAAACAATATAATTTTCTTTTGGAGGAATTTACATGAAAATAGAGTTTAGTTCCCAGAGGAGAGAAATGTTTTTGTTCTTGATCACCAACATGGCCGCCGTGACGTCACTTGCAAATC
>CALNXK010000049.1:2940000-3030000 GCA_942486035.1 Porites lobata | reverse complement strand
GCTATTCACATGTCACACGTCTATCAAAACTGTCAACCCGCGAACGGACTCGCCTGGACTGGATGAATGAAAAATCAAAACATTGTGGCGATGAACACTTTTAAAAACTCATCGAAATTTTAGGAATTTCAACAGCAGGACAGCTAAAAAAACCTGGCAGATAATGAGAAAAAAAGAATTTTTAAGTAACAGCCGTCGAAATTACTGTGAATTTGGATTTTCGGTGCAGTTACAAAAGTAAGAACAACGGAGAAAAACTATTACCTCGGTCACTTGTTATGAAGTTGTTTGAAGCCACCAGCTGGTTTTGCTGAACGAGAAAAAGAAGCTATACTGACGCTCGATTGCTGTAGTGAATGGCTGCATAGCCTGTATTCTGGTTGCTTGTGATTTATATTCTTCATGTCGGATAAACAAGACGCAGTTATCTATCGGCGAGTGAAGAAACAACACTTGTCTTCTTTCGTAGCTGGTCAAGGTACTTTAGTTCCATGAAGTTTCATGTGTTTTCGTTAAACTTTCAAACAAGCTCTTGTAGCTTTTTTGTTTCTTTGTTATTCTCCCGATGAAATTGCATTTTCTAATATTCTAAGAAATGAATGAAAACGATTTGCTTCGGGCACCATTCTATCCTTCGCGGAAAAAAAATCTCAGCTAGCTTCCAATTTTAAACTGAGGCGCACACCGACCATATATGGAGAGCATGGTATAATGGCTCATATACCATAATGGCTAAGCCAATCAAAACGCTAGAATTGCATTATCAAATGATTCAGTTTTTAATAAAAAGATTTAGCCAGGGCTAAAAGCGAGGCACTCGTTAACATCTATAGTTTACTAAACAAAATGTATAGAATCGTGTAACGGCAAGAGGCGAAGGCAACGAAAACAGCCAAAAAAAATCAGTAGGTTTACTTAGCAAAAAAAGACTCTGCAAGTGAAGCACATTTTTGTTTCTAATTAGCAAAAACAACTTTGCACGCTTTTTTGTACATTTCTTTGCCGTTGTTTTGCAACGACTACAACGTGAAACTTGCAGAAACTTCCTGGTTACACGTTTTATGGAGGAAATGTTTATGTGTTCCTGTTCACTTTTTTTTCGCTGCCGCTAATTTTCACATTGGTGGCAGCTAGCATTTCCCCTTTTTCTCACCGCCGCTATAAAATTTTTATGTTTTTATCTCCAAGAGGCCGGGAAGCTATGCCATTTACCGCCGAAACGCGTGGGTGCTTGAAATGCAAAATTTCATCCCGGCTTACATGGAAGGGGTGGACGTAAGTACGGGCGTACCCAGTATGGACGATTTTCTCAGAACCAAAATTTCTTGGATGCATAGATTACCAAATTTTCTTACCCATGGTGCTTAATAAGCTGAAAATTGGTTCAAACCAGCGATGTGAACAACGTGATGGTGAGCGATCGAAAGGGGGTGAGCACATGGAAAGGCTCCCCTAAGAATGATATAGTCCGGAACGCCCTAAATTCTGATTGGCTGGAAATAGGATAGGCTTGGAACCTGCCGCCTTAACCTGCAAACCATTATTAAATGCCTTGCCATAAAATCCCATTATGATGTCGTCATAACGGTGTCTAGATTAATGTCCAAATTTTATCATCTCTGAAATTGGAAAAAAAGTTGCTGAGAAAAAGCTTCTGGCATATTAGCCCCATCAACATACAAGAAAGCCTCTCATAATGAATCCCCGAAAGTTTAAGCCCGCGTAACGGGATCTAACAAGCGTCCCTGCTCCGGTTTGTTGAAAAAGTTGTAACCAGAGCAGAAAGCTACGCAGTCTACGAGAGCTTAGATTTTGAAATTGTTTGGAAATCCACGTACGAACTTTAAATCCCTTTTTGGGCTGTATTTAAAACTATAGTATGGTCTGCGTTCCTCTATAATATAAAATTAGGATAGTTAATAAACTTCACTGCTCAGAGTTGTTCATAGAGATTAGGTTAATGTCCAAATTTTATCATCTCTGAAACTGGAAAAAAAAAGTTGCTCAGAAGATCTCCCTCCTAATTTTTGCCAGCCTATCTTTAAACGCTCATTTTACTACTATAATACGCTGCTCCGTATTTAAACCCCTCTGAGGAGTTATTTGAAAAATAAATTTTCAAGCAATTTTACGGTAAAAGTATGCTTTTTCTACCTAATAAGTTCGCCCCAAGCTAGCCTTAAACTCACAAGAGATGTCTCTTTACCATTGGGTGAGTTTCTTTGATGACTATGCTTCATGAATTAAACGAAAAACTACAACTTGGGGATTCGAACATAATACCTCTGCAAAGAAAGCCATCACCGGCATATCCTACGGAGCACCGGCAGCTATAGGAGCCAATAGTGTTTGTGCAGATGGCGTTCTGATGACAATGGTTATTGTTTCCTCCACATTCATCAAAATCTAATTTTAAAAACGAATGCAAAACAATCGTTCAGTCAGTCAACCTACAAAACAAATAATGAAACGATCGATTGTCAATCAACTTTTTTAACAAAAGAATACAATTCAAAATCGTTGCTCATATGAGTCAATCAGCACAAAAACCGTTGTGTATGAAGGGGTAATGCAGTGCTAAAAGCGTTAGCTTATGGATCCTTTTTGAGACGTCTAATTTCCTTTTTCGCACGAGTACTGCCTATTTTTCTTTCTGGACTAATCCTTTAATTTATACTATTTCTGCAACAAACAGATTTACAGTAAACTCAAACTTTTTGTCAGCTAAGAAGCCAGAGAAATGGGCCATTTGCACGATGACGCTTTTTTTACTGCTAGGACCAGAATTCATTTCGTTTTTTCTTTCATATTTAAATTTGCTAATCCCGGTGAGGTTTAAATTACAAAAGCCATAATTTTCATAAGGAAGCAATACCCTGAAGGATTCTGGGTAGTAGTAAAATGACGTCATCGTACAAACGGCCTATTGGTTATCAAGGTGTAAATTGGTGAAAGTCAACTAGGATCTTCTCTGGCAATAAGACAGAGACAAAATACAAATGAAATAAATAAAAATAACTCTTAACGCCTGGAAACGTGAAAGTAGACCATCTTCGATTTCTGAGAACCCACACTTTCAAAATGAGGTCAAGAGCAAACCCTTTCATGAGGAAGTATTTTTATAATCTCTTTTTGAAAAAGGCTTGGGGCAAATCGGAAATTGCTTTTGAATAGGAACTAATAAAAATACTAATAATAATAGTAATAATAATAATAATAGTAACGCCTGTTGGTATATAAAAGAGGTAAGTCACCCACAAACCTTCTGAACAGGTGTAGTTATGGCAAGTACCACAGTTTACATCATTCCACATAAAACTATGTCTGACTCCTAAAGTGTGAACGCAATCTTCATTGTTGAAGTTGTTTGGTTGGTTCTTCGCCCAATATGAAAAGTTACTGGTTTGATTATCTGCCCAGTCGAAAGTACCCTCAATTAACCTATCGTTTAGCCCAATCCAGCCCTTGGCACCATTCAGCCGATGCTGAATATAGACGTTTTCTTCTTGATTCCGCACAGTGGTGAGGTTGCCGCTGTACGCTTGGCAGATTTTCTCAGCTTCAGTCCAGTTTTTGCACGAATGGCTTGTCGAGTAACAAATACCATTAAAATATGACCAGCCCGGTTTACATACATCTGCAATATACAAAACATTTTGTGTGAAGTAAATAGTGCGTAACAAAGAGAAAAAAAGGCCTAGGCCAAACGTCGAACTTTTCATGAGACGAACTAAACTTAGTGAATTAAGTTCATGAAACGTTGTTAGCGACGCCTGGCTCAGTAAGTTCGTCTGAATGAGTTTGGATCGTCCAACACGTTCAGACGGACAGAGCGTCCGAAGATCGTCTCCGGGACAAACGTCGATCTTCACATGTGAGGACTAAACTAATAAATTAAAAAAAAATTGTTCGGTAATGTATATAAAATCGTTCGGGAGAAAATAATTTTATTACTGATCTGATTAAGTTGATTGATTCCACGCGTCCTATAAAGTTAACTTAAGTTAGGTCAATTCAAATTAGAGTTTGGTTCGTTTCATGAAAACTTCGACGTTTGGCGTAGGCCTTAGCTGACCGAGTAGTTTTTGGAAATAGAAACAGATGCTTGTAGTAAGTGGGAACTAAGAAAATACATTCACTGGTGATTACTTACAGGAGATATGAAACAAGGAGTCTCTAAGTTTACTTGACATCTACCAAAGCTTGCTGGGCATGAGAAAGTCTTTGCAAAGAAAATTTGTTTTAATCATTTACTAACACACCTGCTAGTACTGTATAGGACACATTCACAGGATCATGCTGGTCAGCGAACAACTCCTTGAGACAAATGCGGAATTCGCTGGTCTTGATGTGCTGTAAAATAAGCATATCATCTAGCATCATATATTTCGCTTACAAGAAAACAGTAATAGCTCAACTTTTAGAGAAGTTCGCTTAAACGCCTGTAACTAAGTCATTTTGAATTCCTATCTAAACAACAACAAAAAAAAGAACTTGGGAAACTGACCTTGAATACCACATGGACAAATAGATAAAACTTTTCGCTGGGCGACTATGACTGATAAAGAGACTGCATTAACAGAGCATGGTGTAATTTAGCTCATTTGCACATTTCCTACAGGGTTGTTAGGTTGATCTTACTTATTTTGGAGAAAGAGCGTTGTATATTAGTTAAATAATTTGAGAATACCTCAATCCATGGGGTCACGGACATGTATATTGGCTTCAAATTGTTGCCCTCTGAGTTGTGACTGGCTGCTATTAATACTATGGGTTCTTTGTCGTAATTCTTTGCAAATGGGACGTCCTAGGGACATAAAAAGAAGGCTGTTGATATAGCATTTGAATGAGCGTCCATTATTGATCAATGAATGGTATAGGTGGCTGAAATTTATCTGCGCTGACTCGAAGGAACAGGTAATTTTTGAGTAAGAAAAACATTTCTTTGTTCAAGATTATTTTTCCGACGGCTTTGATGAACTTTCAAAACACAAGTTCATTTCTTGGCCTCATCTCTTTTCTTTTGAAAGATCATTTGACTTGATATGGCAACTAGATGCGAGATCAGTCATGGTCGACTTCCTTCGTAGACCTTATCACGGTTTTCGCCGCCATCTTGACGAGTAGGCAAATGCGTGAGAAATTACAGTGTTTGTATGAGAATGTAATGTTGAATTTGTCTAGAGGCTTGCTTTAGATTTTCCATATATTTGTCTGTAATTTTCCCGGCACTTTCTTACAGACAAATGTATAGAAAATTTCAAAAAGTGGTTCTAGGTCTTCTAGTGCATCTAACGCCCTCAAATTTTTTCAGGAGAATAATTAGGAGTGAAGCTTTAGTTTACAATTGATATTTTGTTCAGAACAGCCGTTCTACGGAAATTATTCGACATTAGATTCTCATACAATCACTGTAATTTCTCACGCGTTTGCCTACTCGTCAAGATGGCGTCGAAAACCGTGACAAGGTCTATTTTTACTCCCACTTATTAAGTTGGGATAAAATCTGGAGTTTTACAGCCGTAAAGATGATTTAAAATTCCGAAATGTACTTATTTGATAGCCGCTTTTCTCTGCTGTTTCATTAGACTTTCAAAAAAGTCCTTCGTCGGATTTAATATGGCGCGGGATGAAGGTCGTCCTCTCGCGACTTCGTCCCGACCTCGCCAAAAAGTCGACTTGTAGCAAGTCTACTGTTCCATCTAAACAGATAAAGAGCTTTCTTCTACTTAAAAGTAAAGTTGCGTCTTACCTTGCAAAATGCACCATTGTAGCTCGTTGAAACGGAATTGTTGTTTGGAAAATCCACGTGTTTGCTCTCAGCGAAAAGGGGCCAGTGGATTGTTTCAAAGGCCATCCAACTCTAAAAAGAGGGGTAGCACTCAAAAATGGATTGCTATCTCATACCTAAATCCCGTGTAAAAATAATTGAGCTATGTGCCCTAAAACGATTTGTAACTTGTATCCACAATGCTTGCGAGAGCTCATCTCACGTATTTTATCATTGAACTGTTTTTTTTAGTTCCCGGCGACCGGGGTGGGTTGGCTTTGGAGGCTCCCCTCTATAACTTTCAAACCTCTCGTGATACGGCCACCAAAATTACACAGAATAAAATATTTTCCAACGTCTAGGCACAATTTGATTGACAATGACGGCAATCAAATTATTTGACGTCATTACAACGTCATATTGTTGAATTTGTTGGCTGAATAATACGCTGCATTAGATAGACTGTCATGTCATAACGCCTGTAATAACTTCCTATATAATTCTCTGTGTATGCCAGTTTGAAATCAGCCGGCGTTTTCGACTGAACACCGCTCTCTTAGTGGGCATTGTTAGAGCTTTTTGGGTTGCCTTAAGCAAAGCTTTCCGGAAGGCATCATTCCCGGGGGGGGGGGGTACTCCCACATATGGGCTATATAGGTACGTGCCGCGGAATAGGGTATGGTTTTTGAGGTTCTCGACCCTTAAATAGGGTATCTTTTTTGACCCTTTTGCTTCTGTGTCCCTGGTGTGGTCCTTAGATAGGGTAGCTTAATTGTATTATGTAATACTGGAGTGTGAAAACGCCCGCCTAAACGAACAATTTTTTGTAAACTAGGCTTATTCTAGTATTTTATGCTTTATGCTATACATCCAATGTTACAGAGCAGAAATAAAGTTTTCCTTTTCATGCTATTAAAAATTTTGTTTTTTCCTTGAATAGGATGTCATTTTTCGGCTTTCGGCCTTAAAAAGGGTATCAGTTTTCGTTTTCTTAGCCCTTAAATAGGGTTAGGGTTCACGAACCTTCGCGGCACACCCCTATCCAAAATTCGCGGGAGTGCACCCCCCGGGGCATCATTAAGCCTTACGAAGAAACAAGTCTCACGATCGTCAAAGTCTGCTACTTCTTCTCGTATTTCGTCTCATTTAGCTACTCGGACGAAAGACTGATCCCGGGTTTGAGAAGGAAAGATTGGATATTGCGAACTTTGTTGTTGGCAGCAAAAAGTCTTTGGCCTCACAAAGTAGGTTCTCGGGGTGAAATTTATTCGGCGAGATGGAAATTGATGCTAATCTCTGACCAGGCGAAAGACGTCTTCGTTAAACATTGTTTGCTAGGCGGGGGCTCCATGCCTCCTTTTCAACCGCTAGTTTACATCCAGGATCTTGAATAAATCGACTGTGTGAGTTGAGAAAAGTCTCCATCGACGATTTATGTGCAGAATGCGACAGTTTTTTCGAGTAATTTGACGTTGATTTGCCCGTGTTAAATGTGGAAATATTTTGAGTGGTTTTTGGAAGTTTTGTGATTGCCACGAAATTAATATTGTGTGATTTACCGAAAGCGTTGACAAACAAAACTCAGGTATGTGGTTGAGCTCGTGTTACCAGATTACGGTACCAAGCATAAAAAAAAAAAACGCTTCGCAAGTATTTAGTTTAGGTTATTTTGTCTTAGAAAGCCTATTCTGTGCTCAAAGATTGTGGCTTCTTAATCTGTTTTCGGCAGACACTTGGCTATGGGCCTCATGGTTTGGCTAACTAAAAGGTTATAATTTCTGGACGTTTCAAATGTTCTTTATTTTATCCCCAAATCCTTTTACTTCTGAGAGAGAAATTTACCGTCTGTTGCCAGCAACAAAGTTGTCAGCTAGTATTTTGAAACCATTTTCCATTCGACTTAGATATCAAATTGTTAAAATGCACTTGAAATTTCTTTAGCCACGATTTAGCAAACTCCAGACAGATATATTTATAAAGGAGAAAACATATACCACAAAGATATCTTCATGTAGACCGTCATAATTCTGTAGTTCTCGAAGACAAATGTAAAAGGAGGAACTGGTTGCGTTTTCAACCCACAAACTTGCGGCATCATACTTAAAGTCTGCACTTATATGTTCTGCTGTAACCAGGACCGTTGGTGTAGACGAGAATTTTCCCTGTTAAAAAAACCATTCATAACAGTAAGAAAGTTGAATTGGTAATTATTAAGTATACACAGCAAAGATGATTGGGAGAATAGGATGTAATATTTGGAATAAATAGCATTTCACATGATCAGGACGCTCATAGGACATCGGATCGTGGTCATGTGTCTGAACGCGACTGTCAAATTTAGCCCTTGACCTTTTTTTAAGAATATCTCCCCCTTCTGAGAAATACTGTAAAAACTGAAAAAGGTTTGAAAATGGCCTATGTGTCAGAATTTCGCGGACAGAACTGGGCTGACTCTTTGCAGCTCATGTCTCTAAGTCCAAGTACGATATCTTTGATTGGATAACAATTGGAGTGTTTGGTACTTATGACATCAGCATAGCAAATGTTCATCTTATTGAAAATTTAACTAAAGGTCATTATTTTTTATGGTTTATGCAACGAAACAAGATGCAGCTGAGAGGTAACAATAAAGTGTTATTGCCTGAGGAAGGCTGACTTTTGAGCACTGTGATCCAGTCCACCATTCTGGAATGCGCATTTTACCCGCCACACCTCCATCAGGAGCACCTTGGTAGGCCATCCAGTCCACCGTGGCAAATTCTTTGATAAAGCGATCATTTCTTCCTGCTGCAGTCACGCACACCTAAATATTAAACGTAATTGCTAATGTTTATTTTATATGGTAAGATAATATATAACAATTATTCACCGAAGCTAGTGGGTATTTGCCGAGCCTTGAAGAGGCGAGGTAAATACCCACCACTAGCCACCGACACTAAGGTGAATAATTGTTTTAGTAAATACTCAAACAGTGGCATAATTCAGCACAAAAATGATGATTTTTAACTTGTTTACTGTTGTCAACTATTATAATTTTGGCGCGTAATGACCGAACCGGCGGCCGTCGCGTTTTCTTGCCGACAAATAAAACTCTTCAAGGCATTTGCTTAGCTCTTCCGGGGAAATTTCTTCAAAAGGAGTTGTGAATTCTTTTTGTATTAAAACTATTCTGTGAAAAAAAAAAAAAAAAACTATTTATCTAGTTTTAAGCTTATTTGTGAACATATCAGCTAAATAAAGTAACGCAAGAGTTAGTTTGCATTTGTGAACAAAAAAGCTTTTTTACAGGTTTCATCCATAAAATCAAGTCAAACAGACAAAGCTAAGATTTACCTGTTAAAACTTCAAAACCGAATTTTTTCATTTTCTTTGTGTATTTCAGCAACAGTTTTTTTGAATATTTGAGAAATGTCTTTGTTTGTTACGGTAGCAAACCGGGAAGCCATTTTGCTCGCAGCTTTCGCGAGTTTGGCGTCGCTCGCTAGGAGGAACTGGAGGTGAATCAGTGAATAGCACTGGATATTCACTGATTGAGTAGCCAATCAGAGAGCGTGAAAAACACTATCCACTGTTTAAGTATATACTAAATAGATTTAGCCAAGGCCAAAAGCGAAGCTCTCGAGGTAACTTACTTCATGAAGTAAAGTTTTCTAAGATTGTGATATCTTGAATTCTATAACTGGTCAGCGGAGAACTTAAAAAAAACCCCCTCACCTCAATAAGTTGCACAGCTTAGCCAGCGGTAAAGTCATGTGACACTGGTCTTCGGATGCCCTACTTGGACGGCTGTCAATTGATTATAACGTGGATGTCCAATATCAAGTTAAACCAAGAGAGGATAAAGGAGACAGAGAAGGCATCCCCCATACACACCCTATTCCATAGGTAATTCGTCTCGACTTATTTTTAAGACCATAGATCACAAGGGGGATTAGACAACAGCCAATCACATAGCGCGAATGTGTTCCGCGTGGATGACCCACGCTCAGAGCCACGCGTCCTTCACGAAATGAAGCAGAAAAAAATGGCAGAAGACGCGGACAGCGATATTGCTATTTGTTTTGATGACGAAAACGACTTAAGGTGATTCCCTGGTTTTGCACTGCGCATCTCTTACTGCGCATAACAAGATGGCCTCCGTAAAAAAGAGCATGTGAAGTAGCATTATTAAAATGAAGTTGACCGAAGAGAAACGTTATTGCAATGTTTGCTTGCGGTTATTTCTTGCCGAGGTGAGACTCAATGTGGTGGGAATGTGCATAACGTGAGCAGTACGCGTGTTGCTGAGTTCGACTTCCTCACGGAGAACCTCGATAGTGGATGTTTAATTTGTGCTTACTCACTTTGATTTTCATTTAAACGCTTTCTTTATCACATTGTGTCCTAAATGTGATATCTCGATGTAAATTCTGTAAAAACGGATTTTTTAATACTTTCTTCCCCCTTTCGCATACATTCTATTTTGAAACTCGCCCCAGTCCTCTCTCAAAAATCAAGGAAAATGCATTTGGTGCGCACTTTCTGCAGCTCTACCGCAAAAACGAGTACGGTGACCCCCATTTTTTATTTCATGATTTTAATAAGGACAGTGCTTCCTTTTGGTGAGAAAAAAATTGGCACAAATCTATGTTCAGTTTTTTGGCAATTTTACTAAATTGTACGGATTGAGCTATCACGTGTCGAATAGCGCGTGTCCAATTTAATTCTACTTTGGAGTGTAAAGTAAAAACAAGGGCATTAAAAGGCATTTTTCTAGTACGTAAGTGGATAAACAATACAATAAAGTCAAATTCTGTGCGATAACACATGCATCATTGAAAAATCTTTCCTTTTTGTCTAGTTTTGGGCTGCGCGCGGTTTTTGTCAAAGGGTCCAAAATAGCCGTATTTGTCAGCATTGTGACGTCAAAACGAGCAAGGTGACCGCCACTTTTTATTACCTTTTTATCATCTTCTTGACTTGTTACATCAGTGTATCAAGTTTCATCTACAATCTATGTTAGGTTCTTTTACTAGGGAATCACCTTAAGAGAGATTTCTGCTAAAGCTGTGTCAGCGAAACAGACATTAAAAAAGAATCGCCCTTCCTCTCTTGTATAGAGCTAACAGTACAGCAGGGAAATCCTTAACACACTGAATATTCTCTCAGGATCATCTATAATTTGCAGTTTGAGAAGAGCAATTTCTGGTTTGATATTTATTCTTTTATTAGTCTTTTATTATTCAACAAAAATAACACTTGGCGTCCTACTTGCTTTATTATACAAACGACCGGTTTCAATAGACCGGCGAAAATTTCTCATTTTATTAAAGCACTCAGGTTACGACAACTTCGAGTTAAACTGATTTCACGGGTTGTCAAAGAGTCTAGCGATTCCCTTTTCCCAGGTGAGCGCCGATTCATTTCGCTTCAATATTCAGAAATGCTCTCGATCTCTTTACGCTTTCATTGCCTTTCGCCCGACATGTTTTGCACGGCCACATCCACGCCAACATCCACGCAGCGCGCGAGGTAACTTTATCCCGACGGAACAGAGTGTTTATAGGGGATGCCTTCTTTGTCCCCTTTATCCTCTCTTGGTTAAACACAATTTGTATATGTTTTGGACTTAAAGCTAATAAGTAAGACATTTCACATCCGTTAACATAATGGAGCGGACGTACGTAGGTACGCACGATTTTGTTAGAACCAAAATTTCCTGGATGAATACTTATTAAATTTTCTTACCCATAGTGCTCCTCTGCGCGCACGAAACGCGAAATCTCCTATATTAACTCGTTGTGAAAATAACGAAAGTAACGAGGGTCACTAATTACTATTTATTACTAATATTCACCTCAAAATTCTCGAAGTTAACAGTTTCCACCCAGGACACAGTGGCATCATGTACAAAATTTTTCTTGCTTATGTTCCAGTGATTGGTCGTTATCTGTACGTGCACTTCTTTGTCTGGATAGAATGAGAACGGTGGAAATTTCACTACTTCACAGGCTGTCTCTGCCCACTGTACATGTCTCCTCAGTGAAACTCGCCCAGTCTGAACAGGAAAACCTGTCGAGGAACAACAACATCAAGAAGATATAACATAGAAGAAAAACAATGCTAATTAGAGCTGAAAGCGGAAAAAAATATCAAACAAACAAACAAAGAAACAAACAATAGCAAAAAGTTAACATAAAGACAAAAAAAGATGCATCCTGCAAACCCTTTCAGTATGGGAGAAATTAAATTAAAAGCTGATTGTAAAATCACACAATCATATAGTGGCACTATATGATTGGTACTTAATAGCGTTCAAAACAGTACCAAAATAAGCAAAATAATGTTTAATCATGAACTTTAGACCTAGAGCATGGAAAATGCCACGTGCTTAAAACGGCATTCTCAGTAAATTACAAGATGGCCGCCAAATTGAGTGATGTCGTAAGTCATCAGCAGCAACATATCTCATAACACTAGAGCTCTGCGTACGCTGGTTAAGCTGGTTTTAAAAAGTGTTAGAAAACGCTATCTTACCTGTACAACTGCCGGGATGATAGAGAGTGTGGTTACTCTTGCGCCTGCAAATGTCCAGCAGATAAAAGCACTTGTTCTTAAATGTTGTCGAGTTGGATGAACACACTGGCTCCTCGTGCGGCGGGCAGTTGTCATCACAAACACAACGGGCATCAAATGCAGAGAAAGCTTTGCAGATGGCATGGTAATCGCAAGTAACGTTTGTGCACGGGTCTATATCTTTAGGGCGAAAAAACAACAACAAAATCAGCCCTTGTATGAATAGCAAATTGACCTGACGTCCTACATCCTTTGAGAGCACGACTGCTTTTTGATTTTTTTTAAAATTTTGTTTTGTTTTTCCTGTAGGGAAAATGTATGGCAAAAAAGGATAGGAAAGGGGGAGTCACTTTTTCTCCAAAAACGCTTGGAAAAGAGGTACACAGCTGCAGTTATTCACCCAGGTAATAAGACGATCAATACGAAGTTGTTCTTAATACTTAAACGCCATTTTTTATAACTTCTTTCTTCGACATTTGATCATATTTTTTTACAGTGACAATTGCCTGACTTTATTCTTATTCCAATTTATTTCTTCAATTTGACGTTTGACCCAACGTCCAAATGCCTTGATAGTAGGACGAACCAGTATGAGAGACAAATCTTTGAAATTAAAGAATAAGCAAATATAAGAGTAATGTACCTCCCACTATTGCATAGTCCACTGTAACTGGATCGTGGGACTTGCTCATTCCCTGACTGTCTTTGATGCACACTTTGAAAGACAAACGAGTGATCTCCTGGAAAATAACATCAAATATACCGATAAATAAAAAGTTTGTATTGACTTGTTAGCTTTCAGAGAGGGGCGTCCAGTTAGGGCAATAAGGACAAGAGCAACTTTGAATCGTTTAAACAAACGTACAGTTCTCACGGTTATATAGTGGACGCTGCTGTCTGTTACAGTGCGACTACTATAACCAAGGCCATCTAGACAAAGTTGACCAACCAGATTACATGAAAAGAACACTACATTCCGAGAAGGTTAGTTTTCAGTCATAATCACCACGGAAATAAATAATAATAGAAAAGAATGGATCGTAATCAACCAATTACAATCTACAGATGTGACCGTTTTTAAACCATGAACCCACAGAGCCTCCGTTAAGAAGTATCATCAGGTGAAAATGAGTACGGGAAGTGACAATCAGCTTGATGGCTCAAGTTATTGCTTGAATTTGCCGTCAAGAGTTAAGTGCCACTTCGAACTTCTTCTTTAGTTATAAGTGCTTTACTCTTTAGCGAAGGTAGCTATTTTAATCAGCAAATCTTTGAAACAATTTCAATTTATTATGTGTCTTCAAAGCTACTCACCTCAATCCAGACAGTCAAAGCGTTGCTATAGCGACCATCTGCCTTCATTGACAGTTCCCTGGTGACATTTTCATGGCCGACAGATGCCAGAATATTGGGCTGCTCGTAGAATGGATTCTCAAACTTATAATCCTATAAATCATGATTTACCAAACACAATAATTTTCCCTGACTGTTTAAACAAATATTGTCTCTTTGATCCTTTTGAAGAAAGTGATATTGCGCCAGTTCATTAAGAAAATGATTAGGCAAACTCTAGGTCTATAAAATATATCTAATAGTGGATGCACCTCCTGAACAAGTTGCAGTCAACAAATCTAAAACACAACTCTTGTGAACAACGCATTGATGATCAAGAAGGTCTTATCTCTTGTTGGACTTAAACTCTTATTTCAAAAATGCACAATACGCCGATGCCACAGTGTCCGTCAGAGAAATGAGAAATACACAACACAAACGTTGATTGTTAACCACGTTGGTTTAAAGGCTTGAGTTTGTAAGTTAACCCTCGGACGTACATGCAAATTCAGGTACAAGGGGAGGGGGGGTACAAGGGGGGTGGATGGAACTCCTCCGCGAAGTTTTTGATATGTTGCAGTATTTTGAAACCATTTTATCTTTAGTGGAAAGCCTTTGATCTTCTTAACAAGATGAGGTATATTTAAGGGCTGGTGGCGCTGCTGGAGGCCTGTGACGTCACCAACAATGGTCGCCATCTTGGAGTTTACCAAGAATTAGAAATCTGGTTAAAACCGCGAGAAATGGTAATTTTTTGTGCTTTAAATGACAAATAACACACAAACAAGCACTTTGTATGATTTTTAGCCACAATATTTACTTTTATTGTTGAAAGAAGTTGAAAAAACATGTATTTTCACACAAAAGTGGCCTGACCATCCGCTACTTCTGACGTCATATATCGTAACCATAGCAACTGACCATCACTAAACTTGTCTCAAAATGTGCGCGAGGGATTAACGAACTGAAAACGTCTGGTACTGACACTTTATCCTCTAGGAAAAAACTCAGAAAAACCATATGGGTGGGTGGTATCCATCCCCCCTTGTACGTCCGAGGGTTAAGTCAATAAAAAATTGAATGTATCATTAATAAACGTCATATTTCCAACCTGACAAAAGGCATAATTTCTCTCTTTCTTTGGTGCACCAAGTCCAGAAAAATGAAGCCTTCCTTGCTCAGTAAAATTCCAAGCCTCAGACAGCAAATCATAAGCAAGCCAGTTCTGAAAAGGTGGACGCAAGTAACAGTCACAGCATTAAACCACTCATAAATACAGCCACTAAATTTACACAAAATAGTGTAATCATCATTCCAACAAGTAGGAGTAATGTGATTGACACAATAACGTAATTTGACGTAACTAATGTCGCCTTGTTGCATTTATTGTCTGAACCCATAGCTTATCAATTGTTCCTGTAGCCATTAAACAAAAACAATTAAATTACTTAAAAATCATGACGATGGTTGACAATTTGATCATCTTTAACAATGGAAGTGACAACATGATGACGTCATTTCTTATTGAGACCATATGCCTTTTTGGATCTGCCATTTTGAATTATTTAAATTAATTCCATTTATTCCTGCTAGTTGGCCATTTTAAATTCAATTAATGTTTCCAAACTAGTCACTAAAAAGCCTAGATCATATTAACAGCTACGTAAATAATGGTAAATTAAGTGTGATATAATAATTCATTAGAAGTAAATCTAGAGATATTCAGCAAGAGTCGCCAAGTTTGATGGTCCTAGCTTGAACGGTTTTAAGTTTATTCAACATTAAAGTGTTAGGAGGCCTCAAAGCCAACGTCACCGGGCTGAAGTGAGCCCTAAAGTGAACCCTAAAGATTCATCTCAGAATGTATTAGGGAAATGACGAGGATAGTTTATATGCGCGACTTCAAGAAAACTTTCTTTCTTTTCAAAACGCCTGCTGCACATGCGCAGCAGGGGCGATATTTTGTTAAGGCTGAAAAGCCGCTCTTTGAAAGAACCCCGCTCCCTGATCAGCGCCCCCCTCCCCCCTTTTTCACTTCCAGTCCACCCCTCCACCCCTTTCGTCAGGCTGTCTTTGCAAAGCAAATTCAGAGTTTTACGGTTTTAAAACATTTATGGGTTAGGTAAAACAATAATTCTTCTAATATAATTTTTACGTAATTTATAAGGGGACGTCAAACTAACCACCAGGTTTTTATTAGCTTCCATACAATCAGACTTAATTTTAAATTTAATTGATAACAGGTAAGGACGAAGAAAAACGTAATAGTCGAAGACTGGGCTAATTTTTTAAAACTCACCACTTTAAGTCCGGTATGGATACCGTCGAAACTCATAAACTCTCTCAAGCAAACAACAAAGCCGTCTGCTTCGACCTCTTCTAGCCAGATGTTCATGGAATCAAAAGGACGGTTAGAATGTTTATGTTGAACGGTTACAAATACTTGAGGTTTTATCTAAAAGAAGAGAAAAAATCACCCAATAAGTACATGTACATACTGACCTTAAATATGATTATCGTCCTCTGCCCCGAAGAGGACCGGATTAACAGCGCTTAACGTTATGGACTGACGTTATGACAGGCTCATGGCCATTATAGCTTCACAACAATTGTTGATTCCGAAAATAATCAAGTATCGACTTCATTTCGGCTTTGAAGAGTTACTCGGTTTTGCATGCGTCGATTTGCCAGAGTATTAGGAGGAGATTCTTGAACAGCAAACAAAACATAGGAAAAAAAACGGACGATTCATATAGTGCTAAGCCCTTTTCTTGTTAAAGGGGATATGCCACGATGATATTGCTGCTTTAGGCCACTTCGCAATTCTGTGCTGAAGTAATCACTGTGTCCATTTATCCATGCATTAAATGTTCCTGCAGAGCCATAAAGAAGATATCAAACAACTTTCATCATGGAGCACTATAACCATTATATTTTTTGGTGATTTTTGCAGGCATAGTATTTAAACAATTTACAAAACAAGGCCTTTTTTTATAATTTTACTGATGTGAAGTCACGCGCGTTTTCGTTATTTTTGTCGAAGTTGAGTTATGAGTTTTTCGTGAGTATTGACTTTAAAACTAACATGGAAGACTAAATGAATGAATTGGATGACGTTGCGAAGTTACCTGTTTCTGAATGCTTAGCGATATCTTCTTGCACTGTGTTCGTGACGTGAATTCATTGAATTCCACGATCCCTGAGTGTATGCCTTGATGCGAACCTTGAAATGCAAGCCAGTTGATCACAGATGTTCCACCAGAGCCACTTCCTGCTTCGCGCACGCAGGCTTCAAAACCTGTTGTTGACACCGACTTCACCCAAAGAGACGCTGGGTCGTGGATTTTAACATATTTGTTTCCGTGACTGAGCGTCGCGAACACCTTTACATCTCCCGAACCCCGGAATTGAGTTTCGAAAGAAACGGCTTGGCAGCCATGGTTGTTTTGGGAAGTGTCGGTAATATTTACCTTCCCAGCTTGAAAGACCGCCCCTTGAATGTAAAAAAAAAATAAAAATAAAAAAACCATGATAATGATATACACGATAACGATAACAATGACAATAACAATAACGATTATAATGATGATGATAATGATGATGATGATGATGATGATGATGATGATGATAGTGATGATGATGATAGCCCTGCCAGATGGGGCGGAAGGGGGTATAGGGGCTACATATATCTTAGCATTTTACAATTAGACCAGATGAAAGGCGAGGTAACAGCGGAAGACTTCTGAAGAGAAATTAAGACGGTTGTGTAGATCCAAATTGAATGGCAGAGATCTTATTAGTGCATCAATGCCTAGGCTGTAGGTTTAGTACGCTAAAGTGTAAGTATCGTGGAGTGCATATTGGAAGGGCTGGTCAGCATGGATAGAAAAACTAGGACGATATTGGCAGTCAAAGCCTGTTTACACATGCACCAAAAGTAATGTTGCCAGACTGTATCTGCCGAGGAAAGAAAGGGTTGATTGATATTGAGAGTGTGTAAGGAAGGAGAGCAAATCCTTGCAGGGCTAACTGAGCACGAGTGGATGCTGCATGGCTTTGAAGGAGAGGGTGCTTGTTGAAGAACAGAATCTTCACGACTGGAACGGGAAGCTCCACATGAAAAATTTGCTAGGAAAACGTCGGATGTGGCTGGAGAGGAGACCTGTAGATGGTTTGGGAATGGTTTCTTAAAGATGGGAAGAGAAGGCAAAGCAATGCAAAGGCTTGGTATGGAAGATTAAGTTTGCCTGACATTTTGTGAAGTACACAGTTGTCAGCCATCGTTCGTACTTTTATTTATTTATTTTTTATTTATTTGCCACACGATTACAACAAAAAGATGCCAAAAAAAAAAAAAATGTAGGAAGAGATGGCGAGGAGGCCTAAAAGAAACTATAGAGCTTATGTTAATTAGGCCTCCTCAATTACAATTTTTCGAAGTTGGCATAAAAATTATGGCGACGGATACAATATAATATGAGGTGAAAAATTAAACTAATCAATATTACGGAAGTTTACAAATGCTGGATATTAAAAGGCTTTTTCCCAAGATTTTTGTTGGAGTATACTAATAATTATTACAAATAAACGCCTTAAGTGCTCTTTTAAAGGAGAAAGGTGAGGAAGTGTTGATGATGTTGGTGTTTAAGGTGTTGTAAAATTTAGGTCCTTGATAAAAAACGGAAAATTGTTTGGTTCGAGTACGACAGAAAGGCAGCTCACCTTCTGAGGAATGTGCCGTGTCTCTAAGCTGTGGGAAGAAGCTAAGGCATGAGAGGACCAAGAAAAACACCAGAGAGTTGGAGAGAATCGCCCAATAATAATGATGATTATTGTTATTATTGTTGTTATAATGAATTAATAAATGTTAATCGTTAATCTTTAATCTTAATCGTTAAACCCTTTACATATTAGATATTAGCGGAGATAGATTCCTTAATTCCTTGGAGAATAATAATTTGTTCATTTATTTTTTGAATATTTAGTTACCGTTCACCATTTTGCTAAATCCTCTTCACATCACCCTAAAATGATCGTTTTATTTGGAATTATATATTTTGCTTTCTCATCCAGATCAATTTACCATTTTTGAATCGATAGGTCTAATCCACCTGGATCTATTACATCCCATAAGA
The DNA here is from genome assembly GCA_942486035.1 of Porites lobata. Taxonomy (NCBI): domain Eukaryota; kingdom Metazoa; phylum Cnidaria; class Anthozoa; order Scleractinia; family Poritidae; genus Porites; species Porites lobata. Next base: position 3,011,208 of record CALNXK010000049.1, on the reverse strand, counting down.
GGTTTACTTCCCTGAAAGCATTAAGGTTGAGTTCGGGCCTCACGTCTCTTACAATATGCTTTAAGCCTGAGATCGTCGTCTATAAATTCCTTGTAGGGTGGGCCCCCGACGGTATAATGTCAGCTTGATATTTTTGCTTATCCAAGAGGAGTCATCCTGCATTTAAGGTTTTTGTTGACGCAAGTCTTCGGAAACCCAGGGGAAGCACATGTGGACGTGCAACGGGTAAAAATATTGCCGACAAAGTTTTCAAGAAGTACGGGAGAGAAGCTTCCTCCTTCCCAGGTTGCTTGGAGGGATTCCACCCATAAATATCCTGCGTCAGTCGCTGCCCCTGCCCTTCCTGGGATGCGCATGAAAAATTCTCTTCGTGGATAAACAAATTTCAATGTAGAAACTTTAATTGTGGTTACTCTACACATTCGCAATTGAAAAAAAGAGAAAACGATGAAACGTGCCCCAAATTTGTTTAGATTGCAGTCAATTTTGACAGTAATTTGCTTAGAAACCCTCTCAATAAAATTTGCCGAAAAAACCTTACACTTGTTTCATGAAAATTACCAGAAATTCGTAATTTCATTCAGCACAATAATCGATGGTCATTAGTAACTTACCACTGGTAAAATGTAGCTGCAAATAAAGCACTTGAGCGGCAAAGAAAGCAAAGAGTAGCTTCCTCGTCATTGCCATAATTCTTTACTGCTGTGTATTTGATATTACCGCTCCCCTGTTGCAAATACGGATATGTACACTAGGCATCTCTATTTAAACCTTCTCGGTTTTGGAATGAGGAAGACTTACAGCAGTTATTTAGCACCTATCTCTGCAACGGGGTTAAAGGGTCGTCGGACCATGTGAGCGTTTCAGCGTTTAATCCGCTGGCGATGTCGACATTATGAAAAATGATTGGCTGGGGTTAGAGAACTACTTACTACAGTAGTCCATGGGGATAAACTTCAAGCAACCTTTTATTCAGTATCCGTTGGCTGACCACTTTCTGGAAATAAACAACTATTCATGCGACATTGAATAAAGATGATCGTAAACAGGTACACTAGGTATCACAGATTGTCTTGCTAAAAATAAGGACATTTTCTGTCCTGAAAATACAGGTCACGTAATTTCGACGTCTTAGAGCATAGAATATATTAGTAATAATAGCCTCAATCAACACAACGATGCATGGAAGCTCTGCAGTTGCCAAAATTAAGACACTTAAAAATTATCAGACTTGGAAAAAAAGAAAGACATTCGAGTACATGATTCCGCATTCTCCCGCTTAAACGTGATTAAAGGGAAGTTGATGTTTGTTATCTTAAAAACATACTGACACGTACACCTCTTAATACGAACAGCTGTGCTACTGAATTCAAGTCAATTTTCCTTAACAAAGTACGTAAGTTGCTATTACAGTTCTAGAAAGCAATTTTCAAGCGATAGAATAAACGTCTCACTGCAAACGGAGCTAAGGTCAAACTGATAGGGTTTTAAAGTTCAGAGGACTTGATGTCCACCTACTCGGAAGTTTCCAACGCCTACCGTTACTACTACAACAACAACCATCCATTTTATTTTGCCAAATTAAAAAACGTTTACAAAGAATAGCATACATTAAAATAGGTAACGCAAAAAAAGCCACTGAGAATTGCAAAAAGCTAAACGAGCTAAGTAGGTACAATATTAAAATTACATTTTATAAGGTTAGGACACACAACCTATAAAGAGGAGGAATATTGCCATAACCGCATGACAACCGCTGACCACTTCAAGAAGTGATTGGAACTTTTTGTTTGTCTCCTAAGTGGCCTGATTCGGCCTTAAAAATAGTGGATTTGCCTCGTCTCGTGAATGAAAATAAATGCAGGCGAGCGTTACTTCCTGGTCAAGCAATACGTTTCCATAGTAACACCAATCTTCGAAAAATCAGGAATATTCAGCTGGCAAATATGCGCATAGGAGAGCTTTTCGTGCCGGCACGAAAAGCTATCAAGAATAGCTTGAACAGCAACGACACAGAACTGGAACAAGTCCTTCACACACATCGAACATCGTAACGGAGCGGTTGGCCGAGAGGGTCTCGTCGTCTAAATCACAATCTTCACTCCTGAATACCTTATAGAGTGTTTTCACATGACGTCACGGCGGCCATATTGAGGTCCCAAGTTAATGAAACGGTGGCCATGTTGGTGTCCCAAACCGATCCTGTGGGAGCTGAACTCTTTTCTTAAGCAAACGGTTTCTTCTGTTCCAATAAATTTGCATAGACGCAGGCCACGTGGGTAAAAACGCTCTATTGGTAAAATTTTGCGATTTTCGCGATTGTACAAAGATCTTGAAATCAAAGACCCTCGAATATTAATCCTCGCCAAATTCAAGTACCCGAGAAATTGGGTACCAATAATGTATTCACTTCCGTCTCAGTGATTTCTATTCCTCTTTCCGAATTATTCACTTCCGCTACGGACCAAATACCTTCCCACACTACACCAGACTGTGGCACAAAACCTATCAGATATGTGTCGCTCCACTTCCGAGATCGGTGCACCGCTGCTGTGCTCCGTTACAGAAATCGCGCCAAACTCACCGTTTTTATGTGTGAACAGAAGCCTGGTATGGTTTTCGTGCGGGTGCAAAAGCTATGTAGTAGTAGTAGAGTGCTCGATACGTTAAAGTAGAGCGTGATATAAATATTGGGATGAAAGTGTAGTTTTTTCCTACTTCCAATATTCATATATATAGATATATGTCTCTTTCACTTTCATCGACAAGAAAACTGAGTGAGTCAAGTTCAGTTCAGTTCTTTCTGTACAACAAACCTAAGTGAAACTTTATTCGCTCAGTTTCCTAACCCTATTGGCTAATCATAAAACTTGAGGGTCATTTGGTGTTTATGGTGGCCATTCAGTGTTTTGCAAAAGGGGACCTTTATCTATTAGAGGTTTATCGCCCTGAAGATTTCAGTTATCTTCTCCTAACTAAATACCATCATCAGGACCTAAAACACGGATTTGTCAACTATTTTTCCGTCAAACTGAGAAAATCGTGAACGCCTGAAAATTTTCAGGAGTGTTGATTGTGTAGTGACCAATCACCATGAAGTTCAGGACACATAAGCAAACCTCAAAAGGGTAAGGGGCTTTAAGGTTTTTTTTTTTTTTTTTTGGAAAAAGGAGGGGCTTATATCTAAGGGGCTACATAACTCAAATAGAAAAAGCGATTCGAAACAAAATACTTTTTGCATTTACTGGTGTTTAACTAAGCGTCAAAATGTAATAGTGGAAGCTTAGGGGAGGGCTTATAACCAGGAAGGCCATTTTTTCTTGTTTCTTTGTTCACTTGTCACTATCTGAATGCCTAGAACAGGTTATCATAAGCTATATAGCTGTACTTTCTTATCTGGAATGGTGAAATGTAGTGTGATATACACTTTATACAGACTGTGTGCTTTAGAAGACCCCCTTAAGAAGTACACTTGGAGTATTATTCAACCCAAAAGCATTTTCGTGGGTAGCTGCTCTCGTCATGTTTTGAAGTTGAGTGCAAGGCCTGGTTTGAAAATGGGGATAGAATTTTGGATCAGACCTGAAATAGGATCAGGAAAATCACATAGTTTGGTCAAACTTTGGAAAGGCAAGAAGCATATTGCATGCAGGGCTAACCTGAATTGATTTTTGGGGGTGGTAAAGTTGTATTGAAACTGAATGTGTAGCCTGTTCAAAGCGTTCAGATAGTGGAGAGCGGTGCGAAGTAAAGAAAGCGATGAACTCGCTTTTATTTTTTCGCGCTCCTTTTACTTCGCACCGCTTCCCACTATCTGAACGCCTGGAACAGGCTACTGAATGTGGTGCTTTGTAGAGTTAAAGTACAATGTCTGCTCACAGCTATAATTGTACAATTTTTTTTTTGTTCACTTAAAATTGATTATTTTGTGTTACAATATGAGGGTTTCCAACTAGGAAAGAGTTTTAGCAAAACTGAATCAATGACCAGTGGAAGCAAGTTTTAATTATGTCAATAACAAAATAAACTAAGATGCCATATGCTTTAGTAAGCCAAGGCTGTGTGCAAGCTCAAGGAGGGGGTGGATAGCAGAGCTGGTTAGGATTAGCTAGTAAACTAGAATATTACTGCAGCTCAAGCTATTATGTTACCCACCCTATCGAAGGTGACATACTGCAAAACCCAGTTGTCATCAACAACCACTTGCTGCTGCAGTATGATGCAAAATAGACTACTCTAGGCTGTTGGTCATTTTTTATGTTATTTATCAACACCTCAGTTGTCCATAACATTGTCAATAAATCTACATTACAAAAGTTTTCATATAATATATGCCTAATTTTAAACAGTTTCTTAAAAGTTTTCTTGTATTTTAAAACTTTTAACACCAAATTGTTGAGAACATTGTGCTACCTTATTTAATGATCAGATAAATAACAATTATTTATTGAGAAAAATTGTGCAGTAGCTGCTTCTTTGTTAACTGTTTATCATAAACAACTCTAGGGGCCCATCTTTGTCTTTGTCTATATGGCACATGACTGGAAGCCAAGAAAGGACTCTTAGGATGAGAGAATATGTTCTAGCAACACATTTGTAACAAGTCAGCCACAGAGCCTTTCCTTTCACAGCCTAATTCTTACTGTTAAAATAAACACTATCAGAGGGCCTCCAGAATTATCTACATGTAAGCATGATTAAAGCATTAATTCAGAGGAAGAAAATGTAGATTGGAAAGAGTACTTGCCCTATCATCTTTAAACAAAAATCTGAAAAATTGCCTTATGCATGAGCCATTCAGTTCTGGCTTTGTGCACTGACATCAGTACTCTAACGAATAAGGCTTGACACAGAAAATTATCTTGACCTGTTAGTATAGCAAAGGAGATGTACTTTCAGCAGAAAAAACAATAAATTAAAAGCACATTGTAATAAACTTATCACGGACATATCATGTCTGTAATGTAGTCCTTGAGCTTGATTTCCTCTCTTACTGTAGCACTGACGAATGTCCAGAGGAATTAGACAGACTGATTAGATTTAATAATGCCACACAAGTGTCGATTGCTCAGTTTTTATCTTCCAAGCTTTGTGAGCTAGGGCTAACCATTCACTCCCCTACTCAGTTTCCCCAAATGCGATGGTCAATACAGAGGCAAAATTAGCCCACAACGAAGGCAAACGTTATTTGCCAAGGCTTGTGGTTCTTGTAAAAACTTCTCAAACATGACCTCCAATTCTCTTCTTCACTGATATTGCGTTGCATTCAATTGCTAACAAAACAGGATTGTCGCGATTGACATAAACCAGACACGGATTTCATGTTTGCAGTTCGAGAGGGCAGGAAGTAAAATGTTATCAGCAGTAGATTATACTTTAAATTTGCTCTGCGCATTCAATTCCCTTCAGCCAATGAAAAAATTCGTATTTGCCGTTGCGTCTAGAGCCACTGGTTCGTTACAAATTAAGCCGAGTGTCTCTGGGAACGAGAATGGGCTGCCAAGTATAAAGGAAGAAGAGGGAAAAAATTTATAAATATTTTACATTTCGCATTTTGTGGCATTAACGCGAGAAACTATCATCAAAAATAGAGTTCAAGTCAAGTTCGAACCGTATTTCAATCGAATGCAATGCGGGGAAAAACCTGTTTTAGACGGTGCTTTTCGGTGACAATTTACCTTATAAAATAGCCACACCTTCTTCTCAATATCCCTTAAAATAGGGCTTACCTTCATGGTTCCTTCCTTCTGCTACAAGGAAACGGTTGCAACGATTCGCTTCCCCATCCGCGTATCCGAAAGATCACAAAGCAGTTGTTTTCCGCGGTGCCTTTTCAATGTGGAAACAGGTATTTTCGAGGAATACGAGCAAAATACCAACGCAAAAATGCTCCTTCAAGCCACCGTTTTGTTTTGGTTTCACAGAGGCCGCCATTTTCTTTCCACCCGATTCACGCAACTCCTGTGGGTGATACCCGCTGAAAATGGACCAAATTACGCGGGCATCACCCGCTGAATTACGTACTATAGTACGGGCAATATGGCGGTCCATAGGCTACACAACTATCTGTGCAAGTAACCGTTATATTTTCGATCAAATTAAAAAAAATCCCCCTTTTTGATACAGCGGAAGATGAATAGACGAAACTCGAACATATATTAACGACTATTTGATATAACAAACGCAAATTTTCAAACAATTCCAGCTAATTCCGCATACATCGAAGACGAATAAGAAATAAGGCGAAGTTAAATTGATCAAAGTGAACTTTTACTTCATTGTGTTGGGTTACAATCCATCAGTGTTTTGAGATAAAACGTTTTTGGTAGACAGTTGTAGTTCTCAAGACGGAAAATGAAATATTCTGGGTTTCGGGGGAGCGCTATTGGTCACGTCCTATAGGATGCCGTTCCACGGGCGTTTTTAAGGCGGGCAAATTCGAGAAAGATATTTTATTACGGGTCTCCCCAAATGAAATGTATTTCTATGATATTAACATCAAACTGTTCAGAATCGTGTCAGAGAAACGTTTAAAGCAAAAACCTCGTTTTAGGCGCAAAGTAAAGAATTTTGGAATAGCGAGTGCAGCGTGTGTGACATCCTATAGGATGCCGTTCCACGGGCGTTTTTAAGGCGGGCAAATTCGAGAAAGAAATTTTACTACAGTTCTCCCAAAATGAAATGTATTTCTATGATATAGAAATCTAACTATTCAGAATCGTGTAATAAAAACGTTTAAACCAAAAACCTCGTTTTACAAGGGCGCAAAGTAAAGAATTTTGGAATGGCAAGTGCAGCGTGTGTGACATCCTATAGGATGCCGATCCGCCACGGGCGTTTTTAAGGCGGGCAAATTCGAGAAAGATATTTTATTACGCGTCTCCCCAAATGAAGTGTATTTCTATGATATTAACATCAAACTGTTCAGAATCGTATAAGAGAAACGTTTTAAGTAAATATACGTAAAAATCTTGTCTTCCAAGGGCGCAAAGTAAAGAATTTTGGAATGGCGAGTGCAGCGTGTGTGACATCCTATAGGATGCCGATCCACGGGCGTTTTTAAGGCGGGCAAATTCGAGAAGGAACTTTTTATTACAGTTCCCCTCAAATGAGGTGTATCTCTATGATATTAACATCAAACTGTTCAGAATCGTATAAGAGAAACGTTTTAAGTAAAAATACGTAAAAATCTTGTCTTCCAAGGGCGCAAAGTAAAGAATTTTGGAATGGCGAGTTCAGCGTGTGTGACATCCTATAGGATGCCGATCCACGGGCGTTTTTAAGGCGGGCAAATTCGAGAAGGAACTTTTTATTACAGTTCCCCTCAAATGAGGTGTATCTCTATGATATTAACATCAAACTGTTCAGAATCGTATAAGAGAAACGTTTTAAGTAAAAATACGTAAAAATCTTGTCTTCCAAGGGCGCAAAGTAAAGAATTTTGGAATGGCGAGTGCAGCTAGCGTGTGTGACATCCTATAGGATGCCGATCCACGGGCGTTTTTAAGGCGGGCAAATTCGAGAAGGAACTTTTATTACAGTTCCCCTCAAATGAGGTGTATCTCTATGATATTAACATCAAACTGTTCAGAATCGTATAAGAGAAACGTTTTAAGTAAAAATACGTAAAAATCTTGTCTTCCAAGGGCGCAAAGTAAAGAATTTTGGAATGGCGAGTGCAGCTAGCGTGTGTGACATCCTATAGGATGCCGATCCACGGGCGTTTTTAAGGCGGGCAAATTCGAGAAGGAACTTTTTATTACAGTTCCCCTCAAATGAAGTGTATCTCTATGATATTAACATCAAACTGTTCAGAATCGTATAAGAGAAACGTTTTAAGTAAAAATACGTAAAAATCTTGTCTTCCAAGGGCGCAAAGTAAAGAATTTTGGAATGGCGAGTGCAGCTAGCGTGTGTGACATCCTATAGGATGCCGATCCACGGGCGTTTTTAAGGCGGGCAAATTCGAGAAGGAACTTTTTATTACAGTTCCCCTCAAATGAAGTGTATCTCTATGATATTAACATCAAACTGTTCAGAATCGTATAAGAGAAACGTTTTAAGTAAAAATACGTAAAAATCTTGTCTTCCAAGGACGCAAAGTAAAGAATTTTGGAATGGCGAGTTCAGCGTGTGTGACATCCTATAGGATGCCGATCCACGGGCGTTTTTAAGGCGGGCAAATTCGAGAAGGAACTTTTTATTACAGTTCCCCTCAAATGAAGTGTATCTCTATGATATTAACATCAAACTGTTCAGAATCGTATAAGAGAAACGTTTTAAGTAAAAATACGTAAAAATCTTGTCTTCCAAGGGCGCAAAGTAAAGAATTTTGGAATGGCGAGTGCAGCTAGCGTGTGTGACATCCTATAGGATGCCGATCCACGGGCGTTTTTAAGGCGGGCAAATTCGAGAAGGAACTTTTTATTACAGTTCCCCTCAAATGAAGTGTATCTCTATGATATTAACATCAAACTGTTCAGAATCGTATAAGAGAAACGTTTTAAGTAAAAATACGTAAAAATCTTGTCTTCCAAGGACGCAAAGTAGAGAATTTTGGAATGGCGAGTTCAGCGTGTGTGACATCCTATAGGATGCCGATCCACGGGCGTTTTTAAGGCGGGCAAATTCGAGAAGGAACTTTTTATTACAGTTCCCCTCAAATGAAGTGTATCTCTATGATATTAACATCAAACTGTTCAGAATCGTATAAGAGAAACGTTTTAAGTAAAAATACGTAAAAATCTTGTCTTCCAAGGGCGCAAAGTAAAGAATTTTGGAATGGCGAGTGCAGCTAGCGTGTGTGACATCCTATAGGATGCCGATACACGGGCGTTTTTAAGGCGGGCAAATTCGAGAAGGAACTTTTTATTACAGTTCCCCTCAAATGAGGTGTATCTCTATGATATTAACATCAAACTGTTCAGAATCGTAGAAGAGAAACGTTTTCAGTAAAAATACGTAAAAATCTTGTCTTCCAAGGGCGCAAAGTAAAGAATTTTGGAATGGCGAGTTCAGCGTGTGTGACATCCTATAGGATGCCGATCCACGGGCGTTTTTAAGGCGGGCAAATTCGAGAAGGAACTTTTTATTACAGTTCCCCTCAAATGAGGTGTATCTCTATGATATTAACATCAAACTGTTCAGAATCGTAGAAGAGAAACGTTTTCAGTAAAAATCTTGTCTTCCAAGGGCGCAAAGTAAAGAATTTTGGAATGGCGAGTTCAGCTTGTGTGATATCCTATAGGATGCCGATACACGGGCGTTTTTAAGGCGGGCAAATTCGAGAAGGAACTTTTCATTATAGTTCTCCCCAAATGAAATGTATCTCTATGATATTAACATGAAACTGTTCAGAATCGTGTAACAGGAACGTTTAAAGCAAAAATCTGGTCTTCCAAGGGCGCAAAGTAAAGAATTTTGCAATGGCGAGTGCAGCGTGTGTGACATCCCATAGGATGTAGATCCACGGGCGTTTTTAAGGCGGGCAAATTCGAGGAAGAAATTTTATTGCAGTTCTCTCCAAATGAAATGTATCTCTATGATATTAACATCAAACTATTCAGAATCGAGAAACAGAAACGTTTAACGAAAAAATCTGGTCTTGGGACGGCGCGAAGAGAACGAGGTGGTGACGATGAAGACGAAGGTTAAGCGAGAAATTCTTCAGACCGGACTTTTTAACATCTTTTATCGTTATCAAATGAGGGGATTTCTGAGGCCCCCTTCGAAAATAAAATTTGAATAAAATAATTAAGAACAAATGGGAAAATGGAATATGTGATAAAAGGATGATCAGAAACCACAAAATACTACATGTGAACTGCTAAACACAACATCTACCATTCGGTAAATTTAAATTCATGTTTTGTTTTTATTTAATTTGTGAAAAGCCTGAATTACTTTAGGGACTGGTCATAAAGTGCAAAGGGGGGGGGGCTTTGAAAAGTTGGGGGTGAGTCACTATTTTTTAACACGTTAAAAAGGGTCGGTCAGGGAAAAATAATGCACTGCATTAGGGGTGGGTCATGTGAAATTATTCACATATCATTACAAACTTTAGTAAAATCTTTTTTTAACAATAAATCTAATTTTCCACATTAATCCAACTTTATATGACAACATGAATTCAGATTTTAAATATTTTGTTTCTATTTATGTACAGTCTTTAACTCTGAAGAGTAGTCACGCGGGAAACTTTTTATAGTTTAAAATCTAGAACAAAGCTTTACTGTGTGTTCATAAACCTAAGTTATGTTAACATCTTTTTTAATATCTTCTTCTAATCATCTTTAGTCATCTTCACCATTACCATCACCCTCAGAAGCATTACCATCCTCCTCGTCCTCGTCCTCGTCCTCCTTCTCGTTATCATCATCATCATCATCATCATCATCATCATCACTATCATCTATAGCACCCAATACAACTGGTCACGTTTGCTCTGATTGTTTAAACAGCAATCCACTGTAAATTTACCTTTACTTATTAATAGTTTTAGAACCACCTACCATCTCTCTTTGTTAAGATGTTAAGGCCTATCCAAGTACAATAATCGGAGGTTATAACTTCACCATAAGATGATGAGTGACTGATTGCGGAGAACACTCTCTCACAATTTTCCTCTGCTCTTTCACGGCGTCGCTTCCTAGCTTGTGCTTTATTTTCTTTCATTCACTCACATTTCGATCTCAAAGATTTTTTGGAGATTCTGACAAAAGTGGTAAGCCAATGTTCCCTAATGTACCTATCCACATCAACGTTACTGGTTTTGGTTGGGGGGTAGGTCACTAGTTTTTTCTGTGCCACTCCAGGGGTGGGCCGCCCCAATTTTGTCAAAGAACTCAGGGGTGGGCCACTGAAAACCAGTACTTAAAAAAAAAAAATTCATAGCCCCCCCCTCCCCCTCTTCCCCCTGTACTTTATGACTGGTCCCTTAACAGCTATCGCTAATTTCATATAATATAACTAAATGTTATAATTAATCAAAAATTAAGCTAAATATTGCTGAGTGTAATAACGTAATTTAGTAGGCAAACTAAAAACAAAGGCATTTTTTATATTAATGAGGTGGGTTTGATACCACCTTCGAGTATATCCTTGTATATCCCTCGAGTACGTCCCTTGCAATTGTCAAAGCCAGGGAAAAGCGTCCTAGGGACGAAGTTGATCCCTGTTATTTTAGATAAGCGTGAAGTCAACGTTTTCAGAAATATTGATTAATATGATATAGGCTCCCAGTAATGTGTAGTACATCTGTAACGTACATTCAATATAGAGTAAATTATAATCCTTGTGGTAGTAGTGATCTTGCACGAACTGATTATTTTTGCAAGGGACGAGTGAGTTAAGACAAACAGTTTGTACTGATCCCCATTCTATTTCCTTCATTTTCAAATAATTAAAGTTGTATAGAGATATGTATTTCAATTTAGCCTAAATGATGTTTTAATTAGTCATTGCAAATACAAAAAATAATAAACAAAATATTCAAAGTAATACACGTGTGTCGTGTGAGTGGCTCATCGAAGTGGCGAGCGAATAAATAAAACATGCTGCATTGCCCCGATTAACTAAAGTGAAAAACAAACAATTTCAATTTACGGCAGCCCAAACAAGTACAGAATACTCTATGAAAGTATAGGGTCTCATTACGTAGCAACTCATTCAAAGACCAGACGTTTTAACGCAATGCATCACGAAAAGGGAGCCAGCGCATTTGTCCCAATATTACACGAAGAAGTGAAGCTAGTGGAGCGAAACAGATTTCTCAACAATTCATTTGGACTGCCAGGTGATTTCGCAGTCTTAAACAATGATATCCCATAAAAAATAGAGGAACACACCCAAACTTGGCAATTGGCAGCTCAGTAAAGTACACGAACGTTTCACATTAGCTTGACAATGAGACGTACCACTAATGTATTGTTCGACCCTACATTTCATGAAAAAAGGGGGGACACTCTGAATTTACGGCCGCTATCAGTGCCAGGCAATTTTCCAGTTACTTGAAAATGGGATCTACGTGCCAAAAAGGCATCGTTGGCCCTATATTTTATGCAAAATGAAAGGAACAGCCTGTTTGTTCGTCAGGTCATCGAAGCGCCAGACTAACTGCCATAGACTAGTAAATAGGATCCAAATACAGTCGAACCTGTATATAACCAGTGTGTAACTGTTACCTTCGGGACTTGAGGAACTGGCCACTTAATACAGGATAAAAGAAAACTCACCGGGCGTGTTTTAATGCCAAGGAAACAATACGACAATCAAAACTCTTTCAAGCGATCAATACTTGAAACAAAGTTCGGTGCCAACTGGTACCTTAACGGTATAAAATACGTAACATTATGTAAAAGTACTATGCAATAAATCTGAGGACATCTGAAAAGCGTTAATGATACTAAACGCCCGAGTATCAGCTTAGAGTACCTTTGTACCCCGGGATTGTACATGTTAGTTTTCTATAGTCATGATGGATCGCATTTTAAACACCATGAAATAATGCATAGAATTACATATCGCTTAGTGGCCGCCAAATACAACTAAAAATAACAAAGAAAGACAAACATAGGACTACTACACAGACTACAGGGTGGCCGCATAATACAGGTAACAAATACAGGGTTTGTATGAGCGAAAAAGCAGGACTTTGAAAACTGGCGGCTTACTAGAGGGTGGACGCTTACATGGCCGTTAAATACAGGTTCGACTGTACCAAAAAAATGCACTGCTGACCCAATCTTTCATGCAAACTGGAGGGAACGGCACGATTTAACGGTAAAGCATCTATAGTACCCAAAATTGCACTGTTGAACCTATCTTTCATGGAGACTGGAAGGAACGGCCCGATTTTACGGCAAAGCATCTAAGTACCCAAAATTGCACTGCTGACCCTATGTATCATGCAAAGTGGAGGGAACGGCCCGATTTTACGGCATGGCATCTAAGTACCCAAAAATGCAGTGTTGACCCTGTCTTTTATGCAAACTAGAGTGAACGGCCAGATTTTACAGTAAAGCATCTAAGTGCCCAAAAATGCACTGTTTACCCTGTCTTTCATGGAAACTGAAAGGAACGGCCCCATTTTACGGCAAATCATTTAAGTACCCAAAAGTACACTGCTGGCCCTATCTTTCATGGAAACTACAGGCAACGGCCCGATTTTACGGCAAAGCATCTAAGTGCCTAAAAAGGTGCTGTTGACCCTGTCGTTCATGCAAGCGTAAGGGAACCCAAAAATGCACCTTTGATCCAACCTTTCATGGAAACTAGAGGGAACGACAAGATTTTACGGCAAAGCATCTAAGTGTCTATAATGCACTGCTGAGCAAACCTTTCATGGAAACTAGAGGAAACGGCCAGATTTTACGGCAAAGCATCTAAGTACCCAAAATTGCACTGCTGATCCTATCTTTCATGCAAAGTGGAGGGAACGGCCCGATTTTACGGGAGGGCATCTAAGTACCCAAATATGCACTGTTGACCCTGTCTTTTATGCAAACTGGAGGGAATGGCACGATTTTACGGCAGGGCATCTAAGTACCCAAAAATGCACTGTTGACCCTGTCTTTCATGGAAACTGGAGGGAACGGCCCGATTTTACGGCGGGGCATCTAAGTACCCAAAATTACACTGCTGGCCCTATCTTTCATGGAAACTGGAGGGAACGGCCCGATTTTACGGCAGGGCATCTTAAGTACCCAAAAATGCACTGTTGACCTTGTCTTTCATGGAAACTGGAGGGAACCGCCCGATTTTACCGCAGGGCATCTGAGTACCCAAAAATGCACTGTTGACCCTGTCTTTCATGGAGACTGGAAGGAACGGCCCCATTTTACGGCAAATCATCTAAGTACCCAAAATTACACTGCTGGCCTTATCGTTAATGGAAACTAGAGGGAATGGCCCGATTTTACGGCAAAGCATCTAAGTGCCCAAAAATGCACTGTTTACCCTGTCTTTCATGGAAACTGAAAGGAACGGCCCCATTTTACGGCAAATCATTTAAGTACCCAAAAGTACACTGCTGGCCCTATCTTTCATGGAAACTACAGGCAACGGCCCGATTTTACGGCAAAGCATCTAAGTGCCTAAAAAGGTGCTGTTGACCCTGTCGTTCATGCAAGCGTAAGGGAACCCAAAAATGCACCTTTGATCCAACCTTTCATGGAAACTGGAGGGAACGGCCCGATTTTACGGCAGGGCATCTTAAGTACCCAAAAATGCACTGTTGACCTTGTCTTTCATGGAAACTGGAGGGAACCGCCCGATTTTACCGCAGGGCATCTGAGTACCCAAAAATGCACTGTTGACCCTGTCTTTCATGGAGACTGGAAGGAACGGCCCCATTTTACGGCAAATCATCTAAGTGCCCAAAAAGGTGCTGTTGACCCTGTCGTTCATGCAAGCGTAAGGGAACCCAAAAATGCACCTTTGATCCAACCTTTCATGGAAACTAGAGGGAACGACAAGATTTTACGGCAAAGCATCTAAGTACCCAAAATTGCACTGCTGACCCTATCTTTCATGCAAAGTGGAGGGAACGGCCCGATTTTACGGCAAAGCATCTAAGTGCCCAAAAATGCACTGTTGACCCTGTCTTTCATGGAAACTGAAAGGAACGGCCCCATTTTACGGCAAATCATCTAAGTACCCAAAAGTACACTGCTGGCCCTATCTTTCATGGAAACTACAGGAAACGGCCCGATTTTACGGCAAAGCATCCAAGTGCCCAAAAATGCGCTGTTGACCCTGTCGTTCATGCAAACGTAAGGGGACCCAAAAATGCACCTTTGATCAAACCTTTCGTGGCAAAGCATCTAAGTGCCTAAAATGCACTGTTGAGCAAACCTTTCATGGAAACTAGAGGGAACGGCCAGATTTTACGACAAAGCATTAAAGTGCCATAATGCAAAATGAAGGAAACAACCTGATTTAAATGCAAAATGGGATCGAAGTGCCCTAAATGCATTGTTGGCGGAAACAGCCCGATGTTACGGCAACCGTGGAAGTGCTAGCCTTTTGCCGTGTATCGGAAAATAACCTGAAAAAATCAAAAGAGCGCACTGGTTCAACATTCAATAAAAAGAAACGATGTACACACAACTAAATCCCGACAAAAAGGTAATTTTTGTATATTTTCTCGGTTATCCGGTAAAAAATGCTGTAACCACTCATTTTTTTTTACCAAGTCATTCAAAGTCATGACTTATCCTCATAGGTCACAAAATGCGATAACTAGTTAATAACGACCGATTTGATGGAAAACTTCCAATTTTTTCAAAAGAATGATATTTTCCCGTTTCAGTTGCTTAAATCAAGAAAGAAATAAATTCAATAAACAACTTTATTGAAGTTGTAATTGAGGGTAATTTTTTAAAGGGCTGCTACTTGGGGCCTTACAAGTAGCTACTTTCGGGGTTACTCGGAAGGTAGCAAATTGACGTTACTTTCGCATAGCCGTTATTTTCGAGGGGATCCTTAGTTTAGGAGATCAAAGTTAGGTTCTTGTATTTTAGAGGTACTTCTCTTCAGTTGAATTCTCAATTTCTATAAAAGAGATATAGTTGTTGACTAATAGAAAAAATTAACAAACGTGAGTCTTGTCCTGACATATATACGTATTAAAGTTAATTTTTTTTTATCTCGGGTAATTTTCATTTTTCAACTTCATTAGCATACATTACCATACCAAAAAAATAACTGAGATAAAAAAGTAACTTCAACATAGACAATATTTATCGACAAATATTCATTGCAATCTCCTTTATACGATGCCCGTTTATGAAGACAAAATTACAGCATGTACTTATTTTGTCTTTTTATAAACCTTTTTTACAATGATACTTTTATTACTTAATACAGTTTGTTACCGTGACCTTATTTTCATGTAATATAAATATGCACTCTCAAATCCAAACTCATTGGTTAAAACGTTTAGGATAATTAAACTCCAACACACACTTAACAACCTTCTTAACCTACAAGTAACTTGGCCAAAAAGGTTCTTGTATTTTTGGCATGACAGTTGCAATTTATAACAGGAGATTCTCAATCCACAAACAGCGGCACCCAACGACTGTTTTCTGTAAAATATCTCTTTCGGAAAATAATACTAAAACCCTCGTAATTTCCAAAAGACTCAATTTCTTCTAGGAGCTCCGAATAGATACAAATTATATAGGGCCGCTTAGAATGCAAGGCATTTCAAGACATCTAAAAGTACTTGGGATAGCCTAAAAAGTATTTTCCGTGCTCCTTTTTAGTGCCCCTGAATCCACTTGGTTTTTATGTGTCTGTCTACTGTAGCTGTTGAAACACACACACTTATTTCCAGCTAACCAGGAAAAATTACGCATGTTTACCCCACACACTAATTTGAAAGCGCGATATTAAGGAGCAGGATTTTCCCATTCATTAGAAAATTGGATGAAATAGCGAGAAAAGCGTTCTTGGCACGATAGTCGATGAGAACTAGTAGGAAAACAACGATTTCACAACAATTGATTCAGGTGCTTGACGATTTTCATTTACTAGAAAATGGGAGCATTGAGAGCCCCAAATGCGTACTTCGCCCTATAATTCATGCAGACTAGCAACGTGGACATTAGGATTGCGGAGGTCCAGAGGAGCCCGAAATATAGTGGAATAGTTAACGCTTTTCTAGTTTAAAAGCAATATTCCCGAAGAACTAAAAAAGTGCTGTCGGTATCGTCATAATCGCTCTCGCATTCTTTTCACTGTCCACTTCATCCTCATCTGTTTCCGGGAGGGTTAGCAACAACTCAGACACTTCGTCAGCCTCGTTTTCATCGTCCTGTAACGGAATACTGTTTCGATCAAAAATTAAGTTCGGGAGAGGGACTTCTCCGATGTGACCTTGGAAAACTCTTTTCACCTCTAAAAGCTGTCCCTCCAAAGACACCAGTTTCATTTTCGGAAATATATTTTTCCCTAACTCCTCTAAGGACAAAGGAGATATCGTGGCATCTTTTAACGAACTGGAAAACGTCGCGTGCTGCCCGCTGAAGTGTTCAACTACGTTTCTCATCTCTTCCTGAGGTAAGGTCACCTCTTCTTTAGCTCTATCCAGCAGATGGTACAGATCGATTGCTCTACGTCTAACGGTTATGGGTACTGGCGAGTCAGAACCAACAAACTCCGATCGTAACCAAACGTCTGCTTCCGGGTTCTTCACTTGATCGAACTCCAAGGAGCGTGGGAATGGGCAAGCATTACTGCATTCTAGGTTGTTGAATTTATCTAGAGCGGTTCGCATGCTCTTTGTTGCTGGACAAATCTGCTTGGAAAGCCGTTTGGAAAGGTCATGGCCATCTAAGTGATAAGGACAGAAGACAGTTCAAGAAAAAACCAAGAAAAAGATAAAATCAAACAGTAAGTGAAAAGACAAAACCCCGTAATGTTAAGACGGGAAATTCCTGACACTTGTCTAGTCCTCGAGCCCAAAAGCATCAGGACTAGCAAGTTATTTTATGCCCTGGCCTATATTTTCGACAAAGCAAAACTGTACTACGTTGATAGCGCCGTGATGGCAGGTTTAAAGAAATCATAAAGACACTGCTTTTAATGGGTCACTAAAATCAAACGTTTCATGAAAACGGACCATGTCCTTGTTTCTCAAGAATGCGTTCTAGCAGCTTGGAATCATAACCGCAACAATTAGTAATGGTAACACGACTGAGTGGAGTCCAATTCGGTCTGTAATCATACGAGTGCTTAACAAAATCGGAGGACCGAGTTGCGGGAGTTTGATTTGTTTAATCATGAGCATGATTACAGACCAAATTGGACCACAGGAAGTTCTGTTAAAAATTAATCATAACTTTAACAAAACTTGTGATATATAAGGCTCTTTTTTTAAATCGAAACACAAGAAATTCCAATCTTTTTTCGGCTAGCAGTGAAAAAAAAAAAAAACATTTAAGCGCGCGTGATGGTGCGTACTGTCCTATTAAGGCTGAAATCAGGACAGTTGATAGCCAGTCAGATTTGAGAACTTTGTTATAGTTATGATTACACTTTTTATCATATATCAAATGATATCAAACTCAACAAGAACCACCGCTCAATAACTTTAGTATGCAGATCGACCAATGCCACCTTTTTGCTTCTGTCACAAGCAGCATCTCATACCGTTGTATACTCCACACAAGAAGTGGTACAGCGCTGACTTACACCATCTGTGTTCTCCAATTCAAATAAAACGCGTTCCAGCCTGATTCAAAATGACAATGCAATACAAAATGCTGAGAAGTAACCTAATGGTTAGTGAACCATCAGAGTTAAATATTGTCTATGCAGTAGTACAATGTACAGGTCACCACATGGGAAAGAGTGTTACATGTAATAACTCCCTTAAAAGATGTCTACAAAAGGAACATGATGTTGTAATAAAAAGTTCACATCCCATTGGTTATTCTCAGTGCAGCCACACCTCTCATACACATGTAGCATCAATACCATGATCAGGTTTGACGAATCACTGACCATCTACAGCGATAACTATCCAACCACCAATCGACAATAAGGTAATGTCAACCACTGATATCATAATACATACCATTAGCATAACTACATTGATGATTATTGAAAATAGAGCACTATGATTAGCTAGGAGCTTCGCTTCATCTTTATATAGGAGAGACCAGCTGTGACATAAAAATATCAACTACTGACAGTAAGTATCATTATACACTTAACAAATGGATATAATTGGTGCTTTTTGCTCTTTGTTTGGCTACTCAAACCACCCAGTGCTTATTCCCACCAGTTATTCTGCTACCATATTTATAATGAAGAAGCTGTGATCTGGACGTTCACAAAGATGGCAATTAAATTCTGTTTCATTCGTGAGCTCAATTATATATCATGTAATTGTTTTAGCACAGTGTGTACATAGCAAAACAATACTATTCACCTAACCTAGCACTTCAAATGCAGCTCGCTAAATATCCACAAGCCACCTCCACTTCACTGAATAATATATAAGGAAACAACTAGTCTATTACTATAATATTATATTAAATAAGTCTTATTACTAACCTGAACACTTCGAGTCTGTCAATAATAACTGGATATAATTTCCTCTCGTTCTAAAATAGTACATAAAAAAACCTTATGGCTAAATATTATTCGTTAACTAGCTAAAAGAAAGTAAAGTAAACTGACTGACACAGCATATATGGACAATATGACAGTTTTTAAAAGCAAAGGAGAAAAGAATTTCATAATTTTTAAACTATCTTAATACCGGAAAGGATATAATATCATTAACAAGGGTCTGAATCGCAGAACAAAATTCTTTTACAGCCACTTGGCATTCAAGATTAAGGGTGAGCAGCAACTTCATCAAATCCATTGTGAATGCCAACTCTGGCTTTGTTGGTGTGGCCCCCAAAAATTGAACCTAAGTAGACGTAAAAAATCAGGTTCACAACTACAAACTGAGCAGCAACAACCACTTGAAATCCTGTAAGAAAGAAAAAACAAAAGGGATATTAACTGATGTTCATGCTATATGAGTAATTGTTAAACAACAATTGCAGTCAGATCAGTGCACATATATAAACACTTGCATACATGTCAAAGATAATTAATACACCATAGGCACTCAGAGAAAACAATAAAAACCAAGTAGCCAAACAACAGGCTAATATATATATAATTACTTTCATGACAATTCATACCCATGGTATGCATTGTATCTAGATCTGTCGACCAATTGTTGATCGACAGTTGATAAACAGTTGGCCCACTGTCAGGTTGCCTGTTGGTTGACTGTTGGTCACAATAAAATTACAGTTTTCTTCTATGGTTCAGTACGTCTATTCCGTCTTTTTGTACATTAATATTAGGGATGTACATCATGTCTGACATTTTTGTTAATATAAAATTGTATACTGCTTAGTGTTATACTGTACATTTTTCCATTACATGTTTAACTAAATTTACAAGCAAAGTCCCGTACATATATATTGAACAAACACAAAAAACAGCTTTAGAGCTACATCTGATCTGCTTTACTAGATCATGCATGGGGTTGACACATAAAAAGACTTTTTTCCTTACCTCGAGAATCTACGGTAGAAACATTACGCAAATGAACAGATGGGCACTGATGTCCGTTCAGCACCAGGGTTCTTGCTAAGATCAAAGGGAAATATATAATTATATTCTCCTCCTAGAATAACAAGAAGTCATGATAGTATATGGCACTTTATGTATTAAACCAAGAATAAAAATTCAAACATTAATTAATTGACTAACAGCTCATTTTGTTTTAGTGTTTAAATAGATTAATAAACCAAAGTGATTTGATTTAAAACTCCCCTGCATGATCCTTAATTTAAGTGATACACATGAATGATATTAGTTTTCTCCGATCCTATCTCGCCGAGCTTAACGTTTGTTTGTTTTGCTCTCAGAGAAACTAATCTCTGATCTGGCAAGGTGGTCAAAAGTGATTGTAATTTACAATGTAAGCACGATATAGCTTCATTAATACTAAAAAAAATAACAACCAAGGAAACCATGAGCTTCTAATGCACATAATTTAAGGATCTAAAAGCAAAACCTGGCAAGACATTGTAATAACTGACAAGCAACATAGTTCAAAGATGAAAAATGACAAATAAAATCTGGGGCTATTTTAAGCTTATAAACATCAGCTTTACAAGTACAAAGATTTAAAGCAGCCGGGTGAAGCAGGTAATTAAGAGTCTGGCAGCTACGAATCTACTCTGTTGTGGAAACCTTCTGACCAACTTACGTACCTTAAGAATTTCCACACTATGGAGAATATTTACTTCGGTGTGCATTGATGTAGCACAAAATTCACAAAACTTTGCTGTTGCACTACAGTCCAAGGAACGACAAATGCCACTTTCCGAGTCACAGAAGTGACACCTCAGTAACGTGCTGTTCACAAACGAACCTTCCTTCTAGAAAGTGGTCGAAAGAGCAGCTTGCCGTAACTTAGCCCATGTATCTTCTGTTCTTTGCAATCTTTCATAATGACGAGTATTTAAGCTTACAGATGAAGATATTGCTGGCTCATCGCTGACATCGAAATCCTCAGCACAAATCACCTACATCCACGTTGAAATCGTCGTGACCATCTTGCTTATCAACATTAGTCACATTAATACAGCCCATTACCGGTAATAAGCTTTTCGCTCCTTCTCACTGCAGTGTCCTGATCGTGATAGCGAACTTGAATTTCAGCCTTAAAGCGCTTCTTCCTGCAACCAAATGAACTGGTCAACAACAGAACAAACTTATTATAAATAAGTGGCCGGGTATGGGCTGACTGCAAGGCAAAACGACTACGAGGCGAAAAACGTAAAGGAATAAAATATTATGAAAACAAAATGAAGGCTTTTAAACAACTTACCGGCCCATTAAATACTGCTTTGCACGTTAAACGTAATCTAACCTCAATGTGCTGTGTCGGATTGTGTAATATGAGGGATAAAGGTGAATTACATGCACGTTTATCCATCATATTGCACCATCCATATTAGTCGTTGACTTAGTCGTACTATAGTACGTAATTTGATGGGTGATACCCGGTATAAATTTGGGCATCATTTTTACGGGTGATACCCAGTACCCTCCGTGTGAATCGGGTGTTCTTTCAACGTGTTCAAGAGGTCATAGTGGTCAGTGGTATTTCCTATAACAAGGGTAGGTACTTCATATATTCTAGAAAATGCTAAAATTCGAAAAAGAGCGATATTTTGGAGGGATAGGAATTTATTCCATGTCAGACAATCACATTGCCCCGGAAAATTCTTTTCAACCTTGGAGAATTTGCTCAGTAGACACATCGTTAGCATATGTTATTATTCTCATATTCTCATGAAAACTGCAGTACTCAGGGAATTCAAGATATGGTCAGGAGCCTTTCCCTTCTTCCGGTGTCCGCCAGATTGAAAACCGAAATTTACGTGCCAGCGGGTCAAGCCGCAGACTGTCTAGAATTTCTGGCTATGTTTTGAAAGTGCTCCAATACGCCACTTCCGAGGTCCGAGTTCCAAAAACCCTTGCTTTCAAAATGAGGCTAGATGCACAATCTTTCTTGTGAAAATGAGTTTTATTAGCATTGCTGATCACCTACCCTCGTTTTGAAACAGAGGCCCAGGGGAACTCGGAAATAGCCTATTATCGTTACTGCCTCTCTTGGTCTTCAGGTTCCTTGTGGCTTTGCTGACCCATCCGAATTCGCTGCTTTTTTTTAATTTTTTTTTTTTTTTTCACGAGCTTCCGTTAGCCCATGGTATTCTTCTTCCTCCTCATTTCGCTGTCTCCCTCGGCCTTTACCGTTGTGGCTTCCCTGCTTATCGATCGTGATCTCCCTTTAACCCTCCTAGTTCTCTCTTTCGTCACTCGCTGGTGTAAATGGAGAGATTGCTCGTAGTCTAGTGGCTGCCGGTGATCTGTTTGCTTCAAATCGATGAGCCTCAGTTCCAGGAATGGCAAAGACATGCAATGTAAACAGATATCCCGTGATCAAAGATATTCCTTGAAGAACAATATTCAGGTTACAGGCGGGAAACCAAGTAATAACGGAGTGACGTATAGTCAAACAACTGAACTTTAGAACACGCAATGTTTGACAGAACTCTCACAGCAGGTTCTATTCTAAAGTGCTCGGAATAAGGGAGATGAAGGCAAAAGCACTGAAAAGACAACACCGCTTTACCAAAAAGAATTCCTTTTGCTTTTTAAGTGTTGATATAATGACAAAATTTTGGATCTACTTAAAATGTTAGTGCGTTTTGACCTTCGATCTGATATCTTTAACTCGCCCGAATTCCATAGCCCGTGGTTATTACTAGTTTAAGTAATAATTGATAAGTACTTTTTAGCAGGAGCACGCACCATATTGTTCACGTGGATGAGTCTGGATAACAGTGAAAACAATTTAAAACAACGCGTGCTTGGAAATGACTTCAATCCAATGCGTAGATTTAGCTAGCCATAAACGTAAACCAGCTAAAACAACATTCTAGTTTGCCACAATGTTGGATTTGCATCATGCCTTTCCCTGCCAATGAAGACTCTTTCACTCCTCTAAGACAATTCAATTCAGTTTATAGTCATTTAAATTAAGAATAAATGACATTGCCCATTACATCATTGGATATACTTAAATGACAAAGTAAAAACAAAAAACAATGATAACATAAAACGGTATTACCGAATAGCTTCAATCTTGTAGAATGATAAAAGTGGCCAAGCTTGCAAACCAAAGGAATTATATCTTAGAGAGTAGGGAGTGTCATACTGATCTGTGCTCAGTGAGAAAAATACTAATATGTGCTCAGTAAGAGAAAATAAGGATATTTTATAGGGAACCCAAACTCTTTATTGCTATCTATTTAGTTCATAGGTTACTGATACTATTTTAATTAAAAAATAAATAACTATTTGCGTGTGCCTATCTGAGTTTAGTCATTTCGGACGGGATTTCCATTAACGCAAATAATATTTCTCCGTTTGATCACTTTAAAACAAAATCGCCTTTGAGATTCTGAAGAATACCTACAGGGATAAGTCCTAACAAAGGAAAACACTCCCTTATAGCAAATTCCTACCATGGAACTATGCTACCAACAAAAATGGTCATCATAGGGACAAAACTAGTCGTGCTATGGCTAACCGCTGTTGGTGCTTTAACACCTCATTTTGTTGTTGAATCTTCTGCTTATTAATTTATTTATTGCTGTTGTTTGTTTATTTTTCGCTCGTTTGTTGTTGTTACTGTTGTTGTTTTTCTTGTTTCCTTTGTTTTTTGTTGCTGCCCAGTTTCAAGCAAGCACTTCATAATAAACTTCCAACTCATCTGGGCGGAAATGATTCCCGTCTCGTGTTCCAACCCAAATGCTATAGTCGCAATAAGGCCTGCGGTACGAGTGACAATTAAAGCCAGAATAGGTATTTCTTCCCGCATTGTCCTCAATATACATATCAAAGCCCCCACCAAAGACTGGACCATAATTATAATCGCTGTAAGTGGCGTAGTCATAGTAGCCGTTGGTTATGTCCTGTTTGAAGTATCCATACCCGTTGTAGTTTTTTAGTGAGTACAAGAAAGTATTTGTCGAATATTGATAACCAGCAGACCCTGAAGAGACAAAAAAACAGAACACAAACAATTAGAGATTCAGTGTAACTCAGTCGAGTTCAATAGACCATTTTACAACTATGGATGAAAACGAGGCTGGAGTGGACCTTGCTTTGATACAACCATTTCTGCTTTCTTTCAACAAGCACTTTTTAAGTATAATTTCCATAACAAAACAAAGGAGGTTTGTATCAAAACATTGTTATGCTCTAAGGTGCAACAGTCGCTTCATTGTACCTAAATGCAAGGCAGATCGTTTTAGGAATAGTTTTATTATTTGATCCTGTACGTAGATTTTTAGACTTTTTATCACGTTTTTCACACTTTTTTATTTACGGTTATTAGTTTTATATACACATTTTATCAATTGCATAATTTGTAAATACGTAATTCAGCCTTTGTGCAGCAAAGTATTGTTAATAAACTATCCAACTATCTATCAATCATGGTCAACCTCAGTCTTGCACTCATTCGAAGTCTAGGATACTAAGCCCACAGCTGTAAAATGGTGTATTTTTAGGAAACGGTGGTGGATTAGTAAATACTGAGAGCAGGGAAGTAGTATACAATGCGTGAAATACCACATAAATCACGCTCAAATCCTCATGAATTGGAGCATCACAAATTACCACCAACTTGGTCCCCAGGGCTTTTCCATTAGAAAATTTAAAAGAAACGGCGGTCCACCCCTATCAGATTTCAAGAAAAAGACCTGGTAGAACCAGCTGCACTACAGCCGTACTAAGCCCGACCTTCTCCACTAAGCCCCATACCCCCGCGGCCTCAAACGCGCTTGTTAAAAATAATAATAATAATTATATAAATTATAAATAAAGCAGCCCGAGGATTCAGCACAGTCTTTTGTGGCATGTTTGACGCGTTTTAAGCCGAACAAACATTTATTTTTCTAGATCTGGATACGTCTAATCCCCGATCGTACAAGAAAACGCACAGCCAAGCCGTTGTACAAAGAGGAGCCAGTGGCTAAAACAGTTGTCCTCACCGATAATGCATGGAAAATGTGCCAGATTGTGCCAATCAAAACTACTGGTTGTCATTGATTTTTCTCAATAATAACGATGGCAAATTTTTTGAATGCAGTTCATGCTTCTGCAATGTTGTGACCTTGGATTAGATTGTCATGGTTGCGAGTATTTGATTAAACTCTTACTACACAATCCTCTCCAATTGGCAGTATTGCTAGTGATTAATGACAATCTAGTCAAGACTAGACTTGTTTTGAACTATTTGCGAAAATTGTAAAGGCCCAGTCTCTCCTTCCTTTTACATTTGGGGTTAATAACCCCCGGGTTTAATTCAGTTCAACTAGTCGATACCTTCTTCGTATCTTAGCTATTTCAAAGACTTACACTGCCATGAATTGTCGTTGTAGCCTCCAAAAATATAGATCCCGACCCTAACAATTGTTACAGTGGGTCCTTTGTTATCGCAATTGCTGTGAAAGGTCTGTGAACTCCAGCCATGATTAGAGGCCCTATAACACAGTTTCCAATAACTTCTGTCTAGACTTTGCAAGTGCGAAAGAAGCCAGGTATTTAACTGCGATATCTTGCTGGCATCATTCGCTAAAATAACGGAGTCATCGAGACCACCTGGTAAAAAAAAAGTAAATCAGAAATTCATCCTTTTAAAAGATGCTGTATTTCGAAAAGTGACAACGACTCCAGGCGTGCTATACCGGAAAAAAAAATAACAAACAACACAACACAAAACAAAACAAACCAAACCAAAAAATACATTCAAAATTAAAGTACCCAAGAAAGTCAGAAGCAACCAAAAAAAATAAACAAGAAAATCACTCTTGCGGTGTATTTGAAATTTCATTAAGAGTATATTCTTAGACAAGAGCATAATCAAGATAATCGACAGGCAGGCGAGAGGTTGCTCTTTGGCGACATAAATATTGGTGGATAACTTTTCCCACAAAACAGAGGTTAACAACTGGCAGAGTGGTAAAACGAAGAGAACAAAACGAAGTAAAACATATAATTCGGCTTACGATGAGGAGTGCATGTTTTCCCGTCACCAATGTAATGCGCATTCACGTCGCACTTGCAAGTAAATGACTCTTCTGTGTTAGTGCAGATTGCATGGAAGTGACAGTCATGGGTGTTGAGCGAGCATTCATCAACATCTGGAAGATAAGAAGACTTTTATTTATTTCAAGCTGGATCTTCTTTTTTGTCAACGAATGTCATAGTCATAGGAGTAAACTTTTCAAGACCTAACAAGAACAGTAGTAGACCACTGAGAAGAGATGCATTGTAATTCTATGCATGTAAACAGTACCAAATTCAGATCTGCAAGTAAGTAGAGGGCTCGGCTGAGAAAATGATTTTACTTAACCCTAAGGGCTTCAGTTCAGCCTAAAAATAAGGAGGGGGCGGGCCGCTGCTGAAAGTGTATGTTTGGAACATACGAAACGTCAAGTTAAAGTTTTTTTTCTTCTGTTTATATTTTCTTATGTTTATCACCGCAGTTTGCTTTTTGTTTCTTCTCAAACGACATCAGTAGAAGAAGAGGAAGAACAAGAACGAGAAGAACAAGAAGAATAACGAGGGTGGAAACATTACCGTTCACCGGGTTAAGTTTTTATAATGGACCTCCACACAACAGGTCAGTTAGTTATGAAAAAATTTAAAATAAAAATGGAAAAATCTACAACTTCCATAAATGTCTAAAAGGATCTGCAAACCTTAAAATGTGCTAATGAGGCGCTGTCTTAATCGGTAAACTTTTCCTGTAGTGTTTTTCTGAACATTGCGTCGAAACTGTCTCTATGTGTGAGTGACCTAACTTATTCTATAAACGACAAGCACTTGCGAACTTCTTACGCTAAGTCCTGACTTTCTTTAATGACCATGTGAAGAACGGACATGTTTGGAAAAGGACGTGACAGAAATAATCAGGACGATGATCTTGACTCACTTTGCGTAGAATGAGAAGTTTCCTTATACGTATGATATCACCTATTAGCAGCCAACCTAATTTATCGAAAAGCTTTACAGAGCTGTCGTTTGCAGTATTCCATATTTATTCAAAGGCTCGTACCTCGACAGGTTCGTCCATCCCCCGTGAAGCCGCTGTTACATGTGCATGTGTAGGATCCATCTGTATTGTAACATGTCGCACTGCTGTCACATTGGTGACCTGAAGAACATTCGTCGATATCTGAAGCAAAAAAGTTACTCTTTAGGAATGTTTCAAGGAATTCAAATTACCGTAGGATTTTGAAGCTTCCGGCGTGTTGGCCCCATCAGCACACAAAAAGAGCCTCTCGTAATGAATCCCCGAAAGCTTTAGCCTGCGGAACAAGCGACCCCACTCGGGTTTGTCGAGAAAGTTAAAACCAGAGCGTTAAGCTACTCAGTCTACAAGAGCTTAGATATTGAAATTGCAGGGAAATACAACAACCGTACATACATGTCCTTATTCTATGAACTTTTAATTAGTTCTCTTTTTGGGCTGTATTTAAAGTTATAGTATGGTCTGTATACCTATGAACTATAAAATAAGGATAGTTAATCAACTTTATTGCTGTTATTCATAGAGATTAGGAAATAATGTGCAAATTTTATCATCTCTGAAATTGGAAAAAAAAGTTGCTGAGAAGACTTCCCTCCTAAATTATTCCAGCCAATATTTAAACGCTTATTTCACTACTAGCTATTATACGCTGCTCAGTATTTAAAACCCCTCTTACGAGTTCTTTGAAAAATACATTTTCACGCAATTTTACGGTGAAAGCATGCTTAATCTACTTTATTCTACAACCCCGGTCAAAACTCTTGGGACACTAACGCAATAGCTCGTCAAATTGAGGTATCTTCCCTCCACCCTTCCCCCTCGGTGCAGTGTTGACGTTATGTATTCAAGTTTTAATTCAACACAATCAACACTGCTTGGGGGAGAGGGGGACAGCAGAAATAGCCTCTTACAACAACATCCCCAAGCTTTTTTAAGAGGTAGAATATGAGGTAATTTAGCAAAGTGCGTCTTTGTGCCAAATTTCCTCCAGTGTCCCAAGACGTTTTGACCAGGGTTGTAGCTAGCCTTAAACTCACAAGAGATGTCTGTTTACCATTGGACGAGTTTCCTTTGATAATCATGCTTCATGAATTAAACGAAAAACTAAAACTTGGGGCTTTGAACATAATACCTCTGCAAAGCAAGCCATCACCGGCATATCCTACGGAGCACCGGCAGCTATAGGAGCCAATGATGTTTGTGCAGATGGCGTTCTGATGACAATGGTTATTGTTTCCTCCACATTCATCATAATCTAAATTTAAAAACGAATATAAAACAATCGTTCAGTCAATCAACCTGCAAAACAAATAATGAAACGACTGATTATCAATCAACTTTTTTAACTAAAGAATAAAAATTAAAATCGTTGCTCATATGATTCAATCAGCATGAAAACTGTTGTGTATGAAGGGGTGAAGCAGTGCTAAAAGCACCCACTTATGGATCCTTTTTGTGACGTCTAATTTTCTTTTTTACAAAAGTAGTGCCTATTTTTCTTTGTAGACTAATCCTTTAATTTATACTATTTCTGCAACAAACAGATTTGGGGGGTGTTTACATGAAGCCGGGGCGACTTTCGCCCCGGAGAGAGTTCACTCAGGTTCCCTCTCATGGCTCTATATTTGTTTACATGATACCACCACAAAATGTCATGCCGGCGCGAGTCACCCCGGCGAGAGCTCACCCCGGTTCTTGTACCGGGGCGAGAATTTCACTCCGGTACGAAATCTCCCAACGGTATCATGTAAGCGCGAAACGACCACCCGTTTCGGTGTGAAATCGCTCTGCCGGTATACTGAAACGGGTAGCGCATGCGTTATGTTTGCGATTTTGAATCACACGTGTATTTTATTAACATGACGTGTACCTTCGACTAACGAGATACGAAAAAGCCCAGTCGTCATGTAAACGCGATAAGAAATCAAAAAGTCATCCTGGTATGAAACTCGCGCCGGTGCGAGTTTTCTCATGTAAACATCCCCTTACAGTAAACTCAAACTTTTAGTCACCTAAGAAGCCAAAGAAATGGGCCACTTGCACGATGACGATTTTTTACTACTAGGACCAGAATTCATTTCGTTTTTTCTTTCATATTTAAATTTGCTAATCCCAGTGAGGTTTACATAACAAAAGCCGTAATTTGCATAAGAAAGCAATACCCTGAGGGATTCTGGAAGTAGTAGTAAATGACAGCATCGTGCAAATGGCCTATTGGTTATTGAGGTGTAAATTGGTGAAAGTAAATTAGGATCTTCTCTGAAAATACAAATAAAATAAATAAAAATAACTCTTAACGCCTGGAAAAGTTAAAATAGACCATTTTCGATTTCTAAAAACCCACACTTTCAAAATGAGGTCCAGAGCAAACCCTTCCATGAGGAAGTAGTTTTATAATCTCTTTTTGAAACAGGCTTGGGGCAAATCGGAAATTGCTTTTGAATAGGAACTAATGAATAATAACAATAGTAATATTAATAACAATAACAATAATAATGTTGCAAACTTATAGACGTATCGCTACCATCCGACCGAAACACCGCGACGAAAGTCATTGAAAAGCTTTCAAAATACAAAGATCTTGAGATTGAAACCACGAAAATGTGGGGAATGAGGACAGAGACTGTGCCGGTTATTGTTGGTGCACTGGGACTTATTAGAGAGGGAATGGGCCAGAATATAGGTAAGATTCCTGGAGCCAGTAACATTAATGAGCTGCAAAAGATCATCCTGCTAGGAACGGCGCACATACTGAGAAGGTTTCTCAGTGTCCATCAAATATAAAACTCCCCTGGTACCTCAGGACCATGGATTGGCCCCGGTTCTAGGAGAGTGTAGGAAGCAATTAATAATATCGGCTCCTGATAACATTAAAAACGTTTATTATTATTATTATAACAATAATAATAATAATAATAATACCTACGAGGTTGTATGACTGCCAGAAAAAGCACACGGATGTGATGGGTGAGGTAACCTGCAGGCTATGTAATAACGCCCCTGAAAGTGTCGCTCATGTCCTGGCTTGTTGTACTGCCCTTGCACAGAACAAGTACATTACTCGACATAATAATACAGCCCTGAAGATACTTTTCTTCGAGACTTTGCAAGACCTAGGTCTTGTCAGAGACTCGGTGCCACCTTAGTACCCGCCACTGAAACCGAAGCCAGTGTAAGAGGCGAACGATGCGCAAGTGTTCTGGGATGTCCCCCTATTTGCGGAGCACCAAGAAGTTGAAGCCAACAGAGTTCATGCTCGCATTATCAAACACGATTTAAAGCAAGTTATAACGCTTGAGATGAGCTGCTCATGGGTTACAAGCCGGGAGAAAAAGGAGGAGGAGAAAACCACGCAATACGAACCGCTCCGTTGGGACCGGAGTTAAAGCAGAAGTACCAAGGATATGAAGTGAAACAATATAATATCATAATGGACGTACTTGGGGGGTGGTGCCCAGACTTAGAAGTGCAGCTGAAGCAGTTGGTCGAAAGTAAAGAGTAAGGGAGTTTTTGTATATAACATGCAGAATTCTGTACTCTCGGGAACACTAAACAACTTTAGAACGTTTAAAGTTGCAACATGAACAATGAATATCGCTTTCGAAATTATTAACTCTCTTCCTTCAACATCTTTTGGACTTTTGTGGGTATGAAGTAGCCGTCAATGAATTTTTTTTACAGCCGAATAAGTAATTTACTTAAGAGAACTTTAAAGATCAGACTTTATAATTATCATTTTAGATCCTAGATATCTTGAATAGTTTTATTTTCTTTTGGAGCATTATTTAAAGTGCTTTTTTTTATTATTGTATATGTATATTTTTAAATTTTTACACTAAGTTCTCACTATAGTAAACGGGTTACGCTCACGCGTCCCGTCACGCTATTTTAACTGTATATAGCGTACAAAAGTTGGTATATAAAAGAGGTAAGTCACCCACAAACCTTCTGAACAGGTATAGTTATGGCAAGTACCACAGCTTACATCATTCCACATAAAACTATGACTGACTCCTAAAGTGTGAACGCAATCTTCATTGTTGAAGTTGTTTGGTTGGTTCTTCGCCCAGTATGAAAAGTTACTGGTTTGATTATCTGCCCAATCGAAAGTACCCTCAATTACCCTATCGTTTAGCCCAATCCAGCCCCTGGCACCATTCAGCCGATGCTGAATATAGACGTTTTCTTCTTGATTCCGCACAGTGATGAGGTTGCCGCTATATGCTTGGCAGGTTTTCTCAGCTTCGGTCCAATTTTTGCACGAATGGCTTGTCGAGTAGCAAATACCATTAAAATATGACCAGCCCGGCTTACAAACATCTGCAGTATACAAAACATTTTGTGTGAAGTAAATTGTGCGTAACAAAGACTAGGCCAAACGTCGCACTTTTCATGAGACAAACCAAACTTAGTGATTTAAGTTCATGAAACTTTCTTAGCGACGTTTGGCTCAGTTAAGTTCGCTGAATGAGTTTGGTTCGTCCAACACGTTACGACGGACAGAGCGTCCGAAGATCGTCTCCAGGACAAACGTCGATCTTCACATGTGAGGAACTAAACTAATAAATTTAAAAAAAATTGTTCGTTAATCTATATAAAATCGTTCGGGAGAAAATAATTTTATTACTGATCTGATTCAGTTGATTGGTTCCACGCGCCCTATAAAGATCGACGTGTTATCCAGCAGCCGATCTTAATTAACTTAAGTTAGGTCGACTCAAATTAGAGTTTGGTTCGTTCCATGAAAACTTCTACGTTTGGCTTAGGCCTTAGCCGACCGAGAAGTTTTTGGAAATAGAAACCTTTACTTGTAGTACGTAGGAACTAAGAAAATACATTTACTGGTGATTACTAAAGGAGATATGAAACAAGGAGCCTCTAAGTTTACTTGACATCTACCAAAGCTTGCTGGGCATGAGAAGGTCTTCGCAAAGAAAATTTGTTTTTATCATTTACTAACACACCTGCCAGTACTGTATAGGACACAGTCACAGGATCATGCTGGTCAGCGAACAACTCCTTAAGACAAATGCGGAATTCGCTGGTCTTGATGTGCTGTAAAATAAGCATATCATCTAGCATCATATATTTCGCTTACAAGAACAAACAGTAATAGCTCAACTTTTAGAGACGTTCGCTTAAACGCCTGTAACTGAGTCATTTTGAATTCCCATCTAAACAAAAAAAAAACTGACCTCGAATAACAGATGGACAAATAGATAGTACTTTTCGCTGCGCGACTATGACTGATAAACAGGCTACATGAACAGAGAAAGGTGAAATTTAGCTCATTTGCACATTTCCTACAGGGTTGTCAGCTTGATCTTACTTATTTTGAAGAAAGAGCGTCGTATATTAGTTAAATAACTTGAGAATACCTCAATCCATGGGGTCACGGACATGTATATTGGCTTCAAATTGTTGCCCTCTGAGTTCTGACCGGCTGCTATTAATACTATGGGTTCTTTGTCGTAATTCTTTGCAAATGGAACGTCCTAAGGACATAAAAATAAGGCTGTTGATATAGCATTTGAATCACCGTCCATTTTTGATCAATGAATGGTGATACTATAGGTGGCTGGAATTTATCTGCGCTGACTCGAAGGAACAGGTAATTTTTGAGTAAGAAAAACATTTCTTTGTTCAAGATTTTTTTTTTCGACGGCTTTGATGAACTTTCAAAACATAAGTTCATTTCTTGGCCTCATCTCATTTCTTTTGAAAGATCATATGACATGATATGGCAACTAGATGTGAGATCAGTCATGGTGAACTTCCTTCATTTTTACTCCCATTTATTAAGTTGGGATAAAGTCTGGAGTTTTACAGCCGTAAAGATGATTTAAAATTCCTAAATGTACTTATTTGATAGCCGCTTTTCTCTGCTGTCCCATTAGACTTTCAAAAAAGTCCTTCGTCGGATTTAATTTGGCGCGGGATGAAGGTCGACCTCTCGCGACTTCGTCCAGAGGTCGACTTGTAGCAAGTCTACTGTTCCATCTAAACAGATAAAGAGCTTTCTTCTACTTAAAAGTAAAATTGCGTCTTACCTTGCAAAATGCACCATTGTAGCTCGTAGAAACGGAATTGTTGTTTGGAAAATCCACGTGTTTGCTCTCAGCGAAAAGGGGCCTGTGGATTGTTTCAAAGGCCATCCAACTCTAAAAAGAGTGATAGCAATAAAAAATGGATTGCTATCTCATACCTAAATCCCGTGTAAAAATAATTGAGCTGTGCCCTAAGACGATTTGTAACTTGTATCCACAATGCTAGCGGGAACTCATCTCACGTATTTTATCATTGACCCGTTTTTTTTTTTTTGCTCCCTGCGACCTGGGTGGGTTGGCTTTGGAGGCTCCCCTCTATAACTTTAAAACCTCTCGTGATATAGTCTCCTTCGCAGCCGTTATTAGGGTCGTCACGCAACGCTCCTCCCCTAGTGGGGAGGAGCGTTGCGTGACGACCCTAATAACGGCTGCGAAGGAGACTACTCGTGATACGGCCACCAAAATTACACAGAATAAAATATTTTCCAACGTCTAGGCACAATTTGATTGACACAATGACGTTTGACGTCATTAGAACGTCATATTGTTGAATTTGTTGGCTGAAAAATACGCTGCATTAGATAGACTGTCATGCGTTTCTCAATGGCTATTAACCTACAACCCCCCCCCCCCTCTTAAAAAACGCCTGTCATAGCTTCCTATATAATTCTCTGTGTATGCCAGTTTGAAGTCAGCCCGCGTTTTAGACTGAACACGGCTCTCTTAGTGGGCATTCTTAGAGTTTTTTTTGTGGTTGCCTTAAGCAAAGCTTTCCGGAAGACATCATTAAGCCTTACGAAGGAACAAGTCTCACGATTGGCAAAGTCTGCTACGTCTTCTCGTATTTCGTCTCATTTAGCTACTCTGATGAAGACTGATCCCGGGTTTGAGAAGGAAAGATTGGATATTGCGAACTTTGTTGTTGGCAGCAAAACGTCTTTGGCCTCACAAAAGAGGTTCTAGGGGTGAAATTTATCCGGCGAGATGGAAATTGATGCTGATCTCTGACCAGGCCAAAGACGTCTTCGTCAAAAATTGTTTGGAAGGCGGGGGCTCCATGTCTCCTTTTCAACCGCTGGTTTACAACCAGGATCTTGAATAAATCGACTGTGTGAGTCAAGAAGTCTCCATCGACGATTTATGTGCAGAATGCGACAGTTTTTCCGAGTAATTTGACGTTCATTCGCCCATGTTAAATGTGGAAATATTACGAGTGGTTTTTGGAAGTTTTGTGATTGCCGCTAAAGTAATATTATGTGATTTACCGAAAGCGTTGACAAACAAAACTCAGGTATGTGGTTGAGCTCGTGTTACCAGATTACGGTACCAAGCATAAAAAAAAACGCTTCGCAATTATTTAGTTTAGGTGATTTTGTCTTGGAAAGCCTACTCTGTGCTCAAATATTGTGGCTTCTTAATCTGTTTTCGGCAGACACTTGCGTATGGGGCCTCATGGTTTGGCTGACTAAAAAGTTATAATTTCTGGACGTTTCAGATGTTGTTTATTTTATCCCAAAATCCTGTTTCTTCTGAGAGAGAAATTCACCGTCTGTTGCCAGCAATAAAGTTGTCAGCTAGTATTTCGTAACTACTTTCCATTCGACTTAGATATCAAATTGTTAAAATGCACTTGAAATTTCTTTAGCCACGATTTAGCAAACTCAAGACAGATATGTTTATAAAGGAGAAAACATATACCACAAAGATATCTTCATGTAGACCATCATAATTCTGTAGTTCTCGAAGACAAATGTAAAAGGAGGAACTGGTTGCGTTTTCCACCCACAAACTTGCGGCATCATGCTTAAAGTCTGCACTTATATGTTCTGCTGTAACCAGGACCGTTGGTGTAGACGCAAATTTTCCCTGTTAAAAAAAAAACCATTCATAACAGGAAGAAAGTTGAATTGGTAATCATTAAGTATCCACAGCAAAGCTGATTGGGAGAATAGCATGTAAAATTTGGAATAAATAACTTTTCACATGATCGGGACGCTCATAGGACATTGGATCGTGGTCAGGTGTCTGAACGCGACTGTCAAATTTAGCCCTAGACCGTACAAGTTTCTTTCTCCCATATTTTTTGTATCAACTAATGCTTTTTTTTAAGAATATCTCCCCCCCTCTGACAAATAGTGTAAAAATTGAAAAAGGTTTAAAAATGGCCTATGTGTCAGAAAGAATTTCGTGGACAGAACTGGGCTGCCTCTTTGCAGCTCATGTCTGCAAGTCCAAGTACAATATCTTTGATTGGATAACAACTGGAGTGTTTAGTACTTATGACATCAGCATAGCAAATGTTCACCTTATTGAAAACTTAATTAAAGGTCATTATTTTTTATGGTTTATGTAACGAAACAAGATGCAGCTGAGAGGTAACAATAAAGTGTTATTGCCTGAGGAAGGCTGACTTTTGAGCACTGTGATCCAGTCCACCATTCTGGAATGCGCATTTTACCCGCCACACCTCCATCAGGAGCACCTTGGTAGGCCATCCAGTCCACCGTGGCAAATTCTTTGATAAAGCGATCATTTCTTCCTGCTGCAGTCACGCACACCTAAAGATAAAATGTAATGGCTAATGTTTATTTTATATGGTAAGATAATATATAGATTTAGCCAAGGCCAAAAGCGAAGCTCTCGTGGTAACTTACTTCCTGCAGTAAAGTTTTCTAAGCCTGCGATCTCTTGAATTCTGTTACTGGTCAGCGGAGAACTTTAAAAAAACCCGTCATCTCAATAAGTTGCACACCTGAGCCCGCGATAAAGTCATGTGACACTGGTCTGCAGATGCCCTACTTTGACAGCTGTCAATTGATTATAACATGGATGTCCAAAATCGAGTTAAACACAATTTGCATATGTTTTAGACTTACAGCTAGTAAGACATTTCACATCCGTTAACATGAAGACGCGGTCCTACGTACGTACGCACGATTTTGTTAGTAACCAAAATTTCTTGGATGCATAGATAACCAAATTTTCTTACCCATAGTGTTCCTCTGCGCGCGCAAGACGCGAAATCTCCGCTAGTAACTCGTTGTGAAAATAAAATATGTTTAAATAGTATTTTACTTTGCCAGAAATATGACAGGTGAACAAGAGTTCTTGGAGATGTAAGACAAATGAACAAAGGCTCACTAATTACTACTTGAAGTAATACTTGAATTGAAAACTTCCTTTTAAAATATTCACCTCAAAATTCTCGAAGTTAACAGTTTCCACCCAGGACACAGTAGCATCATGTACAAAATTTTTCTCGCTTATGTTCCAGTGATTGGTCGTTATTTGTACGTGCACTTCTTTGTCCGGATAGAATGAAAACGGTGGAAATTTCACTACTTCACAGGCCGTCTCTGCCCACTGTACATGTCTCCTCAGTGAAACTCGCCCAGTCTGAACAGGAAAACCTGTTGAGGAACAACAAGAAAAAGAAGATACAACATAGAAAAAAAACAAAGCTAATTAGAGCTGAAAGCGATAAAAAACAAACAAACAAACAAAAAAACAACAACAGCCATAAAGTTAACATAAAGACAAAAAAAGATGCATCCTACAAATACCTGATGAGGATGAGAAAAAAAGGTATAAAATCCTCTCTATATGCGAGGAAGTAAATTAAAGCTGATTGTACAATCACACAATCATATAGTGGCACTATATAATTGGCACTTTATTGCGTTCAAAACAGTACCAAAATAAGCAAAATAGTATTTAATCATGATCAATTTTGGACCTACAGATGCACCGGAAATGCCATGGTGCATAAAACGGAATTCCAAGATGGCGCCCAAGATGGCCGCCAAATTGAGTGATGTTATAAGTAATCAGCCGGACTATATCTCATAACATTAGAGCTCTACATACGCTGGTTAAAGTGGTTTTAAAAAAACCTTATAATCCGCTCTCTTACCTGTACAGCTACCGGGATGATAGAGAGTGTGGTTACTCTTGCGCCTGCAAATGTCCAGCAGACAAAAGCACTTGTTCTTAAATGTTGTCGAGTTGGATGAACACACTGGCTCCTCGTACGACGGGCAGTTGTCATCACAAACACAGCGGGCATCAAATGCAGAGAAAGCTTTGCAGATGGCATGGTAATCGCAAGTAACGTTTGTGCACGGGTCTATATCTTTTAGGGCAAAAAAACAACAACAAAATCAGCACTTGTGTGAATAGCAAATTGACCTGACGTCCTATATCCTTTGAGAGCGCAACTGCTTTTAAATTGTGCTTTGTTTTTCCCGTGGAGAAAATTTATGGCAAAAAAGGATAGGAAAGGGGAAGTTACTTTTTCTACAAAAACGCTTGAAAAAGAGGTACACAGCTGCAGTTATTCACCCAGATAATAAGACGATCAATACGAAGTTGTTCTTAATACTTAAACGCCATTTTTTATAACTTCTTTCTTCGACATTTGATCATAGTTTTTTAAAGTGACAATTGCCTGACTTTATTCTTATTCCAATTTATTTCTTCAATTTGACGTTTGACCCAACGTCCAAATGCCTTGATAGTAGGACGAACCAGTATGAGAGACAAATCTTTGAAATTAAAGAATAAGCAAATATAAGAGTAATGTACCTCCCACTATTGCATAGTCCACTGTAACTGGATCGTGAGACTTGCTCATTCCCTGACTGTCTTTGATGCACACTTTGAAAGACAAACGAGTGATCTCCTGGAAAATAACATCAAATATACCGATAAATAAAAAGTTTGTATTGACTTGTTAGCTTTCAGACAGGGGCGTCCAGTTAGGGCAATAAGGACAAGGGCAACTTTGAATCGTTTAAACGGACGTACAGTTCTCACGGATATATAGTGGACGCTGCTGTCTGTTACAGTGCGACTACTATAACAGAGGTCACCTAGACAAAGTTGACCAATCGGATTACATGAAAATAACAATACATTCCGAGAAAGTTGGTTGTCAATTTAAAACCATGAACCCACGGAGCTCCCGTTAAGAAGAATCATCATCGTGAAAATGAGTACGGAAAATGACAATAAGATTGTTGATTCAAGCTATTGCTTGAATTTGTCGTCAAGTGTTAAGTGCCACTTCGAACTTCTTCTTTTATTAGTTATAAGTGCTTTACTCTTTAGCGAAGGCATCTATTTTAACCAGCAAATATTTGAAACAGTTTCAACTTATTAGGTCTCTTCAAGGCTACTCACCTCAATCCAGACAGTCAAAGCGTTGCTATAGCGACCATCTGCCTTCATTGATAGTTCCCTGGTGCCATTTTCATGGCTGGCAGACGCCAGAATATTGGGCGGTTCGTAGAATGGATTCTCAAACTTATAATCCTAAAAATCAGGATTTACCAAACACAATAATTTTCCCTCTGACTGTTTAAAGAAATATTGTCGCTTCCATCCTTTTGAAAAAAGTGATATTGTCCCAGTTCATTAAGGAACTGATTAGGCAAACTCTAGGTCTATAAAATATATCTAATAGTGGATGCACCTCCTTACCACGTAGCGGTCAACAAATCTAAATCACAACTCTTGTGAACAACGCATGAGGTTTTAACGAATTATTGATGATCAAGAAGGTCGTATCTCTTGTTGGACTTCAACTCTTATTTCAAAAATGCACAATACGCCGATGTCACAGTGTCCCTTGAAGAAACGACAAATACACAACACAAACATTGATTGTTAACCACGTTGGTTTAAAGGCTTGAGTTTGGAAGTTAATTCAATAAAAATTGAATGCATCATTAATAGACGTCACATTTTCCAACCTGACAAAAGGCATAATTGTTCTCTTTCTTTGGTGCACCAAGTCCAGAAAAATGAAGGCTTCCTTGCTCAGTAAAAATTCCAAGCCTCAGGTAGCAAATCATAAGCAAGCCAGTTCTGAAAAGGTGGACGCAAGTAACAGTCACAGCATTGAATGTCTTTCCTTATGGTTTTTTAAGAAAATTTAAGATGAAGGTGAGAACCCTGAGAAAAATTTGTATCTGGAGTCTGAGAAAAAGCAAAATACCATGACCTATATTTAACACTATTCTGACCGAGCGTTTTTGGGCTTCCTTGAATTGGAGGGAAAAGGGCCTTCGAAGGCCCCTTTGAGAACATTATAACCACTCATGATACAGCCACTAAATTTACGTAAAATAGTGTAATCATCATTCCAACAAGTAGGTGTAATGTGATTGACACAGTAACGTAATTTGACGTCACTAAGATGTCCCTTGTTGCATTTCTTGTCTGAACCCAAGATGTCAATTGTTCCCGTAGCCATTAAGCAAAAATAATTAAATTACTTAAAAATCACGACGATGGTTGACAATTTGATAATCTTTAACAATGGCAGTGACAACATGATGACGTCATTTGTTACTGAGACCATATGTCTTTTTGGATCTGCCATTTTGAATTATTTAAATTTAATTCCATTTATTCCTGCTAGTTGGCCATTTTAAATTCAATTCATTTTTCCAAACTAGTCACTAAAAAGCCTAGATCATATTAACAGCTACGTAAATAATGGTAAATTAAGTGTGATATAATAATTCATTAAAAGTAAAAAAGTCTTTGAGAGATATTCAGCAAGAGTCGCCAAGTTTGATGGTCCTAGTTTGAACGGTTTTAATTTTATTCAACATTAAAGTTTTAGGAGGCCTCAAAGCCAACGGCACCGGGCTTTTAAAAAAACCCTAAATGTGAACCCGGAAGTTTCATCTCAGAATGGATTAGGGAACCCTAAAGTTTTGAAATGACGAGGATAGTTTATATGCGCGACTTAAAGAAAACTTTCTTTCTTTTCAAAACACCTGCTGCACATGCGCAGCCGGCGATATTTTGTTAAGGCTGAAAAGCCGTTCTTTGACAGAACCCCGCTTCCTGATCAGCGCCCCCCCCCCCCCTTTTTTTTCACTTCCAGTCCACCCTCCACCCCTTTCGTCAGGCTGTCTTTGCAAAGCAAATTTAGAGTTTTACGGTTTTAAAACATTTATGGGTTAGGTATAACAATAATTCTTCTAATATAATTTTTACGTAATTTATAAGGGGAGGCCAAACTAACCACCAGGTTTTTAATTAGCTTCCATACAATCAGATTTAATTTTAAATTTAATTGATAACAAG
Organism: Porites lobata; assembly: GCA_942486035.1. Classification (NCBI taxonomy): domain Eukaryota; kingdom Metazoa; phylum Cnidaria; class Anthozoa; order Scleractinia; family Poritidae; genus Porites; species Porites lobata. The sequence continues at coordinate 2,970,861 of CALNXK010000049.1, read as the reverse complement.
TAAGGACGAAGAAAAACGTAATAGTCGAAGACTGGGCTAATTTTTTAAAACTCACCACTTTAAGTCCGGTATGGATACCGTCGAAACTCATAAACTCTCTCAAGCAAACAACGAAGCCGTCTGCTTTGACCTCTTCTAGCCAGATGTTCATGGAATCAAAAGGACGGTTAGAATGTTTATGTTGAACGGTTACAAACACTTGAGGCTTTATCTAAAAGAAGAGAAAAAATCACCCAATAAGTACATGTACATACCGAGCTTAAATATTATTATCGTCCTTTGCCCCGAAGAGGACCGGATTAACAGTGCTTAACGTTATGGACTGACGTTATGACAAACCTAGGAGGAGATTCTTGAACAGCAAACAAAACATAGGAAAAAAACGGACGATTTATATAGTGCTAAGCCCTTTTCTTGTTAAAGGGGATATGCCGCGATGATATTGCTGCTTTAGGCCACTTCGCAATTCTGTGCTGAAGTAATCACTGTGTCCATTTATCCATGCATTAAATGTTCCTGCAGAGCCATGAAGAATATATCAAACAACTTTCATCATGGAGCACTATAACCATTACATTTTTTGGTGATTTTTGCAGGCATAGTATTTAAACAATTTACAAAACAAGGCCTTTTTTTTTTTAATTTTACTGATGTGCGCGTTTTCGTTATTTTTTCCCCTTAAGGTCGAAGCTGAGTTATGAGTTTTTCGTGAGTATTGACTTTAAAACTAACATGGAAGACTAAATGAATTAATTGGATGACGTTGCGAAGTTACCTGTTTCTGAATGCTTAGCGATATCTTCTTGCACTGTGTTCGTGACGTGAATTCACTAAATTCCACGATCCCTGAGTGTATGCCTTGATGCGAACCTTGAAATGCAAGCCAGTTGATCACAGACGTTCCACCAGAGCCACTTCCTGCTTCGCGCACGCAGGCTTCAAAACCTGTTGTTGACACCGACTTCACCCAAAGAGACGCTGGCTCGTGGATTTTAACATATTTGTTTCCGTGACTGAGCGTCGCGAACACCTTTACATCTCCCGAACCCTGGAATTGAGTTTCGAAAGAAACGGCTTGGCAACCATGGTTGTTTTGGGAAGTGTCGGTAATATTTACCTTCCCAGCTTGAAAGACAGCCCCTTGAATGTAAAAAATAAATAAATAAATAAAAATAAAAAAGAACTATGATAATGATATACACGATAACGATAACAATGACAATAACAATAACGATAACGATCATAATGATGATGATAATGATGATGATGATGATGATGATGATGATGATGACGATGACGATGACGATAGACCTGCCAGATGGTGCGGAAGGGGGTATAGGGGCTACATATATCTTAGTATTTTACAATTAGACCATATGAAAGGCGAGGTAACAGCGGAATACATCGGAAGAGAAATTGAGACGGTTGTGTAGATCCAAATTGAATGGCGGAAATCTTATTAGTGCATCAATGTCTAGGCTGTAGGTTAATACGCTACAGTGCAAGTATCGTGGATTGCATGTTGGAAGGGCTGGTCAGTATGGATAGAAAAACTAGGACGATATTGGCGGTAAATGGCTATTTACACACAACGCGTAATGTTGCCAGACTGTATCTACTGAGAAAAGAAGGGGTGAGGGTTGATTGGTATTGAGGAGTGTTAGAAGGAGAGAAAATTATTGCATGGCTACCTGAGAGATATCAGGAGAAGGTGTTTGTTGAAGAAGAGAATCTTCAGGACTACCAGAAAAGAAGGGAAGAGGAGAAAGTCAGGAACTGGAAGCTCCACAGGGAGAATTTACTACGAAAACTTCAGATGTGGCTGGAGAGGAGTCCTGTGGATGTCTCAGGAATGGTGTTGTTCAAGATGGGAAAAGAAGGCAAAGCAATGCAAAGGCCTGGTATGCAAGATTAAGTTTGCCCGATATTTTTTGAAGTACTCAGTTATCAGCCATCAATTCGTACTGCTCACATTTTGCGGAATGTGCTGTGCCTCTAAGCTGTTGGATGCAGCGACCAAGAAAAACACCATAGTGCTGGCGAGAATCGCCCAATAATAATAATAATAATAATAATAATAATAATAATAATAACAATAACTGCAATAAATTGATAAATGTTAATCGTTAATTTTTGGTTAAGTATGCACTTGTTGACCTAACACCAGTTTCAATGAAACACTTTACATTTCAGTTAGTAACGAAAGTTTGAAAACCTTAATAAATAAGCAAAAGAAATCAAATAAATTCTGAATGCAACAATATCTATTTCTTGACAATATATATATTAATTTTTTCTGAATATTTGGTTACCTTTCCCCATTTTGCTATCCTTCTCATATCACCCTAAAATGATGCGATCCTCTTATTTCGAATTATTTCGCTATGTCATGCAGATCAATTTACCATTTTTGAATCTATAGGTCTAATCCATCTGGATTAATTACACCCCATAAGTGGTTTACTTCCTTGAAAGCGAAGGTTGAGTTCGGGCCTCACGTCTCTTAGAACGTGCTTTAAGCCTGAGATCGTCGTCTACAAATTATTTTTTGGGGGGCCCTGGAGAGTATTTTGTCAGCTTCATATTTTTGCTTATCCAAGACCAGTAATCCTGCATAAGGGTTTTGTTGACGCACGTCTTCAGAGACCCAGAGAAAGCACATTTGGACGCGCAACAGATGTAATCCATCTGGATCGATTACATCCAAATAAGTGGTTTACTTCCTTGAAAGCAAGGGTTGAGTTCGGGCCTCACGTCTCTTAGAACGTGCTTTAAGCCTGAGATCGTCGTCCATTAATTCCTTTTTGGGTGGGCCCCGAAGAGTATTTTGTCAGCTCGATTTTTCTGCTTATCCAATACGAGTAATCCTGCATAAGGTTTAAGGTGACGCACGTCTTCAGAGACCCAGACGAAGCACATTTGGACGCGCAACAGGTAAAATTATTGCCTCCAAGGTTTTCAAGAAGTACCGGAGAGAAGCCTCCCAGTTCCCAGTTTGCTTGGAGAGATTTCACCCATAAATATAACGCGCCACTAGTTGCTGCCTTTGTACCTCCTAGGATGCATATGCGCATGAAAAATTATCTTAGTTCGTAGATAAACAAATATCATTGGGGTACTCGAGAAAACGATGAAACGTGATGAAACGTGCAGTCTGCACCAAATTTGTATTGTTCAGATTGCAGTCGATTTTCAACCCCCTTAACAAAATTTGCCAACAACCATTCTTGTTTGATGAAAATTACCAGAAATTGGTAATTTACGAGGACAATAATCGATGGTCATTAGTAACTTACCACTGGTCAAATATAGCTGCAAAAAAAGCACCTGAGCGGCAAGGAAAGCAGAGAGTGGCTTCGTCATCATTGCCTTAATTCTTTACGGCTGTGTATTGATATTACCTCTCCTCTGTTGCAAATACGTATATGGACACTAGGCATCTCTATTTAAACTTTCTCGGTTTTGGAATGCGGAAGACTTACACCAGTTATTTAGCACCTATCTCTGCAACGGGGTTAAAGGGTCGTCGGACCATGTGAGCGTTTCAGCGTTTAATCCGCTGGCGATGTCGACATTCTGAAAAATGATTGGCTGGGATTAGAGAACTACTTACTACAATAGTCCATGGGGATAAACTTCAAGCAACCTTTTATTCAGTATCCGTTGGCTGACCACTTTCTGGAAATAAACAACTATTCATGCGACATTGAATAAAGATGATCGTAAACAGGTACACTACTTATCACAGATTGTCTTGCTAAAAACAAGGACATTTTCTGTCCTGAAAATACAGGTCACGTAATTTCGAGGTCCTAGAGCATAGAATATATTAGTAATAATAGCCTCAATCAACACAACGATGCGTGGAAGCTCTGCAGTTGCCAAAATTAAGACACTTAAAAATTATCAGACTTGGAAAAAAAGGAAGACATTCGAGTACATGATTCCGCATTCTCCCGCTGAAACGTGATCAAAGGGAAGTCGATGTTTGTTATCTTAAAAACATACTGACACGTACACCTCTTAATACAAACAGCTATGCTATTGATTTCAAGTCAATTTTCCTTAACAAAGTACGTAAGTTGCTATTACAGTTCTAGAAAGGAATTTTCAAGCGATAGAATAAAAGTCTCACTGCAAACGGAGCTAAGGCCAAACTGATAGGCTTGTAGAGTTCAGAGGACTTGATGTCCACCTACTCGGAAGTTTCCAACACCTACCGTTACTACAACAACAACAACAACCAACCATTTCATTTTGCCAAATTAAAAAACGTTTATAAAGAATAGCATACATTAAAATAGATAAGGCAAAAAAGCTACTCAGAATAGCAAATGAAAGGTAAACGAACTAAGTAGAGACAATATTTAAATTACATTTTATAAGGTTGTGACACACAACCTATAAAAAGGGAGAATATCGCCATAACCGCATGACAACCGCTGACCCCTTCAAGAAGTGATTGGAACTTTTTGTTTGTCTCCTAAGTGGCGTGATTCGGCCGTAAAAATAGTGCATTTGCCTCGTTTCGTGAATGAAAATGAATGCACGCGAGCGTTATTTCCTGGTCAAGCAATACGTTTCCATAGTAACACCAATCTTCGAAAAATCAGGAATATCCAGCTGGCAAATATGCCCATAGGAGAGCTTTTCGTGCCGGCACGAAAAGCTATCAAGTATAGCTTGAACAGCAACGGCACAGAACTGGAACAAGTCCTTCACACACATCGAACATCGTAACGGAGCGGTTGGCCGAGAGGGTCTCGTTGTCTAAATCACAATCTTCACTCCTGAATACCTTATAGAGTGTTTTCACATGACGTCACGGCGGCCATATTGAGGTCCCAAATCAATGAAACGGTGGCCATGTTGGTGTCCCAAACCAGTCCTGCGGGAGTTGGACTCTTTTCTTATGCAAACGGTTTCTTCTGTTCCAATAAATTTTCATAGACGCAGGCCACATGGGTGAAAACGCTCTATTGGTAAAATTTTGCGATTTTCTCGATTGTACAAAGATCGTGAAATCAAACACCCTCGAATATTAATCCTCGCCAAATTTAAGTACCCGAGAAATTAGGTACCAATAATGTATTCACTTCCGTCTCAGTGGGTTCTATTCCTCTTTCCAAATTATTCACTTCCGCTACGGACCAAATACCTTCTCACACTACACCAGACTGTGGCACAAAACCTATCAGATATGTGTCGCTCCACTTGCGAGATCGGCGCGGCGCTGCTACGCTTCGTTACAGAAATCGCGCCAAAATCACCGTTCTTATTTGTGAACAGAAGCCTGGTATGGTTTTCGTGCGGGTGCAAAAGCTATGCTTTATAGTGTGAACATGCCTAAATTAGGTGCAATGACCTGAAAGTGAAAGGATTGGAATTCAGCCTCAAGTGAAATACGAGTTTTAATAACTAAAACAATATTTCCATGTCATTGTCATTTCCATGACAACATCCGACATAATTTCGCACATTTAAGACACGGAGAAAGCATACCATAAACTTCCGACTATAAGACCCCCCCTTCCCCCCCCCCCCTCATTTATAGGCCCATCTCCCTGTATGAAAAAAAACAAAACAAAAAAACGTCGGGTTATAAGCCCCCGTCTAGCTTGACAAGCCACTGAATGAGATTAAAAAAAATTGATAAATAAATAAATATATAAATAAATAACGGATGCGTTTATGTGACATCACAACACACTAGTGGACAATAAAGTTTCGGTTTAGAATTTATTAGGGAAATGACGAGGACAGTTTAAATGATCGACTTCAAGAAATCATTCTTTCTTTTCAAAAAGCCTGCAAATGCGCAGCAGGCGGTATATTTTGTTAAGGCCGAAAAGCCGCTCTATGAAAGAACCCCGCTCCCTGATCAGCATCCTCGGAGACCCAGGGGCAGTAAGTCGGGCCGGGTTAGAAGGCGCGACGAAAGTTTTCAAGCATGGGCGGAAGAGCCCCTGGGTACCGACTCTCACCGGACCAATTCCAAACGGTCAAGAGAATGCTGGTTCCTGATTGGGCACAAAAAAATGCTTTGTATTATTGTGCCCAATCGGCAAACAGCATCTCCTGAGTTCTTTTCGTCAGTTCGTACACGACGGCTGTTATCTCGCCACAGTTGCCCGGTTCGTTCACCAAGCTTTCCTAACCAGAAACGAAGGAACTACCGATGAGTCGAAAATCGTTTCGGATGCTCAGCAGGACGGGAACGCTATTTGTCTTATAGTTTGGCCTACAATTCAGTATATTTGCCCAAGAACACAGGCAGCTTTTAATTCTCTACCCAACAGCATTGCTGGTTGGGCATAACGGTAAATATTTACTTTCCTCTTTTCTGAATGATGTGACTGAAAGGAAAGTAACCGGCTCCCGGCATTCGGTTTCATTATAAGTATTATTTATGGCAATTTTTCAGTCGATATAGCTCGGTTGTAATATCGATCGCTTAGTTAATAAGTCCCAAATCATTTAAGAATGCAATGAAAGTGCCCTCGTTTTTAGTGCTTTAAATGTACGTTAATTAAGCTAAAAATTATCAAATGACTTAGACCACAGAATTAAGATCTTTTATCACTGCGAGTCCTCTTTCTCAGCATTCGGCAGTTGTCAATGCGAAAAAACATTCGCGCGGCCCATTCGCGCAAATTTTCCAGCAAGAAACTGCATTTAATATGCAAATTTCAATCTATTTCTTTCCTCGCTGTAAAGGTAAAATAAAACCAAGCTTGATGAAAGCATGCATTCTTTCAATATAAGTGTGAATCAATATCTTTACGACATTGCTTAGACATATCCCAGAAAGGTTGTAAACGTAATACCGCCACCACGAGACAATGAATTGTCGATGACAAATTTGAAGAAGTAATTTGTACATGTGAGAAAATCATAAAATATGCAAAACCGAGAAGAAAATCACTGTAATCCACACATCCGGCTCTTGTCCGGCTCATCTAAACAACTGCGTTTATTGATCTTTATTCAATGTGGCACGCAAACTCAAAGTACGATATGATTTAAACTACATTTGATATATATTTGTTCATTTTTTATTTAGCTTCCGTTGACGCATTTTGTCCAATTTTAACTCTTTTAGTTAATGGTAAGCATATTAAAAATGGAGGCCAGGCTTATGGGTTTTCTTGCAATTACTTTTACGAAGACTGTCCATTAGCTGAAGGCATCCATTACACGGGGGATGAGTGGAAATCCTCAACTCGAGTTTCCGTGTTTAATACTTTCGATTTTTGGAAATAAGTCGTCCCTTTCTTTTTAACAAGTTTTTTTTTTCTTTTATGTATGCCAAGATGATGTTAATACTCAAATGTCTATGTGTCATTGAAGGAGTTAAACTTGATGTTGGTAAACATTATTCGCACAATTATGTAAACTCCTGCTTGAAGGACTCAGTGTCTGTAAGACCATAGACTGTCTTTCCAGTAACTCCGTCTTGTTTACGAGGAGCTGGCATTCGCAACCTGTCGATTTCTCCACTTGAAAATGCGTTTGAACGCTTTGCGGTATATTGTAATCCGCATGCAATAAATAAAGGGGTCAAGAGTTATTTTCATCATGAATAAGGTGATTGTTACAGCTTCAGATGCCGTTTGTCCTGTTTTGGAAGAGAATAATTTTCCTCCGTACATTGATAAATGCCATGTTATCATTATCGGCAAGCTTAAAAGTGTAACACAAGCGAGCAACATTAGATTAGCTCTAGTGAAATTTCTGTCTCTAACCCGAACGCAGGTCATTCCTTTGACTGCGTTGTTGCTGCTTTCCCTAGCCCGTTTAACCTGCTGTAAATATTCCACGCCGAGAGCTGCATATAAGGCACAGAGGATAAACGTGCTCAGCTGAAACGTTACGTGCTGTTGAAGTTTTTCCACTATGATTGGCGAAACACCAAGAGGAAGCAGACCCGGTATTAGAAATGAGATGAAAGTAATAATTCCAAGGAAGCTAGCAGTAGTCTTTTTAGTGACTAACCCGGAGTGCTTGTGAGGCATCGTCACCCCAATGTACTGGCACAATGATAATCCGAGCATTGAAAAATAAGACACACTTGTTGTCCAGTACAGCATAAAGCTGGCAGCGTTCCACAGCAGTTCTAAATACGGAGGTCTCAGTGCCGAACATGAAGAAATGACATAATAGCGAAAAAGAGGGCCGGCGCTTAGCCCACTAGTAAAGTTGGCCAATACCATTCCGCAAACCAAAAACGTAGGTGGTGTTCGAAACCGCTTGAAAGGATCTTTCCACAAAATTATCAGCATCAGTGCATGACCGACTACGATTGTTAACGACAGTAAGGAAATTATAGAAACTAAAGTTATGCATTGGCCTTTTCCATCCTCCACGGGACCCTTAAGCATTGTCAAAAAAGAGCATATTATTTATAATGCAGCAGAAATGGTCTTTCAAGTCGGTGCATTTTCTGATGCCGCCGTCTTCGGAACAGCAGGTCCAATTTTAATCAGATTCGACTTTACGTGGGTGATTTTCTCCCCTCGCGACTACTATCACACTGGGTTCTATTCACACTGGACATTAATCTTATTCGAGTTGTTGCCAGGCAACCACATTTGAATTCCCGACTCAACTGAAAAAGGAAGACGCAGGTGTTGTGGATTCGAATTCTCGAGTGAAGCGTTCAACGCTTGGCTTCATAAGAGGCCTATCGAAGCTCTGGATGCTTTTTCACAAAATCTGAGTAGCATTGTCTTTTTTGATGATGCTAGTGGCTATATCCCGCTGTCAGAGCCAAACAAAAGAAAATAGTCAGCTTTTTGTTTTGATTTCACGGGGTTACAGAGAAAAATGTACAGTTTATATGTATTTAAATAAACATGGAAGTCAAAAATCATAAGGCAAAGTCGACTTAAGCATTTGTGTCTTCAGAAAACAGAATTGTTACGAGATAGAAATTTATGAACATTTCTTTTTCAGTCCTGATATCTTAATTTCGCAACACCTTCGCGATTATATATCAACACAATAAATCAATTACAACTTTTGGTTTATTATATAACCAAATAAAAATGATTTCATCAACATATATGTTCACGAAAGCCGACCTTCCTCCACCCCATTTCTTTTGGAAAGATTTTAGTTTTGGACGAAGTAAGGGCGATCGTGAAATCATGTACAAGGCAGTCGCGGATCCAGGGGAGCCCCTGCCCCCCTTATTTTTGGACCCAACTGAGTCCCGAAGGGCCGAAGTAACTTTTTTTTTTAAGACCGTCCCGGCTTATCTCAGGGTCTGGATGACCACCCCCCCCTTATCTAAAGGCCTGGATCCGCCACTGCAAGGTATGCTTTGACCAATGCCCCGACCATTTCGTGATGCTCAAGAACAGCAACAATGTCAGACACTACTGCAGTGTTTGATCTTCTCTTGAAAATGATGTTAAAATTGCAGAACGTTTGCGTGTATAATGTCGAATAAGAATAAAGGTAATATGAAAAGCGGCTTTTTTGGGTTCTTAAAATTTCATATTTACCCGGCAATTTGCATGAATTATGACCCATGATTGAGAGTATCGTAAGAGTATTGTGTAACTTGAAAAGTCACTGTATCGCCTTCTCTTTGTTTTAAGTCAATACATTCGCACTGGGTTGTGCATTTCAAAGCCTGTAATGACCCTCTTTAACCTTTTTGATGAGCTAAATGATATTTGTCCATTTGATTTCCCCGCATTTGCAAGAAAGTATTTCTGGCTGACAAAGAACAGACTGAAGGGAACTTGAACTAAATGGCACGCTCAAAGAAGTGAGAGACGAATAAACTGATCTGGAGATCAAGAAGGAAAAAGTCGATTTAATGTTGTCTTTGGATCACAAGGTATATTTTTTCTTATACATTTATTCGCACTAAATGGAATTTCCGGCGTTTGAGTGAATACGAATTAGCCGGAAATGAAATATTTCTGCGGCACGGGAGAAGTGGGGACTGGGGCAGTTGAAGTGCAGTATGGGTAGAATAGAGCGCTATAAAAGGGACGCTTATCACGTGGGAAAGCATTCTAGGCCGACACCTCGTCTAGCTCATGTTATTTTTTATTCATTTATTTATTTATTTTAGTATATATTTGATTTACTCGTGGCAGTTTGATTTTTCCAGGGGTTTCTTAGCTTGTTTGCGTTTCCTTAAATTATTTAGAGTTTGCCGTCCTTTGTTGGAATACTTGTTTTGTAAATAAGGGCAAAGTCCTTCCAGCCGTGTAGCCTTCGTAGGATGGGCTTTTCAGAGCATGAGCCATGGATCCTACCCAAATTTCCTGCCGAGTTTTTTTCCGGCAGGTTTTTTCTGGCCTCTGTTCTGACAGTATTCTGTGTAAACTGTCGCTCAGCTCTGTTCTAGTTCTTACACCACATATTTGAATGTAATAGAAGATGTTGTATAATGTAATGTTATAACGTATTGTTACATCTGCGGTGCTCGGCCGAAACAGCCAAAATAAACCTAATGGTTTTCTCTTCATGTTGTACTGCGTAGTGGAGCCGAAATGGATTTATTAAGTGAGCGGGCGACGTAACCTATCAAAAGTTTTCTTTGGGAGATTTAAGCAGACTGCAGTAGAAACCCAATACCTTAATCTTGAGAAGTCGCGTTTCCCTTTAGACTTAAAGTGCAGATTTTCAGAGAAAAGGAACCTCAACATTATCATCAACATAACCACCACCACCACCACCACCACCACCACCACCACCACCATCATCATCATCATCATCATCATCATCATCATTATCATCATCATCTTATTAATAAAGTGATCATCGCCATCATTCTTAACATCTCGTTGAAAGAGTTTTTTCATCATTTAATACCAGCGAGGAACTACTCAAATCGATGCAATTCCATCCATGATGCAGTGACATGGAAGAATATTTCAATTAGGACTTCACACTGGTTATTGCAAGAAAATAGCCCCTTCTTTTCGACGCATAGAAACCAGTCAGTTGTGCAACGAAACGTTGGCTTTTCTCAAACGCATTTTTATTACTTTCAGAGTAATACTTAAAATTATTCATTTTCTTAATAATAGCCTGAGCTAGGACTGTCTATCATGGTCCTGTGGATTAGTTCATAACATTCAAGAAGCCCAGTGAACAACGAATTGAAACCACACGTGTTTGGAAGGGATTTTAAACCTGTGTCAGAGCATAATATTATTTAATTGTTTCTTAATCTGCATATCTGATCTATTAAGTAGCTAACACAGCATCTCAGTTTAAGATTAAAAACTTTTAATACATTGTTATTACGAAGTAAGTGTAACACCAGTAACTTTCATCGCGACAACTAGTAAACGACGAAAATTTTAAAACCTCTAAACTGGAAAAGAATACGTACCACAAATACAACTAAACTAACCGATTATAGCATGACTCTGCAAGAGTTACTGATTCTTTGTAGGACCGCCCTTTTTTTAGTTGAGGCCACCAGAGGTCCAAACATTTTTCCTTAAAGAATTTCAAAGTCCAAAAATCCTAGCCAACTATTTATTTTAATATATTATTACCGCACAATCTATTTGTTAGAGAAGTTATTTCACAAACGCGTGCTTAAGGTTTCACTGGCTTCCATAGACTTTAAAAAAAAAAAAATAAACGCGCTCGGCCTCAATTTTTCTCTTGTCTGGAAACCCACAAAACACTCACGTTCGTTTTTGAACTATTAAGTTAAACATGTTAGAATGATTTTGAAACGATCAAAAGTTTCTTTTTCATTTCACTTTTTCTTTCGGAACAAAAAATTCTACTAGAGGGATAGCAAAACCATATGCAGCGAAATTTATAATGTATTCTTAACTTTTTTGACCCCTACGAGCAGTGTGGAAACGTAGCCTGAAATAACACCAATAGAGACCTTAAAATTGAGTTTTTCGACATTTCCCGCGAATCGCGAAAGTCAAGAAGTCACGTGACCCCGGCCTTGCTGTCAGGTATGCGTTTACCGTATACCTGTTTACCGTGATTTACCGCAAGGTTTTTTTTACCCTAAAACATCACAATCTCACATTTGAGAAGAAAGACGACTTTTTAGAACTGTTGCTTATTGATTATCGAATTCTATTAATTAAAAGACGTAATTTTGAAGTCAATTTTTCAGCTAAAATGGAAGTAAGTGGATGAATGAAAACAAACATGGCAGCCTCGAGTTACCACCCGTGAATCTTAAATCCCAAATATGGGCAGACGGGTAACGGGAAACCGTTAACAGCAGTTTGCAGTTAAATGACCAAAACACGATCTTAAGGCGTCTAATATCTAATTTAAAACCGAGGTTTGCCCTCTAAGAATATATCTTAAACGCCTGTTGTCAACAGAGGCCCTAATGCGTAAACCCTGATAGAATTACATGTAATTACAACTTAGCAATATAAATTACAGTCAGAAAACGATAAAGAGTTGCAAAAAATAAACGCCCGAATCCGGAACTTTAGGGTACGTTCGACTGACCATATTCCAGAATAAAACTCCAGAAAACTGCTTTATATGCCTTTTGCCGGGATTTGGGGATTATTAGAATGGTACTCAGATGTAATTAGCCTGGAGCCCGGTGGGGGATTTACTTGTTTGACCTGTACAAGTACGTGCCGCTGGAGAGTTTTGCTTCCTCTGTCTTGAACAGGTTAATGTACAATTTAATGCGAGCCTATCCTAAACTGGGTCTAATCAGTCGTAAAGAAACAGAAGGGTGTGTATTTTGCCCATTACACAAAACAGTGTTTTAACACAGAGGTTGTTGGCCTATACAAGGAAGACTTGTTAGGTTATGCACTACACTAATTTTCTTTTCGTTCTCTCATTAATTTGTATAGGTAATCACATGATTTCGAGTGCAATTTGGAATAAATAAGCACGAGTAAATTTTTTCAAAGGCTAACAAAATTGCACGAGCCCGTAGGGCGAGTGCAATTTGTGGTCTTTGAAAAAATTTACGAGTGCTTATTTATTCCAAATTGCACGAGAAAAATTATGTGATTACTTATTAATAATATTCATGAAAAAATTGCGAGATAGCTTTAAAATCTCTTTAATAGGACAATTGCACGATGACGATATTCGACTAGAACTACCAGAATTCATTTCGGTTTTGCTTTGTTATTTAAATTTATCAATCCCGCTGAGGATTAAAGAACAATAGCCTTAATTTGCACAAGAAAACAGCAAACTCAAGGATTCTGGTAGTTGTAGTCAAATGGCGTCATCGTGCAATTGTCCTATAGGAAGTCAACCCGCGTAAACTACGTGCAAAAATAAATTATTCAAATGCTGCAAATATCATCACACGTGCAGTCAAAACAACATTTTGCTCGATGTTTTTAAAGTTTGCAACCTGCAGAAACGGGCTGAACAGTTCATGGAATTGTTCAATGTGTTTGAAATAAAGATTCTGGGTTATTACCTCGAGTTTTCCGTTTTTCCAGAGAATTTCTTCTTCCTCCTCTGATACTTGCCGAGCTTTGTTTGGGCGCTTACCACGGCCAGCCAAGCGAAGCTGTTTAATTCGCTTTTTCCTCCAACACCTCTTCGGACGAACTAAATTCTCGGTCACGTACAATAGACAGGGTGCAGCCTTTGTTCTTTAAGTGTCTATCAAGCGATGCCTTCATTACTTTAAGGCTTCGTTTCTGGTTCATAAATCTTCACCTTTTTTGTATTGTTTACTTCGGCGTAGAAATGCTCGGGCGAAGTGTTAAGCTCAGCCGGCTCATAATTTTCTATTTCATCAGTAATTTCCTTACCTACGCACCAATTCTTCCAAAAAGAGAGCCAAAAACCAGTGCTTTTCGCAGTGTTTTCGTTTTTAGAGCAGTTTTTCAGCTCCTCTACAGTTGTTTCGGTCGCAAAAGCAAATGTGCTGCAATCGCCAACCACTGCGGTTTTTGCTCGAAACTGGTCCGGAGCGGATCCAAATTTTGCGCCATTTAGATGGCGCATTTGATTGGCTCTCAGTGAGTTCCTTTGTTTATTAGCCAATCAGAATGTCACGTTTGTTACTCTTTTCTGCACTCAATTACCTTTTTTCTGCACTGTGTTACCTAAAAACTGCATTCCTCGTAGCCAATCACAATCGAGAAATTTTTTCATGTATATTATTAGGAATTGTTAAACGATGAAATTCGCAATTTTTTCGTATTTCCACGCACCTGCACTACCTCATATAGCTCTTGAAAAAGTTTTCAGTTTGCGTTTTTTTTTATACATGTAGCGTGTAACTTTCAATAGGCTTACTAAGACAAATTCAGCCGATGAGGTTTGTAGATTCTTACTTTGTTTTCTTCTTTGCTTTAGTCTATGCATAATTTCCGCTCGCGTTTGTCGTGCATCTGCGTTTTAAAGGTTCAATCCCTACTCCCTCCGATGCATATGTGTTCTCAAGGCGCCCCAGTTATTAAGTCGAAAAGTGAGGGGGTGGTCTAATTTTCAATGCATTAGCAGTGGCAGTAGCAGTAGCAGTAGCAGGTTGAAAACTTGTGAGACCCATACACTGTTAGTTTTTGTCTATTTGGCCTCTACCAAATAGGAAAATGAGGTCACATGACTAGCCACGCCCAGTAAAGCTTTTAACTAAAATGATCTCACTTTTTTCTTGTTTCCTTAATTTTTCTACTAGTTTCATGATTTTAAGGCCGTTAGGCATGTCATTTCCGCACTTGGCAATGTCAAGATTATTTAAAGGAAAGGCATGTTATAATGATACACTTGTATTGGAGAGAGTGGGTACTAGTCAGAAAACCCGTTTATTTTCAGAATAAACTAAATAGTTCAAAGTTACCAAGCGCAGTTTTGTAGCGACTTATATTTTGTATTTCCTTGTACATGTGTGACCTAATTTGCATAGTAATTGTGTGCACTGAATTATAATTTTTTATGGTTTGTAATATTTTTTGGTACGTTTTGCTTCATGATAAACAGTTCATATTATAGACCACCCCCTTCATTTTTACGGGAATTTGGCTGTTGACCCATGCCTTACTTTACTTGAATTGTTGGCACGATGAATCTGATGGTGAATATACCAGGAAATAAACTTGAAAACATACCATTCACCTGCTCTTTACAGCTTTCCTTCGTTGTCCTAAGAGCAAGTAATTCCTAAACAAAGGATTTCTACACCAAAATCAATATTCCTCTTTTTCCGGAATGGAGTCAATTGAACGCACCCTTACTATGAAGGATTGTAAAGATAAAGTGAAATAATCTATCAAAAGGCGAGCATTAAGACAATCAGTATCCTTTCACCCATAAAATAAAAAAAAAGAGCTTGCTGGTTTTCGGTCGTATTAATATTCTCGGTGGAATTAAGCAAGCACTTCATAGAATACCTCTAACTCATCTGGGCAGAAGTTACTGCTTCCAGTCCACATATTACAGGAACAATAGGGACTTGTATACGTATAGCAGCTACAAGAAAAGCCAGAGTGAGAATTGTATCCTGCGTTGTCTGCAATGTAGATTTCATGACCTCTGCCAAAGGTTGGACCATAGTTATAGTAACTGTATGTGGCATAGTAATAGTTGGCGTTCGCATCATTTTTAAAGTATCCATACCCGTAATTGTTTCGCAGCGAGTAAATAAACGTGTTGGTCGAGTACTGCCACCCAGAAGACCCTGAACAGAGACAAACAACATTAAAATTCCAAGCAAAACATCAACATGTCTTTTAGTGCCAAGACACTTTAGGTGCATATTTACTAAAAGTGTCCGTGCAAGCTGTGTCATTTTTAGTACAGTCTCTAGATGGTATGAAATCGAGTTACATCCACTTCGTTTTTTTGAATTGTGATATACGTTCTCTGCTTGAAATTAATTTGTAGAGTTTTGTTGAGCTATTCAGTTAAAACAGAGTAAAAGTACATGAAATGACTCAAAATTTTGATTTGTGGATAAATATATGAAAGGGAAATTGATCCTTGCAGTTAAATGAGCAACCTACGCCGTTAAAAACGAGAACCTGAAATGCACCTCCCAATGACACTTTCTAATAAAACGCTCTCTTGGTAGCAAAATTTCCGTAGGGAATGCAAAAAAAAAAAGGTTCTTTTCGTTTCGCGATAGCCCTTGAAACCTTGTGAATGACCGTGCATGCAGCAGAATGAATACAGAAACACCAAATAAATCGCCAGTAACCTGCTTGAAACTTGTTGTATAAAATCTGAAAGCAATTAGAACTTACTGCATCGAAGTGAACAGCAGAGCCCTCCTTGTATAATGTTGAAAGATCTTTATTGAAAAAGGCGAAAACGCAATCGAAAATCTTCTTCATCGTATTCCTCTAAAGGGTAAAATATGTCCGTAGGGTGTGTAATTTGTTGAACATGTATTTTACGTCGATTGGCGTAGTCTCTTTTTCTCTTAACTCTCTTAATTCTCTGTTGCGCAGCAGTCCGTCTATTTCAGGTCATTTCAAAAGAATGATCATAAAAGCACACCTGTCAGCAGGGGCGCTTTCCATTTAGTTAAAATTTCCGGAATTTCCGGTTCGGCGGTAAATGGAACACGTTTCGTCGGTTCGTCCCACTGGAAAATTCCCAGAAAAAGTGGAAAATCTAAAAAGGTGGTCCCGTTTTCCCGGTTGGAATTTCCGAACGGAATGTCGCGTTCCATTTACGTTTCTCGTCGTTTGTACCAGTTCCAGGTCCACGGTCGGGCACCGCGCCACGTACCGGGGTTTACGACCAAATGGAACAACTTTTTACCAATCGGAAATTCCACTTTTGCTACCACCGAAATTTCCGGGTTTTTTTCGTAAATGGAAAGCGCCCCACGTTTAACGTTCTATCGTTCCTTTGTCGGTATTTAGACACGCTCCAAGGTTAAGTAATCGGTCCTTAGAGTTTCGAAACAAAAGCTTCACTTCGAACAATAATAATAATAATAATAATAATAATAATAATAATAATAATAATAAGCTGAGAGGTTAGATATCTATAGGAATTTTGGACACCTATTTTAACAGATAATTACTCTTGTACATTATCGAAATTTTATTGACATACCTTAGACGCTCTCATTATTCAATGGACAGCGATATGAACGATGATTTTTAACTTATGAACATCTTTATTTTATAATTAAGATGTCCATAAAGCTTGTAGGATTTTTTTATTGTTTTAATTTTATGACACCTTTATCAAATCATTTCTACCCAGTTCATTCATTTATTATTTTTTTTTTGCGCAAATTATTGTGTAATTGATACTACAAATTTTAGTCAATGCTGCGGCTGGTTACGGTATGCCGCCCAGCCAAAGCTTTTATTTTTTACTCTGGGCATCCAGACGTTTTTGCTGCCATAATAATAATTTACATTTATAGAGCGCAAACCTCCATATGAATATATTCGGTTGCGCTTTACAACATTAATATATTAAATTTAAATTTAATATAATATAATTAATTACCCTTGTAAAGTTTTTATTGAATTTACCAGAGAATTATATGAGACCTAGAACACATCCGGGTGCGCGTTAATCATTGAATTAGTTAGCCGCTTTTTGTTGCGCAAACAAGCGCAACAATATACTAAAAAAACTTTCTCTTTACCACTAATCAGATGAGGCCATAAAAACAATCAATTACTGAAAAAAAAGTACTATAAAACCATTATTTAAAAAAATGAATGATGTTAGCTGTTGCAGAAGAAAGGAGGATGCCACTACCCTTCCTTACTCGCTCTAGGTTAAACGCATGGTTTTTAACCAATCGGAGCGTCATTGTGTCAAGGTATTGGGCAAGATCGCACCAGCCCTACTCATCACCCCTTACACACTCGGGGTTTAATGGCCATAATTTCAAACAGTAACACCCCTCTTAGTGTCTTTTTAGTTTAGCAGACTTACATTGCCACGAATTGTCGTTGTAACCCCCAAATATATAGCTTCCAACTCTTACAATGGTTACAGTGGGTCCCTTGTTATCACAATAACTGTGAAAGGTCTGCGAGCTCCAACCGTGACTAGTGGCTCTATAACACAGTTTCCAGTAACTTCTGACTGAACTTTGCAAATGGGGAAGAAGCCAGGTATTCAATTGTGATATCTTGCCGACGTCATTCGATAAAATGACTGAGTTACCGAGGCCACCTGAAAGAAAAGCAAACCAAAATCTGTCCTGTAGTTGCTTTAAGGTTTTGCTGTTTGTTGATCAAACTAGTGCTAAAAACAGAGAAAGAACGACCTGACAATGATCTAACAACTGTATATTGGCAAACACCGCATCTTTGCTACCTACAGCAAAGGCCACTAAAGCGCGCGTATTGACTGCCGAAGCTCTCCGCAACTCACTGAAACTTACTATGATATTAGGGACAAAACTATTATCAAAATTCAAACAAAACAATGGGAACTCCCTCTAAATTGAGTGAAACATAAAAAATAATCGCTCAAAAGGTATAAATAACACAGAAAACACAAAGGGGGCTCGGATAGACAAACCTGAAGAATGAAACGGATTCAAACTATGGTTTTCGAAAACTTGTTAGCTTAAAAGTTTTTCAAAGTTCAAAGCAGTGATTTTGTCTGTTACAAACATTTTCTATTTTCAAGTGCTATGGCGAAAAAGGACGCGTCATTGACAGCTATAAACAAAGTGGACTAGCCAGCCGTGATAAAAACGTAAAAAAGAGCAGATCTATAAACAGATAAATTGTTGCGGGCGACAAGAGGAGCCCGCAAATCCTAATCTCCAGGTTTCTATTACGGCGGCATGCACCGCAAGTATGTAGCCAGCCTCATTTGGACTTACACTAAGATTATGAATGGAACACAGTCTGATCACGCGCGTTTCGACACTCTATCACTCGTAATTTAATCACGCGTGTTTTGACTATCTATCGCGTGAAACTTACGCAAAGCAAAGCGTTTGGGCAAAAGCGTTTAGACCTTCGATCGTTGCCACCCGCACCTTTGGTTACTACTTGTTTAATTATCTTATTAAAATAGGTTGACTTACGGTGGGAAGTACAAGTCTTTCCGTCGCCAATGTAATGCGCGTTTACGTCGCACTTGCAAGTAAATGCTCCTACTGTGTTAGTGCAAATTGCATTTGCGTCGCAGTCATGAGTGTTGAGTGAGCATTCATCCACGTCTGAAATTAAAGACAATTACAATTTCTTAATGAACTAGTTCCAGGATAGATGGTAAAGAAAAAAGAGGAAAAGAGGTCAGAACGAGTCAGAACTGAAGGATTCTGGTAGTTGTAGTAAAATGACGTCATCGTGCAACTGTCATATTACGACGATAAAACGCGTATGCTTGTAATACTTTCACTTACAGTGTATGCTCATTGAATCAGCCTGTATTGAGACTTCCCTTCTTTATCATAATTATTCTGTTTTCTTATTTAAAAACGATTGGAATACAAGTCATATTTAACAATTATTCCACGAGAGCGCGTTGGATATGAGATGGTAGCTAGCCAAAAAAAGGCAATAATCATCTCATATCCAGCAAGCGCGAGTGGAATAATTCTCTTATTAAAAACGCCCACAAAATCTCGATGAATCTCCCCGACTTAATGTAACGCAATGTTGGAACGATGTTGCAACTATTTGAAACAATGTCGCGACAATGTTGCAAAGCTGTGTTGCGCTAAAAATCGTCGTTGCGAATCGTCCTGTGTAACATCACCTTTAGTTTTGTTAGAACAAACCGGAAAAGACAAGGGACTTCCGCTATTCACATGTCACACGTCTATCAAAACTGACTGTCAACGCGCGAACGGACTGGATGAATGAAAAATCAAAACACTATAGCGATAAACACTTTGAAAAACTTATCGGGATTCTAGGATTTTACACAGCAGGACAGCTAAAAAACCCTCGCAATTAATGTGAAGAAAAATAATTTTTAAGTGCAGCCGTCAAAATTACTGAGAATTTGGATTTTTGGTGCAGTTACAAAAGAAAATTGGAGAAAAACTTTTACCTCGGTCGCTTGTTATGAAGTTGTTTGAAGCCACCAGCTGCTTTTGCTGAACGAGAGAGGAAGCTATACTAACGCCTAGATTGCTGTATTGAATGGCTGCATAGCCCGTTTTTGTAGCTGGTTGCTTGTGATTTATATTCTTCATGTCGGATAAACAGGCTGCAGTTATCTATCGGCGAGTGACTTGGCGATTGGCTTCGCGATCATGAAGAAACAACACTTGCTTTTTTTCGTAGCTGGTCAAGGTATTTTAGTTTCATGTATTTTCATGTCTTTTTTCGATAAACTTTCAAACAAGCTCTTGTGGCTTTTTTCTTTTTTTTATTTGTTTTTTCCCGTTTAAATTGCATTTTGTAGTATTCTAAGAATTAAAACGATTTGCTTCGGGTGTATCATAGGGGAGCAAGAGTTCGTGCATGTGCTGAACTTGGGAGCTTTACGTAAGAAAACTGGCTGGGGAAATTAAAGTTGAACGCTTTTTAGTATCATTACTTTTAGTATGGATAGCTCTGAAACGAAAAAAAAAATTAAAGGGCCAAAATTCGTGTACCTACTTTTGTGAAAGATTTTTTTGTGAAACCTGTGCATTTGATTAAGTAGTTTATTTACCATAGCAGGTTCGTCCATCTCCTGAGTAGCCACTGTCACAGGTGCATGTGTAAGACCCATCTGTATTATTACAAGTCGCACTGCTGTCACACTGATGCCCTGCAGAACACTCGTCTACATCTTAAGAGCCAGGGAAAGAAAAAATTTTAACAAGAACACAATATAAGAACTCATACTCCAGCGTTAACTTACAAACACCACTTCATAAGGGAGAAAGGTGATATTCTTTTAACTTCAATTGATATTCATTAAAATTTTCTCCGTTTCTGGTTGGCTTAAACCCACCCACGCATTCTTCTTCACCAACCAGCCGGTTGTCAAAATTTGGAAGATGTTTACTATCACTTTTTATACAAAGATGAGAAAGCAACGCGCGCTGTGATTGGTCGTGGCCCTTGATCTGTTAGAGTACAGATACAAGAATTTTACGTCACGGGAAATTTGTTTACTTTGCTTTGTTCAGCATGGCCGGGGCCGTTTTGAAAATGTTTGTGAGATTATTTCGGATTAAGCAAGTGAAAGCCTCGAGTTTAGCAGGAGCTATTCACAAAGAAGAAAAATGGAAAAACGGAGACAAAAAGAGTTCTTGACAATTTGAGAAAAAAACGTTTCGAAGAAACTGGTTACAAGTAAGATAAAGAAAAAAAAAGCAAGAAGAAGAGACGAACGGTTCGAGGCAGGGTAATTTTATCTGTTTTTTCTGATCATTGTATAAAAAAAAATAGATTCCATGTTGCCGTGGGTCTGTTCAGTAATAGATCACAGAAGACGCCAAAATGTGGTAAAAACATCAATGACACACTCGCCTGCGGCTCGTGTGCAACTTCTTTGTTTTTAACACTTTTTGAAGTGATCTTTGATCTGTTACTGAACAGACGAACGACAATATCTAATCTATTTGTTAAATGATTGACATCAATCGTAAAATCGTACAATGAAAAGTCGAAGGATGGCAACTGCTTTGTGAAGAACATCTGTTATGAGCTCCGTAGTGTTTTGATGAATAAAAACAGTTATTGAATTCGGATTTTTTTAATGAATACTGAAATAAAAATTTAATAAATAATTTGAAGGCTCATGGTGTTTTGATATTACACCAATATGATATTCCAGCTCTGCTATTATTGAGGTAAAAAAGCCCTTCTAGTTTATGTTTTGGAAGGGAAATGAAATTATGGATTATTACCTGCACGCATTAAGCCATCACCGGTATATCCTATCGAGCACCGGCATTTATAGGAGCCGATTGTGTTTTTACAGACGGCATTATGGTGACAATGGTGATTATTCCCTCCACATTCATCAAGATCTTAGTTTAAAAGAATCAAAAAGTTATCAATCGATTGCTTTAAAGAGACAAAACCACATACAAAAAATTATGCACCCGCCAACCAACTAATCAATCCAGCGGTAAATAGAACAGTGGATCATCCAATCGTTGGACAGATTGGGCAATCATCAATCACTCAATCTAGAAATGTAAAGATTGTTTTCACTCAAAATAGAGGTCATCTTGAATGTTACTACAGCTTATAAAATCAAAATAGTTTCTAAAGTAAAAATGTCCCTGCTTGGCATGTGAAGACGATGTCATGAAGTGTAATGTACCATTCTTTTTACCAGCCTACGAGGACAAGACGTTCTGGTAATCCTTTGGTGTTAACGTGTACTCAAGGCTTATACGAGAAAGTGCAAAGGCTCCTAGATACCTTCTGAACAGGTGTAGTTATGGCAGGTGTCACAGCTCACATCATTCCACGTAAAACTATGTCTGACTCCCAAAGTGTGAACGCAGTCTTCATTGTTGAAGTTGTTTGGTTGGTTCTTAGCCCAGTATGTGAAGTTATTGAGTTGATTATCTGCCCAGACAAAAGTTCCCTCTGTGTCCCTATCGCTTAGTCCAATCCAGCCCTTAGCGCCATTCATCCTATGTTGAATATAGACGTTCTCTTCTTGGTTTCGTACACTAATGAGATTAGCACTGTATGATTGGCATGTTTTCTGGGCTTCAGTCCAGTTCTTACATGTTTGACTGGTTGAGTAGCATATGCCACCAAAATAAGACCAACCGGGTTTACATACATCTGCAGGAACAAACCAAATAACAATAAACAAGGGTATGTATTAGAAAGCATAAATCATATAAGCCATCAGTCTTGGGAAATAGCAACATAATTGAACTTCTAAAACCAAAAGAAAAATAGAAAGTGTATGGTAACTTAAACGCTTAATGTCGCTATAAAGGGGGAGGGATGTTTGCCGCCAAACCCGTGGATCATGCTGGTCAGCGCACAACTCTTTGAGACAAATGCGGAATTCGCTTGTATTGATCTGCTGTAAAATAAATATTATCCTTTGTAAAACAAGCTAAATTTTGCCGCCAAACCCACCTGCAAGTACAGCGTACGATACATTTACAGGATCATGCTGGTCAGCGTACAATTCTTTGAGACAAATGCGGAATTCGCTTGTATTAATGTGCTGTAAAATGAATAATATCCTTTGTAAAACAAGCTTAATTTCCCTTCCAACGCAAAAATCTTTCTCAGCACCATAAATCGAGAGTTTAGTCTGGGGTAGGGCACAAGTGACCGCGCTCACTTTTCATATTTACATTTTTGAGCCGCCTAAACAACAACCCGCCAAATTTCAGGAAATTTATGTGGAAGCAATTAATATATCATTCAATTGTTACATGTGATCGTGATTGACGTTTCAATGACGAACACTTTCTCGATGGTATGATTTCTCTTCTTTAAGCCGTCCGTTTTATTAGTTTTATTTAAAAAAAAAACTTGGTTAAAGCTGGTTTGGCAAAAGAAATAGTTGTAATAATTGCTAACTTCATCGTTAACTGGGCAACAGCGGGCTCAAGATGACTGCCTCAAAATTCGAAAAGGAGAATTTGTGAAATCATGTGATGTCACAAACCTTGTTTTTCAATTCTTTACACTCATATCAAATAATTGTGTTACTTACAAAACAGTTTTGGTAATAAAGATAAGAATGTGAGTACTTAATGTGAGTACGTGTATAAAGGTCAAATATACTGGAGAACTTCGCCTGATCAAGCTGATCAGTAAGGCATTGTAGTTATGTCTCGAAATAGAATTTGATTAAAGGCGTCAATTTATTTCGACTTCAGAACTAGAACTTAAGAAAGGTGTATGAAAAAACAGCCAAAAAAGCAAGATGCTTTAGACTTAATAAACAATATTAAAAACTTTCAAGTTCAACGGAATGGTCCTTTGTGTAAATATTGCTACATGTACATTGTTTTAGGCCGGTTTAAACGTCACGTTGGGCGCTTTCCATTTAGGAAAAAAAACCGGAAATTTCGGTGGTAGCAAAAGTGGAATTTCTGATCGGTAAAAAGTTGTTCCATTTGGTCGTAAACACCAATACGGGGCGGTGCCCGACCGTGGACCTGGAACTGGTACAAACTACGAGAAACGTAAATGGAACACGACATTCCGTTCGGAAATTCCAACCGGGAAAACGGGACCACCTTTTTAGATTTTCCACTTTTTCTGGGAATTTTCCACTGGGACGAACCGACGAAACGTGTTCCATTTACCGCCGAACCGGAAATTCCGGAAATTTTAACTAAATGGAAAGCGCCCGTTTTCTTATGTGTTAAATTCAGCCGGCCAATGGGAAAAATCTATTGTTCCGGCCCATTTAAAATAGGTTCGGCACATGTGAAATATGACGTTTTAACAGGGCCTAATAAACTTCCACATAGATCTCTTCACTTCTTGACATAAAAAATATAGTATTCTTTTGCTTCTGACCTTTTTATTATATGACTTAAAACACTTCCATCCTACATTACCTCAACCCAAGCAGTAACAGACATGTGTATTGGTTTTAAGTTGTTGCCCTCTGAGTTATGACTGGCTGCTATCACTACTGTGGGTTCTTTGTCGTAATTTCTTGCAAATTGCACGTCCTAGGGGTAGAAAGCGTAGGCTATTAATATATTGTAAATTAAGTTCAAAGCACACCATTTTGTTAATTCATGCTACGTAAGATGTAAGTGTTAAAACCTGTATCCAAGGTTTTCCTAGAAGAATGCTGCCGTGAAGACAGTGAAGGGAGTGGAAAAACACCCTTTTTATAGGAAGAATTTAGTTGAAACAAGGTTAACTTAAAGACGTTCCCTTACCCGGTTTCCATTTCTGACAAAATTCCTTCAGAACACAAAGCATGTCAAAGGATTATGGTCGAGATTACTTAAGGCGTTTCACAGTCAGATGCAGCCAATAAAAAAACAACAACAACAAAACGAAACAAAGAAACGATTCGGACTTGTTGAATATCAGCTTTCATTTCTCTGCACAAGCTTAAATAATCAGAGAGCTACAATCCTGGACAGAATTGAATTGAACAGCAAACCCCCATCTGCCCCTAACCCCCGCCCCGCCCCAAGTCAAGGATGAAGCCGCGCGAAGGGCAAAAACGTGTCATTTTTCCGTCTTTCAAATAGGGGGAGCGGGGTCTAGGTTTTTCATTAACTTAGTCCAAGATTGCAGGTTTCGCTTACACCTGTTTCTTACCTTACAAAATGCACCATTGGTGTTCGCAGAAACAGGGTTGTTGTTTGGAAAATGCACTTGTTTGCTCTCGGCAAAAAGGGGCCGGTGGATTGTATCAAAGACCATCCAATTCTGAAAAAGTAATGTTCAGCAGTCGAGAGTGATTTGATTTCAAAGCAATCTTCTGATGATAACATATACCTAATACCTGCCGTTTTTAATTTAAATACCAGTCATTACGTTAGATGCCGTCTCGTTAATAGTCAATTTTATAGTTACAGGTGGAAACGAGGAGTTGTTTACCACTTACGTAAAAGTTTCCAGAAAAATTCGGTAGGAAAGTAAATGGATCACGATTCCATGGGTCATTACAACGGAAAATTTCCAGGAGCAACAACGGAACATCTGGGAAGGTAGTCTTGTTTGTCCAGTCGGAATGCTCGAAAGGGAAATTCGTATTCCATTTCTTCAAAGCCATCGTTGATACCAGTTTCAGGTCTTTGCGGCCGTTTTTCGGAAAATGGAGCTGATTTGTACAAAAGGTAAACTCCATTCCGGAACGAAATTTACCAGTCCTGAGTTTTGCATCTGTCGCTTTATAAAAATAGAATTGGAAGCTTGAAATGTTACGATATTCATACACACACTGTTTTTAGACCACTTGAGATATGTTCATCATCACTATTTGCTAAATGTGAAGTTTCTTTCTTTATATATTTTATTTTCTCTTTTTGACATGTGCTTTTTTTTCTCTACGGTTCTTAATGTGCATCCCTCAGAAAAATGATAACAATCAAACTACCACAAAGATATCCTCATGTAGACCATCATAATTCTGCAGTTCTCGAAGACAAATGTAAAAGGAGGAACTGGTTGCGTTCTCCACCCACAAACTGGCGGCATCATGCTTGAAGGCTGCACTAATATGTTCTGCTGTAACCAGGACTGTTGGCGCAGTAGCAAACTTTCCCTGTGAAGCAATCGTTAATGCAAATCACAAAAGGTGAGTTGTATATCCAGACTAATTAATACTGTTAATTTCTTAACAACATATCCAAAACAAAAAGCTCAGAACCAAAAATGAAACACGATCTGCATGTTTCTGGCCGCCTGGAGTTTAACCTTCAAATGTATAAGGCCGGTTTAGTGTGTTTTGTTTCATAGTTTCAGTTTCTGTTGGTTTATGCTTTATAACCGCCTTGGCAGAAGACAAACATTTGCCATGTACCGACAAAATATAGTGCATGAATGAATGATTGTTTTTGCAGTTTTAAGGGGCTTAGCCTGCGAATGAGCTTCCTGGGGAGCAGGGCCTGATGGATCGGTCTTTTACTATCAATTATTCACTTCAAACTTTATTTTTCAAGCATCTAAAAATCTTACATTTTTTCCTCCCTCCATCCTCCATAATATCAATTGACTCCCTTACCCCACCTCCCCGTCCCTCAATCGTAAAACATACTTTGTGCAATGGAGTCCAACCTGACCGTGGTTCAAATCGTTTCGATATCTCGGATTTTTGTTGAATTAGTCATACTTATGCAAAACAAAATTTGTGGTTTTTAAAATGCAAAATATCTGAATAACGTGATTGCGTCACAGTTGGTCACCTACCAAATACAATAACAATCCAGTATGGCGGCAATTGAAAAAATGATGCAATTTCCTACTGCAGCATCGAAACTTTGACACTGTAAGATTCGTAATCATGGATATTACTAATGGGAGGGTGGCATAACCTCTCGCCACGTTTAGGTCCCCCCCACCCCCCACCCGCCGCCCCAAAAATCTCCAACTGCACTGAAAAATAGACACAAAATAGACAATTACATGAGGAAGGTTAACTTCTTTACACTGTGATCCAGTCCACCACTGTGAAATGCGTGATTTTCCTGCCACACCACCATCAGGTGCTCCTTGGTAAGCCATCCAGTCCACGCTGGCAAACTCTTGGATAGAGCGGTCATTTCTTCCGGCTGCTGTCACGCAGACCTAAAGATAAAATTCAACAGTTATTTGGTTGATTGAGATTTTATCTGTGTCCAAGTAACACTTATATAGCGCTAATTCCGTAAAGTTAATTACCACTTCACAATAAAATAAGGAATTATTTAAAAAAAAAAAATGAATAATTAAATCAGCAGTAGAAAATTCACATGCTAAAATGCTATTTTAAAAAAGTGTGTTTTAAGTTATTTCTTATAAGAAGATATAGAAAATTTGAATGGTCTCTGAGCCTATCTGAGAGTGCATTCCAGAGAATGGGTGCTGCAATTGTGAAGGCTCTAACCGGATCATAACTTTTCAGGTGGTATTGCTCATGAGCTAAGTAGTTTTTTGAGTTCATCTCAGACTGCGGTTTGGCGTATACAGGTGAATTGAATCTTTAAGATAAGCAAGAGCAGTGTCATTTAAACATTAAAAAAGTCCTGAGTAGGATTTTATACGGGACCCTGAACTCAACAGGTACCCAGTGAAACTGTTTTATCACAGGTTTAATGTGTTCCCGCTTGTTGGTATAAGTTAATAGCCTGGCCGCTGAGTTTTGAACTCTTTGGAGTTTTTGTATCGGTTGATTAGGAACACCATAAAGAAGTGAATTGCAGAAATCCACTTTTGAGGTCACAAGGGAATGGATCAAGGTCTCTGCCGCTTGTGCTAGCAAGTGCTTTCGTATTCGAGCTATGATACTTAAATGGAAGACAGCAGATTTACAGGTTGCCTTAATATGTTCTTCCATAGACAGTGACGAGTCAAATAGCACACCAATATTTCGAGCAGTTTTTGATGGATTAATCACACATAAATACATATAAGGGGAAAAACTCTGATGCCAAGTTTTAAATGTTATAGCCTGTTCCAAGCGTTCAGATAGTGGAGAGCGGTGCAAAGTAAAGAAAGCGATAAAAAGTAGAGGGGGGCTGGGGAGAGAGGTGCCTCTCCCCCTCCCTCGCTTTTATTTTTTCGCGCTCCTTTTTACTTCGCACCGCTCCCCACTATCTGAACGCCTGGAACAGGCTATAAATGTTATATAACGTTAATTTTTCAGAATAAGCAAGACATGCAGGATGAGCACAATTAAAATGATAAAAGTAGTACAAGTTATGAACAGGAATTAAAGAACAGTAATTAAACAGTGATTACGTCAGCAATTAAGGAACAGTAAATGGATTTTTTTACAAATCGTCAATAAAAAGGTTAAGAGAAATAAAAACATACACGCCGAGAATGGAAATCTTTAAATGCTACCGAATTACAAACTATTACCACTTGGTAGACCGCTGGCCTTTATGATAAACTAAACCATCATTTTTAATATTCACCTCAAAATTTTCGTAGTTAACGGTGTGCACCCATGAAACTGTGGCATCATGTATAAAATTTTTCCTGCTGATGTTCCAGTGATTGGTCGTTATTTGCACGTGTACTTCTTTGTCTGGATAGAAGGAGAATGGTGGAAATTTCACCACTTTACAGGCCGTCTCAGCTGATTTTACCCGTCTTATGAGTGAAACCCGCCCGGTCTGAACTGGAAAGCCTAAAGAAGTATACAAATGCAAAGAGTTAAAACAAATAAGGATAGAGGGACAAGAAAGAGTTTTTGCTTCAATGCCAGGATTAAATGCCCTTTAAAGTGATACATCCAGGTAGCTCGTATCCAGCACATTAGATTAACAAATTAACAAAGTAAGCCAAAGTGACATCAAGAGCTAATGATAAAAGAAAAGGCCGTTATGAATTTCTCTGTCAATTCATCTACGGTGATGGGGAGTATGTGTGTGGAGGGAGTAAGAGGGACATGCGCTGAGAAGGCGGAAACAAAAGCAATATTTAATTCTGACCCAGGCCTAGTGGATCGTCTCATGCTTTGCAGTAGGCCAAAAAGAAGTAATGTAAAAAAAGCCTAGTAAGAATTCTACCTGTACAGCTGCCAGGATGATAAAGGGTGTGGTTGCTTTTGCGTTGGCAAATGTCCAGCAGACAAAAGCACTTGTTCTTGAATGTTGTCGAGTTGGATGAACACACCGGCTCCTCATATGACGGACAGTTGTCATCACAAACGCATCGGGCATCAAAAGCAGAGAAAGCTTTGCAGATGGCATGGTAATCGCAAGTAACATTTGTGCACGGGTCAATATCTTTGAGACAAAATACAAAATCACTTCTTACGACAGGAATTTAACCAATTTTTTCCCTCAACTCCTATTGGAAATCTTCCTGAAGCAAAAAGTGCTTAAAATAATACATTTTTGGGAAAAATATTACCCCATTCGGCATGCGGGGCGAGACTTAAGTCAGAAGAATTATAAAAGACTACGTTTTTTAAGAGCTTCACTACATGTGTATATGTCCAAAAAACTTGTCTTTTTTCGTTTTTCTTTTCTTTTTTCGGTTTTAAAAATTGCTTGTTATCTTGACTGAAGTTTCTTCTTTTGGATGCAATGGAAACAACAAATTACCTCCCACAATTGCATAGTCCACTGTAACTGGATCGTGAGACTTGCTTATTCCCTGGCTGTCCTTGATGCACAATTTGAAAGACAAACGAGTGATTTCCTAGAAGACAACAAATTCATTCAGGTATAACTGCTACAAATTTAGCGAGAAATACAGTTCAGTTCGATCAATTTACTACTCCGGTCAAACTGAAGTACAAAAAATTTATAGAATTCCTAAACAATGAACTAGATATTAAATTTATAATTAAATATCTGGCAGTTCAAAAATTCCCTTAGTCTATCCAAGTAAAATGAGAAAAAAAGTGAAGCTTTCTGCGTCTTAAGTAGGTTCCTAGTTCCTAGATCTTTAAAGAGTGGGTATTTCTTTTGTGGGGTGAGAATTCCAAACGCAAGAAAAGTATGTGTAGAAAATAACTTTTTAGAATTATCTAAGTCAATTTTTTCGACTGACTCAATTTTACTGAAATTGAATGAAGTCCTTTTATTCGCCAGTTTTTTTCCAGCCCACATTTGAAATTAAATAAAAAATATTGAAAAATTGCTTGGTACAAAACCGTGGCTGAAACGACAGTAATGACTGAGGAATTTGACTCAAGTCAAATATAAAAGCGGTGCAGCCATTTCGAGCGCTTAATTTATTTTTACTCAGTTACTTGGAGTGTGGAGGCAATTGAAAACAGAACCCTAAAATCAGTTTCAATAAATGAGGAAAGATAAATGGCTGTATATGGTCTAGAAAATTACTTACCTCGATCCAAACATTTAAAGCGTTGCTAAAACGACCACCAGCCTTCATCCACAGAGCACTGGTGTCGTTGTCATGTCTGGCAGACGCGAGGACACTGGGAGGCTCGTAAAATGGATTTTCGAATTTATAATCCTGAAAACCATTATTACACAAAAATGCATAGTTAAAGCCTTATTCAAAGCTTATCACCTTCTTATTACGACCTCGGTTTAAGAAAAACTATTGTAATTCAAAGGCCTTTCTGTCTTTTTCTTGTTTTAACATTTAAGACATTTAAAAATGCATCAGTTCATGTACACTGCCTGCCTCCCATAGCTTTTGCTAAATGTAGGTAGTGTGTATGTGTTATCGGTTTCATTGCTGTCAATAACGTTTTTGTTTGTTGTTATTGTTATGTAAGACAGTTCCTATTTAACTTGCCTATAATAATGGGTAAAAGTGTTTTTCCTCTTAAAGTCTTGCAAGTTTTCCAAAAGAAATAAATAAAAGAGATTATAGTGCAACATCAAGGTTTATAAAGACTGCTAGTGGATGCACTATTGTACAATTCAAATATAGT
>CALNXK010000049.1:2890000-2932500 GCA_942486035.1 Porites lobata | reverse complement strand
GCCCTTTTTTTTTCTACGGGGTTTTTTTTTTGGCAGGTTTTTTCTGGCCACCCTGGTACGCTTACATGTAGCTTTAGTTTAATTACCTTTGCTGTAGCTATGTTCATTTTTTGACTATCATTAAAGTGGGTTATGGCGTTACTCCCAGGCCATATCCAATATTCTCCAGTATTTGTTTGGCTATTTTCGTTTCTTGTTTTTCTATTAACTTCTGGTAAGTGCAGAAAATATGATCCTCCCCTGGAACAGCACATTTCCGCGCTCAAGCGAGGTTAAAGGCCAGTCCAGCCTCTTTAAACATTCAATCAGCTTCTGTGCTTAACGCAAAACTCCCTCACGAAACAATTGGTCCACAGTGTCTTTGTATTGCGTATACACTGTAAATTTGTGCTATAGCCACCGAATACACAGGCACTTTTTAGGGACCCTATACCTTACCGACTAGTTTTGATTTAAACTATTATACCTGCCTGCTCACAATACGTTAAATTTTAAGTATCAAGTTTTCGTCTAGCGAAGTTCGAGAACAGTAAACTGACGTCACATTGATACTATATTGTGTTAAAATTATATAACGGTGTATGACAACTTCTTGTGGTGAAAGCTGGCCCAGCGTAATCAGGAGTCAAATAAAGACAGAAAAAAAAAAACAAGAGAAAAAAGAAAGTAAAAGGGAAAAAAGAAAAGAAAGAAAACACATGGAAAACGTCCTCTAAAAATCGTTTATTGTTCAGTAACACCTAAACCCATTTAAATAATCGAGAGGACAATTTTCGTGAAAGGATGGTCTTCTTGGGTTCTATGCACCTGCATACATGTATTTCCGCACTAAAGCGAGGTTAAGGGCCACTCCGGCCTCTTAAAACTTACAATAAAGTTCTGTCTTCCGAAAGAAAACAATCAGTCTCAGCTACAGTTTCATTTTTTGAACGCAGATCACACTATAAATTGGTGCTACTGAACAGTGCACTTTCACTTTTTAGGGAACGTGCTTAGGTTTGTTTTAAATTACTACACTTGCCGGGAGTTCACAATGCGTAAAATGGTCGGCACTTTTTTGACTAGGATCATTAGGACTTCAAAACTGACGTCACGTTGGTTTTATTTGAGTTACATGTAAAAATAACAGTGCATAACGACAACTTCTTGTCAAGAAAATAGACGCTGCGTAACAAAAATTTAACATCACAATAAAAACTAAAATGTGGATCACTTCGTCTAACAATCATTTTAATTTGTTTCAGATTATTTAAACCCTTAAGATAATCCAGAAGAAGTGTCGTGAAAAATAAAAATCTTCTGTAGACATCGGCATTTCGTTGCTCAAACGAGGTCAAGAGAGAGTCACCTCTAAAAATCTCAATACAGCTTCTCGATCAGCTTCACGTAAATCTTCCGAGAGAAACTGACTATCTGTCTCAGCTACAGTTTGTAGACACCCATAAATTGCTGCTAATGAATGGCATTTTTTAGGGAAGTGATACAGTTTTAATTAAAAATTCTAAGCCTGCCGGGAGTTTCAAATACGTAAAATTGAAAGTTACGTCTAAAAAGGTTTAAGAAAGGTATAAGTTGACGTCAGGTTTGTTTTTGGAATTTCATGTAAACATCACGGTGCACGACAACTTCTTGCTAAGAAAATAAACAAACCTTTAAACCAGGATTCAGAAGAGAACTTTCTCTGAGCATCCCGTTTTTGTTTAGGCACATTAAATCCCCTTTACAACACCGAGGACAGATTTCGTGAAAAGTTAATTTTCTCTTGGCAGCTGCACATTTCCATGCTAAAGCGAGGTTAAGGAGCAGTCACCACTTAAAACTCCCAATACAGCTTATGTGCTTACATGTATGCAAACCTTACAAAAACAAGAAGAAAATTCAGTCCCAGATAAAGTGTTGTTTTACTAAATACGCATTCCCTATAAATTGATTCTTCTTAACAATCTGAACGTACCGCCACTTTTTAGTGAAAGTATTCCTCCACTATCTTTGATTTAAATAACTATACTTGCGGAGCTAACAATACTTAAAATTCCTTCCCCTACGATTTATCTACCAAGGCTCAAGGACCTCAAACTGACGTCACGGCGCTATTCGAGTTACATGCTAATATATGGCGCACGTCTACTGTTTGTTAAGAAAATGGACACACCGTAACCAGGATTCAAAAGTAAATCAAAACGTGGAAACCTTCTTCGAGTTATCTTTTTGTTTAGGTGCATTAGAACCCCTTTACATAATCGAGGGCACATTATGAAAGATAAGATGACCTTCTCTTGGTATTTGCAGGAGCCCATAATGTCTGTGCATATTTTCGCGCTGAAGCGAGTTTAAGGACCATTCACCTCTTAAGCTTTCTACGCAAATCCTCCTGAAGAAAATAATCGGTCTCCAATGTTTTTTTTTCTTAGTGCTTTGCTATTTAGTTTTTCGCCTAAGTTTTCATGTTTTGTTCATCAGTCCTTGGGGTAGGGATTTTGCTTGGGGATTTGTATGTGAGCCAACTGATTTCTTAAATTTATCATGTTATGGCAACAGACTGAGAGTGAAATACATTCATCTTTGTAGTTTGTTTTCACTTAAACACATGCTATGGCAACAGACTGAGAGTGAAGTACATTGGTAGTTGGCTTTCACTTAAAAAAACACAAAAATAGAATTGGGTAAAACCAGACTATTGTCCTCAAACCAACTTTCAGCTGCAGTCACACAAGAGTAAAGAATGTGACTTAGGTTGTATTCCCTTGCATCTTCAAATTCGATTAAAAAAAACTTAAAAGTCATTGTTATTGATAACCTGTTACACAGGAGGTAATGTAAACCCCACCTCCACCAACCCAAGAAAAGGTGGGTATTTCAGGGCTTCTGATATTTCGCGCGGTCGCGGAGCCGCGAAATTCAGGTAAATCCGCGAAATCCCGCGAAATTCACAAAAACACGAAAAATACCGCGACATTCGGTAGAAATCTTATCAAATACATGTCTGTACAACATATTTGAAACTTATTTCAGCTATAGGGGCTATTTACTTGCCGTAAACTTGCAAATTTATCGTGGAATTCGTCACTGCAAACAACGTCCCGAAACTACCAGGCGTCAAGTATGTTGCGAAAAACTGGGCACTAGCCATGATGTTAAAGGCCTTGCCATTGGTGCATTTCGGGACCGTATTGTTGAAAAACGTTAAAAATGCTGGTCTGATCAGCCCAAAACTGATCGATTTCTAGCGAAATTTGCCATGAAAATAACCACAAAATCGGCCCTTTTTTAACGATTTCTTTTTGTTGAGGTTTGCCCGAAAAACTCCCGCGAAATTCCCGCTGAATCGGCCGATTTTTCCGCGAATTTGTCTCCAAAAATCCCGCGAAATTTGACTTTTTCTTCCCCGACCTATCGGAAGCCCTGGTATTTGTTAGAGGTTTCACCCCAAATATAGAAAAATACTGCTGCCATCACTTCCTGAGATTATTTTATGAAACGGCTTTTTAAAAAAACAAAAACAAAAAGAAAATTAGAGGCTTTAGAGGGCTTTTCTGTCACGGACATACGAAAATTTTAGGCCTATAATGCATAAGGGAAAGGTTTTATGACAGTTAAAAATTTTAAAAACGTACAATATGTACAAGGATTTGTATGGAAAAACACTCCACTGTGACTGAGGAGCAACAGTTGTCCCCATGTCCCCATACAGGCAAATCCTTCTAACTTTCACTGACTGCCGCAGTCACTACATACTTTTGAAACACACAGCTGAAGCTTTACAGGGCACCTAATTTTAATATGCTCTTCACGTCCTGCTAAAATCATTTTTCTAGAAAGAATTGCCTTTGTGCTCAAAGCACGGTTTGTTACATGAAGTCAGCATTGCATTGTCTTTTCTCTAAGAAAATATAATCTACTGGCTTTACTCCACTGTCAGAGTCAAACCAAGCAACTGAGGCCATTGTTTCAATATTTCTTAACTACATGTGTACAGTATACATACATTTGATGTGAACACAGAAGTCAGCAAAGGCAAAGTTACCTTTAAAAGCATCTTTGTCCACACAGAAAAATGAATATATCAAGCATAAGATTTTACAAAAATAATAACCTTTTTCCTAGTGTCTCAACATCCTCACAAAGACATTCATTAATTAACTCAATAAAACTGGAATTGACTGAGTGCATAAAACAGTTTTCACTGTACACTCCTAGCCCTTGTGCATTAATGTGCAGACCGTTGAATTATCAGTGTTAGTGTAGGAAATGGAAGACAGAGGCCTGTTACTACTAACAGGCTACTACTATTCACTGAGATGCGAAACTCAGCTGAATCAGCTGTGCTTAGGGGCAAACCATAGTTGAAAATTTATCACCTAAAAACAAAAAGAGAAAGGAAGAGGAATTTTAACACCTACCTTAGTTCATACCCTGATCCTAGAGGTTTTCTTGAAATTTTTCTTGGCCAAAGAGAGAGCGAGACGTGAAATGGCAACAATGGGTTGTGAAGAGGAGAGGAGAGAGAGAGAAAACCTCTGGTTCTTGGCTTGGCCTCAAATCTCACTTTCATGCAGATGACATGCAGATGACAGCTGTCAAACGCATCAAACTGCTAATAAAAAAGTGACCAAATATGGCAATTTAGCAAACATGTGAGCAGGAGTTGACCCGGGGAAATTAATATTGTATCAACAATCCATCTCCACTTGGGTAGTGAAGAGTGATAAGATGTCACTTGATCTTGTTGATAGCATTAATCGGGGTCAAGCATGGAATTTGCCAGGTAATTTGCAGCAAGAGTCCAGGAATAAAAACTCCGCTAAAAGAAACCAGCATTGTTCCCAATGACTTCTGCAGGATTTGCAGAATTGATTTTAAAACCAGTGGCCGATCTAAGATCAACGTTTTTGGAAAAAATAACAAGGAGTTTTTGAAAACATTATCATCAGTTCTGTTGTCCGATGTTATACAACAGAATATGATGGGAGTATTGCAGATAATCTGCCAGAGGTGCCAACGAGAAGTTTTGCAATTTTTGAGGGTGTTAGAGCAATTGGAAAAATTCTGGGAAAAATGTAACAAGGCCCTAAGAATTCAGTTGGCAGAGAGTTGCACAGGAAATGACAGAAGTGCTGCATGAAAGATTCTCCGGATGTTGTGTCTCAAATGCTTTGTCTGAGAGGCTAAGGCCTTTCAGAAGAAAGCAGAAGTAACATTTACACTGAAGCGATTGGGTTATAAACTGACATTCAAAGGACACAGCATCATAAGGTATTTAAATCATTTTTCTACCAAAGACGTGATAAATACCCAAAACCAGTGTCAGTTCTGGATATATTTAAAGGATGCATGCTGAGCAGAGCTACTCATTGCTCATTGTACTCTGAGATCGTGTAAACCTCAAAATATAAAATAATAAAAATAAATAAATAATGATTTGGAGGTAGCACATCCACATAGTGGTTCTTCGTCTACCTGATTCCTGGTCGAATTGGAATTTGGAAATGTTGGTTTTGAGGAGAGGGGAAAACCAGAGTACCCGGAGAAAAACCTCTTGGAGCAAGGGAGAGAACCAACAACAAACTCAACCGACATATGGCATCAGACCTGGGAATTGAACCCGGGCCACATTGGTGGGAGGGGAATGCT
Source organism: Porites lobata (assembly GCA_942486035.1). Lineage (NCBI taxonomy): Eukaryota > Metazoa > Cnidaria > Anthozoa > Scleractinia > Poritidae > Porites > Porites lobata. Next base: position 2,926,869 of record CALNXK010000049.1, on the reverse strand, counting down.
CTCACCACTACACCACCATTGCTCCCCAGCCATATCATCATTCAATGTTTAAAGTGTAAAATCCCTAGCTGAAAGAGTTCTCCTCACTGAGGCAATATGTAAAAGGTTTTCAAAGGTTTTACGCTAGTGAAGATGTGTGGCCTGTCACCCCTCGCAGTTTCCACTTATTTTACAAGCAATTTTCTTCCCTGGTAGAGGGAGGCAAAATTTACCAAAAGAAAGGAGGTGAGAAATATCCTCAGCATCCCCTCAGTAGTTACAGTCAAACGAACCAATCAAATTGATTTGCATGTTTCTAAAAATATCAACCAATCAGCACCAGAGGGTCAGATCCTGACCCTGTCATCTGCATGAAAGGAAGGTAAGGCAACAAGAGGTTTTACTCTCCCTCCTCGCCGCTTTGCGACACGTTGTCGCCGCTTCACGGCTCGCTCTCTCTTTCACAAAGAACATTTCAAGGAAAACCTCTGGGACCAGGGTACTACCTTCAATACAACTGCCTTTTTTTATTCTGCCTAAAGTTTGCGGTCTACATTTTTATCCTGACCGACCTTGAAATTCAGTTCGCTTTATCCAAATTTTCGACAACGTATATACTTAAACTCATTTAGTAGTAAACAATATGCTATAAGAGAGAAAGAGATCGAGACAGAATTTTCTTCTCTTTACGCCAAAATATGACCACTTACCTAGTTGGCACATTCCACTGTTTCTCTCCAAAATGTTGACGCGCAGCCCGTTCAGGCGATAAAATCCTCGTTCGGTTTTCCAATTCACATGGCCAGATATTAAAACTCTCTAAAGAGGCGAAAAGAGAATGATTGTGGAGCCTGCGATGAATTTCTTGCTTTAAATACGCACACACTAGATCATCGTTGGTCGCCATTTTACAAAATATCGTCCAGGCGTTACTCGGAAACTGAGGTAAAGACTAGGCAATAAGACCACTTGGGGTGCACCGGGGGTGGAAAATTTTGTTCTTCCCCCTTCGTGTAAGTGCCCAATCGTCGCTCTGTTCAAAGTCCGGAATAAATTAACCGATTCGAAAGGGAAGTAATGATGCTTGAAAGGGACATAATGAGGGGAATAGGCTGGAGCTGAAAGAATTTCAGCGGATACGAATTTCGGCTTAAGAAAATAGCACTGCTTTTTTGTTGCGACTGGTCTAGGGTCGTACCAAATCGCAATGACCAGTCTTTGACTTCATCTTAAGCCTGTTTTACCCTCTCATATCTCTTTGCGTCGGACAACTTAAGCTGCTCATTTTTCTATGCCACTTTTGTCTTACAAGCGACTTTGATAAACTGGGAAAGCTGAATAAGAGGACTCTAAAGAGTGTGCAACTATATCTGGCCACCGATTAGACCCAGTAATAGCAAATCTCCACCGAAGAAATAGCCTCCCCGCAGACGTCCTTTGGGGTTCGTTTGTCACGCATTCATTTCTCCCTCCGTGGGGGAGAAATGAATGCGTGACAAACGAGCCCCAAAGGACGTCTGCGGGGAGGCTACCGAAGAAAGAGAAGAAAACCACGCTTTACAACCGTAGACTTCAAAACGAGGCTTTATTGGATTACAAATCATTGAAAAAATCTTCCAATAGGCAATTTGCACTATGACATCATTTTACTATTACGACCAGAATCCTTCAGGGGTTTGCTTTCTTGTGCAAATGAGGGCTTTTGTTATTCAAACCTCACTGGGATAACCTAATTTAAATATGAAAGGAGAAACGACGAGCTACTAAATTACTAAAAACTCCAGTTAACCTGCCATTATTTGTTAAACGGCCCCAGTGCAGTTAAATTGGTCCCTAAGGAGAGTCATAAAATATAGGAACGCCAAAACAATAAAGGGCCTCTACTCGCTACTGCTATACAAGGTGGCCTTCGAGATTCCTAAGAATACTCACAGGGATAAGTTCTAACAACCGAAAACACTCCCTTATAGCAAATTCCTACCATGGAACTACGCTACCAACAAAAAAATTCCTTCTGGTCCATCATAACGACAAAACCAGTGGTGCTATGGTTAACCCCTGTTGGTGCTTTAACACATCATTTTGTTGTTGAAACTTCTGCTGTTGATAATGCGAAAGCTCAAAATATAATAATTTGTACACGTTAGTTGCTAATCACCTTTTTTGTCATGTCAGTGGCGTTACTTTGAAAATATCATGAAAGAGATGTTAGCTTTCTTTCTCAGCAAAGGTATAGTAAAAGGCGGTCAGAGCTGATTATTTATTTACTTATTTATTTTTTGCTGTGACTTATTTTTGTTGGTCTGTTGATGTTTTTGTTGTGATTGTTGTTGTTGCTGTTTGTTTGTTTGTTTTTTATGCTTGCTTTGTTTAACGTTGCCGCCCGGTTTCAAGCAAGCACTTCATAATAAACCTCCAACTCATCTGGGCGGAAATTATTCCCGTATCGTGTTCCAACCCAGATGCTATAGTCGCAATAAGGCCTGCGGTACGAGTGACAACTAAAGTAAGAACCGGTATTTCCTCCCGCATCGTCCGCAATATGCATATCATGGCCCGCACCAAAGGTTGGACCATAATAATCTTGGCTGTAAGTGGCGTGGTCATAGTAGCCGTTGGTTATGTCCTTTTTGAAGTATCCATACCCTTTGTAGTTTTTCAGTGAGTATAAGAAGGTATTTGTCGAATATTGATAACCAGCAGACCCTGAAGAGACAAAAAAACAAAACACAAACAATTAGAGATCCATTGTAACTGAGTCGAGTTCAATAGACCATTTTACAGCTATGGATGGAAACGAGGCTCGAGTGGACCTTGTGTTGATACAACCATAAGATTTCTGCTTTCTTATCTAAATCTTGTTTTCTTATGCTGATAACTAGTATTTTTCAAACATAATTCACATAATAAAATAAAGAAGGTTTGTATCTTCAGCTTCGCAATCACTAGAAGTCTATAGGGTACAAATCAAAGTCCATTTTTTTAGGAAACGATAGTGGGTTAGTAAATCACGGAGAGCAGGAAAGTGGTATATAATGCGTAAAATAAATAATAAATCAGGCTCAAATCCTCACGATCATGAACTGGAGCATCATAAGTTGCAACTAACTTCGTCCCCAGAGCTTTTCCATTAGTAAATTTAAAAGGGATGGCGGAACAAACATTTATCTTTTTGGATACCCCTGATCCTTGATCGTACAAGAAGACGCACGGCCAAGCCGTTGTACAAAAGGACAAAACAGCCAGTTGATGAAACTCAGGCAGTTGTCATCGCCGAGAATGCATGGAAAATGTGTCAGATTGTGCCACTCAAAACTACTGGTCAGGCTGACTGGTTGTCAGAAACGTTTTTCAAAGTACGCCTTAAGACAAATAATACTGATGGCAAATGTTTAAAATGAAATTTACCTTGCAACAATGTTGCGTGTTCTGTCGCACTTTGTAATAAAATTGTCGCACTTTATAATAACACTTGCCGCATTTTGTAATAACCTTGAAATGCATGGTAGGAGGATAAGTAAACCCAACAATAAGAAGTATCAGCATCAATAAAAAAAAATGATAATAAAAGTAAAATAATTAGCGATAGTAATACTAATAATAATAACAATAATAATAATAATAATAATAGATTATTGTTATTATTATTGAGAATGTTTTATGATGATGATGATTATTATTTATAGCGAAGCCGCTCACGATACAGCCACCACAATAACACAGTATTATTGTGCTCTTTATTTCCAACATCTAGGCATAACTCGATTGAAACAAAGAAATAATTTGATGTCGTTATGAAGTCATATTGTTGAATTTCTTGGCCAAATCCGATTCCATAATTTTTCTCTCATAGCGAAAACCGTTCACATAGTAATAATACCGATAACGATGATGATGATGATGATGATGATGATGATGATAATGTTTGTCTTATTATGACAATGATTTATCGTGTTGCCTCGGAGTTTGTGTTTTTAGGTTTTATGAAATATAAGTTTAGCGTTTATTCATGGCAGTAAACACTAACATTTTGCTATATCTCTGTTCATATCCTCGCAGGTAATGAAACCGGATTTCTTTGTTGCCCGTGCTACTAGTAAAACTTTCAAAAAAATTTGATTAATACACAATCATCTTTCGCCTGAAGGACACCTTACTTTTATGGACAACCCGATAATACGGATAGCGGATAAATTCCAATACAAACTCCCATTATTACGGACTCTTGCTGTTATGGACACTATCTCATGGTCTCGAGGTCGTCCGCATAAAAAGGGTTACCGGTGTACTTCCCTACAAAGATCTTGAAGCCGGAAGGCCGCAGTTGATGTGGTCACTTTCCTTTGCCCCCACTTGAGAAACTGGTGCTAAAAGCAGTTCAGTGGAGCGTTAATATTATTATTATTATTATTATTATGATGATGATGATGATGATGATTATTATTATTATTGTTGTTGTTGTTGTTGTTGTTTTTGTCGCTTATGATAATTATTATTGGGTTTACTTGTCCTCCGAGCATCCGTCTTAAGTTAACAAAGTGCAACAAGTGTTATTACATAGTGAGAAAGCTGTTACAAAGTGGGACAGGTACACAAAGTGTGACAATTATTACAAAGTGCGACAGAAAAGACCCGAGGTAAGATTTTCTTGCGAGAGGGCGAGGAGTATCTTAAAGTTGAGGTGAAATTTTGCATTTCAAGCACCTCGCTCGTTTCGGCGGTAAATCACATGGCCGCCCGGACTTTTAGAGAGAAAACGAAAATCAACAAAAAAAACCCGAGTATTTCTTCACGCTAAATTTTAATGTCTACATTAACTTAGATAGCAGGAAAAGAGATAGAGCGAGAAATACATTACCCTGGTCCCAGAGGTTTTTCTTGATTTTTCTTCGCGAAAGAGATCAAGAGCAAGTAGCGATGCGGCGATAACGAGTCGCGAAAGCGAAGAGGAGAGAGAGAAAAACCTCTGGTTACCTTGGCCTCGAATCTCACTTTCATGCAGACGACAGGGTCAGGATCTGACCCTCGGGCGTTGATTGGTTGATATTTTTTTCAAACACGCAAACCAATTTGATTGGCTCGTTTAATTGTAACTACCGAGGGGACGCTGAGGATTTTCACACCTCATTTTGCCTCTCTCTACCAGGCAAGAAAATTGTTGGTATGCTGCACTCGCAATAACATTTTCACGGGACCAAGGCACGTAAAGTCACCCCATATTTCGAGATTTTGACATGGATGTTGTTCCTGAAAGAATATTCGCAGAAATTTTGACCTCGGTACTTGATGAGCGCTTTCCTGAGTCTCACTGAGCAACAAAAGAAAGCTTTGTTCACCGCGTTGAGTCGAAAGGATGTGTACTTTCCATGTCCGGTTGATAAAATGGTGAATATAATATTTCAGTCGTTACCTGATGTTTGCAAGTACCTTTCCTTAAGAGGCTACTCATAAACCTCGCCATGCAATAATTTTGGTTGTCTGTCCTCTCAAGTTTCTTGTGGACTCGCATATCCGCGAACTGCGAAACCGTGGCGTCTCAGCAACCAGTTTGAGCAGTCCAGACGTTGACGACCAGAGTCTCTAAACTAACTTGTTTAGGGTAGCAAAATATAAATCTCCGAATACGGAATAAAAGTTTCCTTGTAGCAAAAATACATACAACTTTGTACAAGTACGTAATCATTTTCGGTGCAGCTTGCACTTTCCTGCGACGCCCAATATTTATCGTTAAAGATCTAACCAACGTTATTTTTAGCATTGGGTCAACAAAAACCTCTGAAAGTACATTCCGAACCTTAAGGGTTTGTTGTGCTGCATGACTCTTCCTAGCGCCGTTGTTCCACAAAAAAAGGAAATAGAGCCGCCAAACCAAAATGCGAGCCAGATTGCCAGAATACATATTAATATGACTATTTTGGGGGGAATGCCCGCGAATCGACGCGAACGGCGCGCCCCGCAGAAGTAAACAATAATTAGCGCGATTGATAGACTCTTCACTTTAGGGACGGACCATTAGAAAAGTTATGGGGGGGGGAGGGGAATTTTCGAGCCGCAGGAATTTTTTTTCGTTATCAAATTCCGTGTATGAATTTTTTTTAGGCCACAGCATGAATATTTTTTATGGTTAATTAGCTTGCAAGAATTTTTTTTCATTTAATTTTCCCTTGCGCGAATTTTTTTTTTTTTGTACGCCCGCCCCCCCATAAGTTTTCTAATGGTCCGTCCCTTACAACTTCCCGCTGGCACTTCTGACAAATAATCCCGTTGAGTCATATACACAGCCGACAGAACAGATGACAATGTTTGTGAAAAATCCTTGTTATTATACCCAAAAAACGTTGATTTTAGATCGGCCACTTATTTTTACATAAATTCTGCAAATCCTGCAGCAGTCGTTTGGAACAATGTTGGTTTCTTTATAAAGCGGTGTTCTTATTCCTGGACTCTTGTCGCCCATCGTTAACACATGTTTTAGCTTGACCCCGATTAACAGATCACTCTTTACCACCCAAGTGGAGATGGTTTGTTCATAACATAATTTACCCGGGTCTACCCCTACTTAAAAAAATAGAGGCTGATAAGCACGTGTTTGCTAAATTGCCATTGGTCACTCTTTTTATTAGCAATTTGACGCGTTTGACAGCTGTCGTCTGCATGAAAGTGAGATTCGAGGCCAAGGTAACCAGAGGTTTTTCTCACTCTCCTCGTCGCGAAAGCGACTCGTTGTCGCCGCTTCGCGGCTTGCTCTTGATCTCTTTCGCGAAGAAAAATCAAGAAAAACTCTGGGACCAGGGTAGAAATACAAAACAACGGAGACCAATTTCGTTGAAAGAAGAAAATGAGAAATGCTAGCGGCTACCAAAGTGAAAGTGAGCGGCAGTGAAAAAACAGAGCGAACAGGAACACAAACATTTTCTCCATAAAACGTGTAAATAGGAATTTAAAAGAAGTTTCACGTTTTAGGGCCTGTTTACATGGAGTGGGGGACCCCGGTCTAGTGGGATTGGTTTCTTACAACAAAAGAAACTTACCCCACTAGACCGGGGTCCCCCACTCCATGTAAACAGGGTCTTAGTGGGGCAAAACAACGGCAAGGAAATGTACAAAAAAGTGTGCTGCAAGTGCAAAGTTGCTTTTTTGCTAATTGGATTTATTGTTGTTGTTTTTTACCGTTCTCGTTGTCTTCACCTTGTCTTTAGTATTAGTCGATTTTACATTTTTGAGGAAACTATAAATATTAAAGAGGGCTTCGCTTTTAACCCTAGCTAAGTCTATATATTAAAAATCTATTTAAGGCCAGAGTTGTTTTAAAACTACTACCGAAAACTGTTAAGGCCCCATCTCTTCTTTTTTCACATTTGGGGTAAACGATCTCTCGGCTTTAATTCAATTCAACTAGTTGAAGCCTTAGTGGTAGATATCTTAGCTATTTCACGGACTTACATTGCCATGAATTGTCGTTGTAGCCTCCAAAAATATAGATCCCAACCCTAACAATTGTTACAGTGGGACCTTTGTTGTCGCAGTAGCTGTGAAAGGTTTGTGATCTCCAACCATGAGTGGAAGCTCTATAACACAATTTCCAGTAACTTCTGTCCGAACTTTGCAAGTGGGGAAGAAGCCAGTTATTTAGTTGTGTGATCTTGCTGACATCATTTGCTAAAATAACGGAGTCACTAAGGCCACCTGAAAAGGTAAGTCAGAAATTCGTCTTAATTTTAAAAGATGTCGTATGCCAATAAATCTGGGAACGATGCGAATCTGACCACTGAACAGTTGAGCCTGCAGTCGGGTTAAGCCGCGCGTGCCTTAGGGCCCGTTTACATAGAGGTGGGGGACCCCAGGTATTTGAGGTAACCCGCTCATGTGAATAACCCGCGTTTAAATGCAACCCCTTAATCCCGGGGAGCACTTTCTCAATATCATTGAATGGTCACCAAGCAGATAAACGACAAAACCGATCATGCTTCCCTGCTTTTAGTGGATTTGAAATATACTATATTTCAAACCCACTAAAAACATTTAAAAGAGAGTTGGATATTCTTGGAGAACAGCAAAATCAAGATGATCGACAGTAGGAATAGGCAGAAGTTGTTATTTTGAGCCAAATCGTTTGATGAAATGCCGTATGTATAAATGTTTCCTTATACTCCTTCCACATACTAGAAATGAACGGTTTTCAAACTTGTCACCTTCCATGTAAAAAGCTGTTTATGAATAAATACATGAAAAAAGCTCGGCTTACGATGAGGAGTGCATGTTTTTCCATCGCCAATGTGATGCGAATTCAGGTCGCACTTGCAAGCAAATGACCCTTCTGTATTGGTGCAGATTGCATGCGCGTCACAATCATGGGTGTTGAGAGAGCATTCATCGACATCTGAAAAATAAGAAGGATTTATTATTAAGCTCGACATTTTTCTCAATGAATATCATGGAAGTGCACTTTCTGAGACACGAAAATAATAGTAATCGACCACTGAGAAGAGACATCTTTTAATTTTTTTGCATAAAAGTAATTAAACGACATCACTTGTATCGTAAATGCCTTTTTAAGGCTTGTTAGAAGCCAATTATTTTACTTCTGCTTCTGGCTTGTACCTCGACAGGTTCGACCATCTCCCGTGTAGCCGTTGTTACAGATGCACGTGTAGGATCCATCTGTATTGTAACATGTTGCACTGCTGTCACACTGGTGACCTGAGGAACACTCATCGATGTCTAAAGCAAAGAAAAAAACTTTTTACCACCATTTCAAGAAATTTAGAGTACCCTAAATTAATTTTCAAAAGCTTCTGGCGTATAAGAAATATTTGCCTGCAAACAAGTAGTTCCAATAGGCCTGTGCGTGAGGAGCAGATAATTAAATTAGGTTTTAACCCCTCTACGCTTTTGCATCCGTCAGCAAGTTCATGTTTGAGTCATTCTTGTCCGTTCAGCAACGGATTTTAAGGTGTTTGGATACAGTTTTCAGAAGACCATACCAATATCTTTTAATCGCCTTAAAATTGATTTTATTCTTGTCCGATCGCTACAAAACTTTCACCAGTAATTGACAATGAATTGATCTTTGTCACAATGCAGTTTTAGTAAAATCGATATCACCATGACGACAATCTTGATGTTCGGCCGTTATCTGTAGTTACGAAGCGTTTTTGAAATGCAATTCCAACTCACAGTAGTTTCAATCTCTTTAAAAACGTTCGTGAAAGATAATGGAGATAGCTCTAGCCGATTCCTAGAAAGAGGTATTTGATTAGGCGCGCTTGTTAGCGGTGTGGGAACATTTTGGTCTTCTCTAACAAATAAGAAAAGAATTTTGAAACAGGTCAATAGATTTTTCTTCAAATTTGTGATTAACCGTCATTTTAAATCCTTCTTTGGTATACCAATCGGCTAAAGTTATCTTCATAATCTTTCACACACGTTTTAAAAAGATTGAAACTGCTATGAGATGTAGTTGCATTTCAAAAGCACTTCATGTTCTTAAGATAACGGCGCAACGTCAAGATTGTCCAGTTTTTACCCCATTTCTAACTTTTCAAACACCAACCCAAAATATCTCGATAACGCTCTCATAGATCTCGCTTAAAATTCACAAACATCGAGTCGACTATTGGAGGAAGAATTAAGTTCCCGTGAAGGATTTTTGAAGAACAGTTTAAGTGCCGAGAACGACTGCAAGTAAAATAGGTAATGGCGTCATTTGGTTGCTATGATAATTCCGATGCCGTCATTGTAATCATTGAGTTCTAGTTATTGGCCATTCTTTTGTGCGTTGTTTAGCTTTCGAACTTAAGAACAATATTGACGGCGCGCTTCAGAGACGTTTTACCTCTTGAAGAATGTTTATGTTCTTTTACACGGCATCGGGGGTCCCACAGTCGAATAAGCAATTTTTTCCGTTTTAATATGACCCATATTGGCCTGATGGTGTTCATGTTAACGCTACTGGACAGTACTCTCTGTATCGGAGCTATCGAAGCACTATCACGAAAGGCTAGCCAGCGCCGATTTCTGTGCTCCCAGCTGTGTACATGTACCAGGATTTGAGTAGGCGCCGTTATTAGATTGTTAATAAGCCATTGCTCGATTGGCCATTCACGTTGAAGGAAAATTCAAAACGCGCAGCCGATAATTCGTTGAGTCCGTTTGGGGTCTAGATCAAGAATCTCGACCCTGCTTCGCAGACGTTACTAACTGATTGAGAAGAGATTAAGTCTGCGACGCAAGTTCTTGGAGCCCCTGCCTTTCTAATGTACCTTTCAACAGAGCCCTTTTTGGACTAAACTTTTTATCTAGCTCTTGATGTTCTTTTTTTGTAAAGTTCTTGTTGCCCAACAATTTTATTTTGCTATTTGTTACTACACACGTCTACTACGGCGACCTTGGGTCAGCCATGCTTGTCCTGTAACATGATTTTTGTGTTGGAGACCCTTTTGTTCTAGTTTTTCAGCGTTTTGTATTTGTGACCTGAAATTGTCACTAGCAGCTGTTGAAAATTTGAAGTATTTATTGGACAGCATTTCGTTCTACCCTTAAAATATTAGCCTATATTTGCCAAAAGTATTGTTAATAAAACTACCGGTAGTTTTTCAAGGAAAAATAGATTTGGTGCTCCAGAGCATATAATACCTGTGCATGCCAAGCCATCACCAGCATATCCTGCGGAGCAATGGCACTTATAGGAGCCAATGGTGTTTGTGCAGACAGCATTCTTGTGGCAGTGGTTAATATTTCCTCCACATTCATCGAAATCTAATTTAAAAATCAAGTAATTAACAATTGTTTAATCAATCAAACCGCCAATCGATTGTCAAATACCTTTTTTATCAAAAAATGAAATGAACTTAATATAAACGTATGCGCACATGGATCAGTCAGTTAAAACTCTTCTCGATGATCGGACTTATTCAAAAAACGCTAAAAGCGTCAGCCTCTTGGATTCTTTCTGCGATGTCTAATTTTTCTACTCACTGATTTTCTTTGATTTTCTTGTGATTTTCTAGTTTTCTGAATTTCTAGTGCCTGATTTTCTTTCTAAACTAATCCTTCAACCCATTCCCTTTGGAACATTTCGATAACTGACAGATTTGCAGTAAACTCAAAACACTTGTCCAGGTGCAAATTGGTAAGATGCCAGTATGTCTTTTTCGGCAACAAGAAAGAAAAACTTTACATTTATGTATCAATGACCCTTAAAGCCTGGCGGCGTTAACTTAAAGACCATTTTTAATTTCCTAGAAACGCTCCCTTGCAAAATGATTTCAACTGCTAAACCTTTCTTGGCGAAGGAGTCTCGTTGGAACACTTAAAATTAAGGTTTGGGGCTACTTGGAAATGGCTTTTTGAATAACAGCTAGCAATAATGCTGCTGCTGCTGCTACTACTGATGATGATGATGATGATGATGAGGAGGAGGAGGAGGAGGAGGATGATTATGATGATGATTCATAGAAAATGAGTTTAAGTGCGAACCCTTACAAGAGGAAGGGGTTTATTTGAATGAGAAGAGAGAACAATTTCCACATGTAAATAAAAACTTTGAAGTTGACCTCGATTTGAAAAATCAGCTTGGTGCAAATCGCAAATGGCTTTTGAATAGGAACTAATGATAATGGTAATGATGATAATGATGATGATGATGATGATGATGATGATGATGATGATAATGATGAACATCGCCTGTTATTATAGAAGAGAGGTAAGTCACCCACAAACCTTCTGAGCAGGTATAGTTATGGCATGTATCACACCTCACATCATTCCACTTAAAACTATGTCTGACTCCTAATGTGTGAACGCAATCTTCATTGTTGAAGTTGTTTGGTTGGTTTTTCGCCCAGTATGTGAAATTATTGGTTTGATTATCTGCCCAGGTGAAATTGCCCTCGGTGACCCTATCGTTTAGACCAATCCAGCCCTTAGCACCATTCAGCCGATGCTGAATATAAACGTTTTCTTCTTGATTCCGTACGATGATGAGGTTGGCGCTGTATGCCTGGCAGATTTTCTCTGCTTCGGTCCAATTCTTGCATGAATGGCTTGTCGCGTAGCAAATACCGTTAAAATATGACCAGCCCGGTTTGCATACATCTGCAATATTACAAAAAAATTTGTGTGAAGTAAATAGTGCCAAACGAAGAGAAAATAAGGCACATAGGCCAGACGTCGAACGTTTCATGAAACGAACCAAACTTAGTGAGTTAAGTTTATGAAACGTTTTACTTTTGGCTCAGTTAAGATAGTCTGAATGAGTTTGGATCGTCCAACATGTTCAGACGGGCAGAGCGTCCGAAGATCGTCTCCGGTACAAACGTCGATCTTCACATGTCCTTAACTAAACTAATAAATTTAAAAAATTGTTGCATAATGTATATAAAATCGTTCGGGGGAAAATAATTTTGTTACTGATCTGATTCACATGATTGGCTCGATGCGTCCTATATATAAAGATCGACGTCTGACCCAGCAGATCTAGACGAGATCTTAACGTGAGTATGGTCAACCCAAATTGGCGTATGGTTCGTTCCATCTAACAATTGCTGGGCGGCAAGAGAAGGTCTTCGCAAAGAAATTATTAAATTTGTTTTTATTATTTACCAACCTGCTAGTACTGTGTAGGAGACAGTCACAGGATCATGCTGGTCAGCGAACAACTCCTTGAGACAAATGCGAAATTCGCTGGTCTTGATATGCTGTAAAATAAGCATATCATCATAATCATATTTACCTTAGAAGAACAGTAATAGCTCAACTTAAAGAGACTTTCGCTTAACAGCCTGTAACTGAGTCATTTCCCTATCTAAACAAAAAAAGAACATGGGAAACTGACCTTGAATAACAGATAGACAAATAGATGGAATGTTTCGCTGCGCGACTGTCACTGATAAACAGATTGCATGAACAGACCTTGGTGAAATTTAGCTCATTTGCGCATTCCCTATCAACCCTGTCAGCTTGATGTTACTTATTTTGAAGAAATTGTGTTGTGTATTAGTTAAATAATTTGAGAATACCTCAATCCATGGGGTCACGGACATGTATATTGGCTTCAAATTGTTGCCCTCTGAGTTGTGACTGGCTGCTATTAATACTATGGGTTCTTTGTCGTAATTCTTTGCAAATGGGACGTCCTAAGGACATAAAAAGAAGGCTGTTGATATAAAATTTGAAACACCATCCATTCCTGATCAACGCATAGTCATATCATAGGTGATGAACGTTCATAAAACAAGTTCCTTTCATCTCTTTTCTTTTGAAAGATCATGATGACATGATATGGCAACTAGACGAGAGATTAATCATGGTCGACTTTCTTCGTTGTTACTCCTATTTATTAAGTTGGGATAAAATCTGGAGTTTTTACAGCCGCAAAGATGATTTAAAATGCCTAAATGTACTTATTTGATAGCTGCTTTTCTCTGCTGTTCCATTACACTTTCAAAAAAGTCCTTCGTCGGATTTAATATGGCGCGGGATGAAGGTCGAGAGGTGGACTTGTAGCAAGTCTACTGTTCCATCTAAAAAGACAAAGAGCTTTCTTCTGCTTAAAAGTAAAGTTGCGTCTTACCTTGCAAAATGCACCATTGTAGCTTGTAGAAACGGAATTGTTGTTTGGAAAATCCACGTGTTTGCTCTCAGCGAAAAGGGGCCTGTGGATTGTTTCAAAGGCCATCCAACTCTAAAAAGAGGGATAGCAATGAAAAGTGGATTGCTATCTCATACCTAACTCCCGTGTAAAAATATTTGAGCCATGTGCCTGAAAAACAATTTGTAACTTGTATCCACAATGCTTGCGAGAGCTCATTTCACGTATATTATCATTGACCCTATTCAGACCGTTTTTTTTTTGCTCCCTGCGAGCGCGGTGGGTTGGCTTTGGAGGCTCCCCTCTATAACTTTAAAACCTGTAATGATACGGCCACCAAAATTACACAGAATAAAATATTTTCCAACGTCTAGGCATAATTTAATTGTCACAATGACGTTATTTGACGTCATTACAACGTCATATTGTTGAATTTGTTGGCTGAATAATGTGCTGCATTAGATAGACTGTCATGAGTTTCTCAATGGCTATTAACCTACAACCTCCCCCCCCCCTAAAAAAGGCCTTTCATAACTTCCTATATAATTCTCTCTGTATGCCAGTTTGAAATCAGGGCGCGTTTTAGATTGAACATGGCTCTCTTAGTGAGCATTCTTAGAGTTTTTTGTGGCTGCCTTAAGCAAAGCTTTCCAGAAGGCATCATGAAACCTTACGAAGGAACAAGTCTCACGATTAAGTCTGCTACGTCGTCTCGTATTTCGTCTCATTTAGCTGCACGGATGAAAGACTGGTCCCGGGTTTGAGAAGGAAAGATTGGATATTGCGAGCTTTGTTGTTGGCAGCAAAAAGTCTTTGGCCTCACAAAGGAGGTTCTAGGGGTAAAATTTATCCGGCGAGATGGAAATTGATGCTGATCTCTGACCAGGACAAAGACGTCTTCGTCAAAAATTGTTTGGAAGGCGGGGGCTCCATGTCTCCTTTTCAACCGCTGGTTTACATCCAGGATCTTGAATAAATCGACTGTGTGAGTCGAGAAAAGTTTCCATCGACGATTTATGTGCAGAATGCGACAGTTTTTCCGAGTAATTTGACGATGATTCGCCCCTGTTAAATGTGGAAATATTACGAGTGGTTTTTGGAAGTTCTGTGATGGCCACGAAATTAATATTGTGTGATTTACCGAAAGCGTTGACAAACAAAATTCAGGTATGTGGTTGAGCTCGTGTTACCAGGTTACGGTATAAAGCATTAAAAAAAACGCTTCGCAAGTATTTAGTTTAGGTGATTTTGTCTTAGAAAGCCTATTCTGTGCTCAAATATTGTGGCTTCTTAATCTGTTTTCGGCAGACACTTGCCTATGGGGCCTCATGGTTTGGCTCACTAAAAGGTTATAATTTCTGGATGTTTCAAATGTTCTTTATTTTATACCAAAATCCTGTTACTTCTGAGAGAGAAATTAACCATCGGTTGCCAGCAATAAAGTTGTCAGCTAGTATTTTGTAGCTACTTTCCAGTCGACTTAGATATCAAATTGTTAAAATGCGCTTGAAATTTCTTTAGCCACGATTTAGCAAACTCCAGACAGGTATATTTATAAAGGAGAAAACATATACCACAAAGATATCTTCATGCAGACCATCATAATTCTGTAGTTCTCGAAGACAAATGTAAAAGGAGGAACTGGTTGCGTTTTCCACCCACAAACTTGCGGCATCATGCCTAAAGTCTGCACTTATATGTTCTGCTGTAACCAGGACCGTTGGTGTAGACGCAAATTTTCCCTGTTAAAAAAAAACATTCATAACAGTAAGAAAGTTGAATTGGTAATCATTCTCCTATTTTTTTTGTATTAAATAATGCTTTTTTAAGAATATCTTTTTAAGAATATCCCCCTCTGAAAAATAGTGTAAAAATTGAAAAAGGTTTAAAAATGGCCTATGTGTCAGAAAGAATTTCGCGGACAGAACTGGGCTGTCTCTTTGCAGCTCATGTCTCCAAGTCCAAGTACGATATCTTTGATTGGATAACAACTGGAGTGTTTAGTACTTATGACATCAGCATAGCAAATGTTCACCTTATTGAAAACTTAACTAAAGGTCATTATTTTTTATGGTTTATGCAACGAAACAAGATGCAGCTGAGAGGTAACAATAAAGTGTTATTGCCTGAGGAAGGCTGACTTTTGAGCACTGTGATCCAGTCCACCATTCTGGAATGCGCATTTTACCCGCCACACCTCCATCAGGAGCACCTTGGTAGGCCATCCAGTCCACCGTGGCAAATTCTTTGACAAAGCGATCATTTCTTCCTGCTGCAGTCACGCACACCTAAAGATAAAATGTAATGGCTCATGTTTATTTTATATGGTAAGATAATATATAGATTTAGCCAAGGCCAAATGCGAAGCTCTCGTGGTAACTTACTTCCTGAAGTAAAGTTTTCTAAGCCTGCGATCTCTTGAATTCTGTTACTGGTCAGCGGAGAACTTTAAAAAAATCCGTCATTTCAATAAGTTGCCCACCTGAGCCCGCCATAAAGTCATGTGACACTGGTCTGCGGATGCCCTACTTTGACAGCTGTCGATTGATTATAACATGGATGTCCAAAATCGAGTTAAACACAATTTGTATATGTTTTGGACTTACAACTAGTAAGACATTTCACATCCTTTAACATGAAGACGCGGTCCTACGTACGTACGCACGATTTTGTTAGTAACCAAAATTTCTTGGATGCATAGATAACCAAATTTTCTTATCCATAGTGTTCCTCTGCGCGCGCAAGACGCGAAATCTCCGCTAGTAACTCGTTGTGAAAATAAAATATGTTCAAATAGTATTTTACTGGCCAGAAATATGACAGGTAAACAAGAGTTCTTGGAGATGTAGGACAAATGAACAGAGGCTCACTAATTACTACTTGAAGTAATACTTGAATTGAAAACTTCTTTTTAAAATATTCACCTCAAAATTCTCGAAGTTAACAGTTTCCACCCAGGATACAGTAGCATCATGTACAAAATTTTTCTCGCTTATGTTCCAGTGATTGGTCGTTATTTGTACGTGCACTTCTTTGTCCGGATAGAATGAAAACGGTGGAAATTTCACTACTTCACAGGCCGTCTCTGTCCACTGTACATGTCTTCTCAGTGAAACTCGTCCAGTCTGAACAGGAAAACCTGTCGAGGAACAACAAGAAAAAGAAGATACAACATAGAAGAAAAACAAAGCTAATTAGAGCTGAAAGCGATAAAAAACAAACAAACAAACAAAAAAACAACAACAGCCATAAAGTTAACATAAAGACAAAAAAAAAGATGCATCCTACAAATACCTGATGAGGATGAGAAAAAAAAGGTATAAAATCCTTTCTATATGCGAGGAAGTAATTTAAAAGCTGATTATACCATCACACAATCATATAGTGGCACTATATAACTGGCACTTTATTGCGTTCAAAACAGTACCAAAATAAACAAAATAGTATTTAATCATGATCAATTTTGGACCTACAGATGCACGGAAAATGCCATGTGCATGAAACGGAATTCCAAGATGGCGCCCAAGATGGCCGCCAAATTGAGTGATGTTATAAGTAATCAGCCGGACCATATCTCATAACACTAGAGCTCTACATACGCTGGCTAAGGTGGTTTTAAAAAAACCTTGTAATCCGCTCTCTTACCTGTACAGCTACCGGGATGATAGAGAGTGTGGTTACTCTTGCGCCTGCAAATGTCCAGCAGACAAAAGCACTTGTTCTTAAATGTTGTCGAGTTGGATGAACACACTGGCTCCTCGTACGACGGGCAGTTGTCATCACAAACACAGCGGGCATCAAATGCAGAGAAAGCTTTGCAGATGGCATGGTAATCGCAAGTAACGTTTGTGCACGGGTCTATATCTTTTAGGGCAAAAAAACAACAACAAAATCAGCACTTGTGTAAATAGCAAATTGATCTGACGTCCTATATCCTTTGAGAGCGCAACTGCTTTTTGATATTTTTCAATTGTGCTTTGTTTTTCCCGTGGAGAAAATTTATGGCAAAAAAGGATACGAAAGGGAAAGTTACCTTTTCTACAAAAACGCTTGAAAAAGAGGTACACAGCTGCAGTTATTCACCCAGATAATAAGACGATCAATACGAAGTTGTTCTTAATACTTAAACGCCATTTTTTATAACTTCTTTCTTGGACATTTGATCATAGTTTTTTACAGTGACAATTGCCTGACTTTATTCTTATTCCAATTTATTTCTTCAATTTGACCTTTGACCCAACGTCCAAATGCCTTGATAGTAGGACGAACCAGTATGAGAGACAAATCTTTGAAATTAAAGAATAAGCAAATATAAGAGTAATGTACCTCCCCCTATTGCATAGTCCACTGTAACTGGATCGTGAGACTTGCTCATTCCCTGACTGTCTTTGATGCACACTTTGAAAGACAAACGAGTGATCTCCTGGAAAATAACATCAAATATACCGATAAATAAAAGTTTGTATTGACTTGTTAGCTTTCAGACAGGGGCGTCCAGTTACGGCAATAAGGACAAGAGCAACTTTGAATCGTTTAAACGGACGTACAGTTCTCACGGTTATATAGTGGACGCTGCTGTCTGTTACAGTGGGATTACTATAACAGAGGTCACCTAGACAAAGTTGACCAATCGGGTTACATGAAAATAACAATACATTCCGAGAAAGTTGGTTGTCAATTACTTAACCATGAACCCACGGAGCCCCCGTTAAGAGGAAAATGAGTACGGAAAATGACAACAAGATTGTTGATTCAAGCTATTGCTTGAATTTGCCGTCAAGTGTTAAGTGCCACTTCGAACTTCTTCTTTTATTAGTCATAAGTGCTTTACTCTTTAGCGAAGGCAACTGTTTTAACCAGCAAATATTTGAAACAGTTTCAACTTATTAGGTCTCTTCAAGGCTACTCACCTCAATCCAGACAGTCAAAGCGTTGCTATAGCGACCATCTGCCTTCATTGATAGTTCCCTGGTGCCATTTTCATGGCTGGCAGACGCCAGAATATTGGGCGGCTCGTAGAATGGATTCTCAAACTTATAATCCTAAAAATCAGGATTTACCAAACACAATAATTTTCCCTCTGACTGTTTAAAGAAATATTGTCGCTTCCATCCTTTTGAAAAAAGTGATATTGTCCCAGTTCATTAAGGAACTGATTAGGCAAACTCTAGGTCTATAAAATATATCTAATAGTGGATGCATCTCCTTACAACGTAGCGGTCAACAAATCTAAATCACAACTCTTGTGAACAACGCATGAGGTTTTAACGAATTATTGATGATCAAGAAGGTCGTATCTCTTGTTGGACTTCAAGTCTTATTTCAAAAATGCACAATACGCCGATGCCACAGTGTCCCTTGAAGAAATGACAAATACACAACACAAACATTGTTTGTTAACCACGTTCGATTAAAGGCTTGAGTTTGGAAGTTAAGTCAATAAAAATTGAATGCATCATTAATAGACGTCACATTTTCCAACCTGACAAAAGGCATAATTGTTCTCTTTCTTTGGTGCACCAAGTCCAGAAAAATGAAGCCTTCCTTGCTCAGTAAAATTCCAAGCCTCAGGTAGCAAATCATAAGCAAGCCAGTTCTGAAAAGGTGGACGCAAGTAACAGTCACAGCATTAAACGTCTTTCCTTATGGTTTTTAAGAAAACTTAAACTGACGGTGAGAACCCTGAGAAAAATTCGTATCTGCAGTCTAGGAAAGAAGCAAAATACGATGACCTATATTTAACACTATTGTGACCGGGCGTTTTTGGGCTTCTGGGAATTGGAGGGGAAGGGGCCTTCGAAGACCCCTTCGAGAACTTTATAACCACTCATGATACCGCCACTAAATTTACACAAAATAGTGTAATCATCATTCCAATAACTAGGTGTAATGTGATTGACACAGTAACGTAATTTGACGTCACTAATGTCGCCTTGTTGCATTTCTTGTCTGAACCCATAGCTTATCAATTGTTCCCGTAGCCATTAAGCAAAAATAATTAAATTACTTAAAAATCATGACTATGGTTGACACTTTGATAATCTTTCACAATGGCAGTGACAACATGTTGACGTCATTTGTTACTGAGACCATATGCCTTTTTGGATCTGCCATTTTGAATTATTTAAATTTATTTAATTCCATTTATTCCTGCTAGTTGGCAATTTTAAATTCAATTAATTTTTCCAAACTAGTCACTAAAAAGCCTTGATCATATAAACAGCTACGTAAATAATGCTAAATTAAGTGTGACATAATAATTCATTAAAAGTAAATCTAGAAAAAGTGCAAAGTTTGAAAAATGTGGCTATCAAAACTGTGCTCAGACAAATTTCAGCAAAATCGCCAAGTTTGATGGTCCTAGTTTGAACTGTTTTAAATTTATTCAACATTGAAGTTTTAAGATGCCTCAAAGCCACCGGGCTGAAGAAGATTTAAAAAAAAAATAGATAAATAAATGAATAAAAAACGGATAGCTTTTATGTGACATCACAACACACTAGTGAACCCTAAAGTTTCGGCTTTGGGAAATGACGAGGATAGTTTAAATGCGCTACTTCAAGAAAACTTTCTTTCTTTTCCAAAAGCCTGCACATGCGCAGCCCGCGGGATATTTTGTTAAGGCTGAAAAGCCGCTCTATGAAAGAACCCCGCTCCGTCATCAGCGTCCCCCCCCCGCTCCTTCTTTTTTTCACTTCCAGTCCACCCCTCCACCCCTTTCGATTCGTCAGGCTGTCTTTGCAAAGCTAATTCAGAGATTTACGGTTTTAAAACATTTATGGGTTAGGTATTACAATAATTCTTCTAATATAATTTTTATATAATTTATAAGGGGAGGCCAAACTAACCACCAGGGTTTTAATTAGCTTCCATACAATCAGATTTAATTTTAAATTTAATTGATAACAAGTCGGACAAAGAAAAACTTAATAGTCGAAGACTGGGCTAAATTTTTTAAAACTCACCACTTTAAGTCCGGTATGGATACCGTCGAAACTCATAAACTCTCTCAAGCAAACAACGAAGCTGTCTGCTTTGACTTCTTCTAGCCAGATGTTCATGGAATCAAAAGGACGGTTAGAATGTTTATGTTGAACGGTTACAAACACTTGAGGTTTTATCTAAAAGAAGAGGAAAAATCACCACATAAGTAGCTTAAATATGATTAACGACCGTTGCCCCGAAAAGGGCCGGATTAACAGTGACTGACTTTATGACAAGCTTATGGCCATTATAGCTTCACAACAATTGTTGATTGGGGAAATAATTAAGTATCGACTTCGTTGCGGCTTTGAAAAGTTACTCGGTTTTGCATGCGGCGCTTTCCCAGAGTGAAGAGGAGATTCTTGAACAGCAAACAAAATATAGGAAAAACGGACGATTCATATAGTGCTAAGCCCTTTTCTTCTTAAAGGGGATATGCCACGATGATATTGCTGCTTTAGGCCAATTCTGTGCTGAAGTAATCACTGTGTCCATTTATCCATGCATTAAATGTTCCTGCAGAGCCATGAAGAAGATATCAAACAACTTTTATCATGGAGCACTATAACCATTACATTTTTTGGTGATTTTTGCAGGCAAGTATTCAAACAATCTACAAAACAAGGCCATTTTTTGGAACTTTACGCGCGGTTTAGTTATTTTTTCCCTTAAGGTCGAAGTTGAGTCACGGGTTTTTCATGAGTATTGACTTTAAAACTAAAATGGAAGACTAACAAAGAATAACATCGCGAAGTTACCTGATTCTTAATGCTCAGCGATATCTTCTTGCATTGTGTTCGTGACGTGAATTCATTAAATTCCACGATCCCTGAGTGTATGCCTTGATGCGAACCTTGAAATGCAAGCCAGTTGATCACAGACGTTCCACCAGAGCCACTACCTGCTTCGCGCACGCAGGCTTCAAAACCTGTTGTTGACACCGACTTCACCCAAAGAGACGCTGGCTCGTGGATTTTAACATATTTGTTTCCGTGACTGAGCGTCGCGAACACCTTTACATCTCCCGAACCCTGGAATTGAGTTTCGAAAGAAACGGCTTGGCAGCCATGGTTGTTTTGGGAAGTGTCGGTAATATTTACCTTCCCAGCTTGAAAGACAGCCCCTTGAATGTAAAAAAATAAAAAAATAAATAAAAATAAAAAAGAACTATGATAATGATATACACGATAACGATAACAATGACAATAACAATAACGATAACGATCATAATGATGATGATAATGATGATGATGATGATGATGATGAAGATGATGATGAAGATGATGATGATGACGACGATGACGATGACGATAGACCTGCCAGATGATGCGGAAGGGGGTATAGGGGCAACATATAACGTAGTATTTTACAATTAGACCAGATGAAAGGCGAGATAACAGCGGAACACATCTGAAGAGAAATTAAGACGGTTGTGTAGATCCAAATTGAATGGCGGAAATCTTATTAGTGCATCAATGTCTAGGCTGTAGGTTTAATACGCTACAGTGCAAGTATCGTGGATTGCATGTTGGAAGGGCTGGTCAGTATGGATAGAAAAACTAGGAAGTTATTGGCGGTAAATGGCTATTTACACACAAAAGGTAATGTTGCCAGACTGTATCTACTGAGAAAAGAAGGGGTGAGGGTTGATTGGTATTGAGGAGTGTTAGAAGGAGAGAAAAATTATTACATGGCTACCTGAGAGATATCAAGAGAACGGTTTGTTGAAGAAGAGAATCTTAAGGACTATCAGAAAAGAAGGGAAGAGGAGAAAGTCAGAAACGGAAAGCTCCACAGGGAGAATTTACTACGAAAACTTCAGATGTGGCTGAAGAGGAGTCCTGTGGATGTCTCAGGAATGGTTTTGTTCAAGATGGGAAAAGAAGGTAAAGCAATGCAAAGGCCTGGTATGGAAGATTAAGTTTGCCCGACATATTTTGAAGTACTCAGTTATCAGCCATCAATTCGTACTGCTCACATTTTGCGGAATGTGCTGTGCCTCTAAGCTGTTGGATGCAGCTGAGAAATGAGAGGACCAAGAAAAACACCATGGTGCTGGCGAGAATCGCCCAATAATAATGATAATGATAATAATAATAATAATAATAATAATAATAACTGCAATAAATTGATAAATGTTAATCGTTAATTTTTGGTTAAGTATGCACTTGTTGACCTAATCATCAGTTTCAATAAAACCCTTTACATTTCAGTTAGTAACGAAAGTTTGAAAACCTTAATAAATAAGCAAAAGAAATCAAATAAATTCTGAATGCAACAATATCTATTTCTTGACAATATATATATATTAATTGTTTCTGAATATTTGGTTACCTTTCCCCATTTTACTATCCTTCTCATATCACCCTAAAATGATGCGATCCTCTTATTTGGAATTATTTCGCTATGTCATGCAGATCAATTTACCATTTTTGAATCTATAGGTCTAATCCATCTGGATTAATTACACCCCATAAGTGGTTTACTTCCTTGAAAGCGAAGGTTGAGTTCGGGCCTCACGTCTCTTAGAACGTGCTTTAAGCCTGAGATCGTCGTCTACAAATTTTTTTGGGGGGGGCCTGGAGAGTATTTTTTGTCAGCTTCATATTTTTGCTTATCCAAGACGAGTAATCCTGCATAAGGGTTTTGTTGACGCACGTCTTCAGAGACTCAGAGGAAGCAAATTTGGACGCGCAACAGGTCTAATCCATCTGGATCAATTACATCCCATAAGTGGTTTACTTCCTTGAAAGCAAAGGTTGAACTCGGGCCTCACGTCTCTTAGAACGTGCTTTAAACCTGAGATCGTTGTCTATAAATTTCTTTTTGGGTGGGCCCAGGAGAGTATTTTGTCGGCTTGAGCGTGCTTTAAGCCTGAGATCGTTGTGTATAAATTTCTTTTTGGGTGGGCCCTGGAGAGTATTTTGTCAGCTTGATATTTTTGCTTATTTAAGACGAGTAATCCTGCATAAGGGTTTTGTTGACGCACGTCTTCAGAGGCCCAAAGGAAGCACATTTGGACGCGCAACAGGTCTAATCCATCTGGATCAATTACATCCTATAAGTGGTTTACTTCCTTGAAAGCAAAGGTTGAGTTCGGGCCTCACGTCTCTTAGAGCGCGCTTTAAGCCTGAGATCGTCGTCGATAAATACCTTTTTGGGTAGGCCCAGGAGAGTATTTTGTCAGCTTGAGCGTGCTTTAAGCCTGAGATCGTCGTCTATAAATTCATTTTTGGGTGGGCCCCGGAGAGTATTTTGTCAGCTTGATATTTTTGATTATACAAGGCGAGTAATCCTGCATAAGGTTTTTGTTGACGTACGTCGTCAGAGACCCGGAGGAAGCACATTTGGATGCGCAACAGGTAAAATTATTACCTACAAGGTTTTCAAGAAGTACCGGAGAGAAGTCTCCCAGTTTCCAGTTTGCTTGGAGAGATTTCACCCATAAATATCCCGCACCACTAGTTGCTGCCCTTGTCCCTCCTAAGATGCGCATGAAAAATTGTCTTCGTAGATAAACAAATACCATTGGGGTGCTCGAGAAAACGATGAAACGTGCAGTCTGCACCAAATTTGTATTGGTCAGATTGCAGTCAATTGTCAACCCCCTTAACAAAATTTGCCAACAACATTCTTGTTTGATGAAAATTACCAGAAATTTGTTATTTACCAGTACAATAATCGATGGTCATTAGTAACTTACCACTGGTAAAATATAGCTGCAAATAAAGCACCTGAGCGGCAAGGAAAGCAAAGAGTGGCTTCGTCATCATTGCCTTAATTCTTTACGGCTGTGTATTTGATATTACCTCTCCTCTGTTGTAAATGCGTATATGGACAGTAGGCATCTCTAATTAAACCTTCTCGGTTTTGGAATGAGGAAGACTTACACCAGTTATTTAGCACCTATCTCTCCAACGGGGTTAAAGGGTCGTCGGACCATGTGAGCGTTTTAGCGTATATTCCGCTGGCGTTGTCGGCATTGTGGAAAATGATTGGCTGGGGTTCGACAACTACTTACTACAATGGTCCTTGGGGATAAACGTCAAGCAACGTTGTTTAACCTTATCCAGTGAGCTTAAACCTTTTATAATCAGCATCCGTTGGCTAAACATGCCACTTTCTGGAAATAAACAACTATTCATGCGACATTGAATTAAGATCGTAAACAGGTACACTAGGTATCGCAGATTGTCTTGCTAAAAATCAGGACATTTTCTGTTCTGAAAATACAGGTCATGTAATTCGAGGTCTTAGAGCACAGAATATACTCGTAATAATGGCCTCAATCAACACAACGATGCGTGGAAGCTCTGCAGTTGCCAAAATTAAGACACTTAAACTTATCAGACTTGGAAAAAAAATAGGAAGATATTCGAGTACATGATTCCGCATTCTCCCGCTTAAACGTGATTAAAGGAAAGCTGATGTTTGTTATCTTAAAAATTGACCGACACGTACACCGCTTAATACAAACAGCTATGGACTCTGGCCCTGTTAGGACACCGACTATACCGTACATCAGGGGTACCTCTGAAACTATTGCCCGTATATTACAACCTTACAATATACGTGTTGCACATAAACCGATAACCACTTTACGGCGACTGGTTACTAATGTCAGGGACAAAGACAAACCGGAGCACAGACAGGGAGCAGTATACAAGATCAAATGCTGCGACTGCCAGGCTTCTTACATTGGTGAAACCGGCAAAACCTAAGCACGCGACTGACCGAACACAAACGAGCGACGAGGAATGGGGACGTCAACAATCACATTGCTGAGCAACATTTACAGACAAAACATCAAATTGACTGGGACTCTGCGACCCGGGGGGACTCCCATATGAAACAGACGGGGATGCTCGTCGTCTCGCTTAGGTGTGTAAATTTTGGATTTTGGTCTCGCTTAGGGTGTTCCGGGCAAAGCGCCAATATTTTAAGCCGCCAAGGTCTCGTTTAGGGTTCTGCAAAGAACTTGAGATTTATGACAATGCTTTTAAACACTACTATTAGATAAAAGCATTCCATGATTATGTCTTTATATCATTAAAACTCATTGCATGTCGTATTTGTGTGTTTTGAAGCGGTCTCTTTTAGTGGTCAAAATTTGCTTAAGCCACTTGGTCTCCTTTATCAAAAAAGCGAGCCACGCCCATATGGTCTCCTTTAGGGTTAAATTCAAAATTTCCGACGAGCATCCCCGTCTGTTTCATATGGAAGTTCCCCCCCAGCTCTGCGACATGTATAACGTATTCTACAGACTACTATCAACGTCTCACTTTAGAAAGCTCAGTGGTTTACTAACGTAGAACAAACGCCACTGAATCGTAGCCAACAGTTACCAGCGCCGTACAAACGACTTATTGACGAGATCAAGCAAAATTAACTACGAGAGAACGACTGGAGAACTGACAATTTGACTAACAACAGACCACTGTTTAACTGTGACAACAGACGGATCGAAACCCACCAATTACTGATTACGAGTCTTCATAGCCAATACCATTACGGCTTAACTGACAGACGACCAATAACATCGCGACGTAATTGTCCAATCAGATCAATAGCCAGAGGATAATACCATCAACTGACGTGATACAACTCACTTTGACTCTGAAGATGACTACCGAACAGGTTGTCGAAACGTCAGTCACTGTCAACAACAGTCCTATTAAAGACTACGTTCACCCGGACGATCAAACTCAACCTACAAACAGCTATTCTATTGCTTTCAAGTCAATTTTCCTTAACAAAGTACGCAGGTTGAAATTACGGTTCTAGAAAGGAATTATTTTTCAAGCGACAGAATAAAAGTCTCACTGCAAACGGAGCTAAGGCCAAACTGATAGGCTTTTAGAATTCAGAGGACTTGATGTCCACCTCCATAATTCTTCATAAGATACACAGCCTCATTCATTAATTGATAAATAATGTATTCACTTATGTCTTAATGGGTTATAGTTTCCTTTGCTAATTATTCACTTCCACTACGGACCAAATACCTTCTCACACTACACCAGAGTGTGACACAGAACCTATCAGATATGTGACACTCCACTTCGGAGATCGGTGCGGCGCAGTTACGATCCGTTACATAAATCGAGCCCAAATCAACGTTCCTATGTGTGAACAGAAGCCCGGTATGGTTTTGGTGCCGGTGCAAAAGCTATGCTTTATAGTGTGAACATGCCTAAATCAGGTGCAATGACTTTTATATCCGGTAAAATTCATTTATTCAGCCTAAAAGTCAGTGAAAGGATTTGAATTCAGCCTCAAGTGAAATACGGGTTTGAATGTCTAAAACAATAGAAAACTAGTTGGGATGAATGGATAAGACTAATCTACGGAAATGCAGACCACGGAACCGTGGAACCTAAAGAAATGACTATTTTTATTAGTAGAGGTAATCATTGATTACGGATCCACATTTCGTCATTTACGGAAACGAAATCGAGTCGAAAAGAGTCAAGTTTCCCGCTCGAGGTGTCCCTGATTAAAATTTATAGGGGCGGCTAATTATGATTTGCGGTTGTCCGTGTATAGCTCAAATTTTTCTGCCTTGGTGCCACAGTAACACCAGATTAGGATGCGTTCTGACGAACGCGACAACTGCCTTTGGTTAACATGATAAAGTAATTAGTTACAATTAACTGTTAACATTTCCGGCCTCAATCGCATACAATAACTCGCGTTATCAATGGCTGCAAACAGAGCAGCCACTACACTCGTGCGTAGTGGCCCCGCTAGCGCCCCGGATTGCTTGCCAGCAGGCTAGGTCCCAGCCTCAGCTCTCCATCGACCCGTGGCGCTGACTAAACGGATCGTGAAATGGAAAAATCAATTACAATTCTTTGAAACTTTATTCTATCCTCAGCCGGCCGTGCAGCATGTAGTACACAGATTTAATTTTTAAGTAAGAGTTGGAGCCTCTTGCTGATTTTTGAATAGGCTGCTTTTGAATTAACCAAATCTACATTAAATAATGAATTAAAATTATTGGAAATGGATAATAATTAACGATCCGCAAGAAAACAAAAGCAGTCAAATACTACACAGATATTTGGGTTTTCAAGTTAAACATCAAATACATCCAATCAGTTTAATTTAGGCTAGTTTAATTTAAACGCAGATGTTTCTATTAGCGTCAAATAAACTGTTCGGATCGATTCTTTGGTAATAAGTAATCTTTTGCTTTCAAGTTATTTATGACACTAAACCAGACGAAAATTAGCATACATAAGAGACAAACCTGGGCCTAAAGCTAATATTATTTTGCAAAATAAGTTTTATTTTAAAACATGTTTATTTAATGAACAAGGAGATGAATTTCGTTACTAATGCACTAAAGCAGATGTCCTCACCGCCTGGGCCATGCATGACGTCACTTAGCTTCTTTTAACCCAGTAGAAAACATTGATATACCAAGAAAGTACATGGAAAGAAATACATTTTACAGACTGATCTATTCATTATTAGATGTTATCAAAACTGATTCATGGATTTTTTATTGATCACAGTAATTTAACTGGCCGCTTGTTTAAAAAGACAAGAAGGGGTTTTTCAGTAAGAATAATAGGTCTTGAGCTAAAATTGCAACCTTGAATCACTGGCATGTATGTCTCATTAAGGGTATTTCAAAAAAATATTTGTTTGTCCGCAGAAATTTTTCGTGGCATTTGTGTTTCATCTCAACTTGAAAATCTTTTGCTATTATTAGGGCGGCCGTGTGGAAGGAGTTCGTTTTCTTCAAAGTGGTGCCGCGATTGAATCCTTATAGATAGGGTGTTTCCGTATTGAATCACTCTCAAGGCAAAGTCCTTGATATGAAAATAAATAAATTGAGTTGTCAGACAACTGAAACTAATATTTTCAAAAAAGGGCCATGGAAACAATTAAGAGGCGCTTTTCATTGAACAAAAATCCCGGTTTGACCAATGGAAATGTACATTGGTTGCACAGACCCGACCCAAGCCAAGTCGCGTCTGCTTATTGTACTTTTAAGCAGGCTACCGAAAAGCGGTTGTAAAGAAAAACAATTAACTTTCTCAAATGGAAAGGGACGTTTCGATCCGACCGACCGAAAGGACTGGTCAAAGTGGACCGCTTTCCAAGGTGGTCCTAAATATTCCTGTCGGAAGGAACCAAAATGGTCCGTTGCATTTGATTTCCTACCGAAAATTGCCGGAATTTAAGGCTGAATGGAAAGCAACTCATGCAAGGAACAATCCCTATTGAAGTACCTCCTCAAAATCCTTGTAATTAAGCTGGACAAGTAACAGGAATGTGTACCAATGTTTTCGTTTGCTATAAGACAAAAAAGGCTTCACGAAACCTTAATTAACAATTAATGAATGAGGCTGAGTATCTTATGAAGAACTATGGAGATCGAGGATAACACCCTCCGAGATCTCCATAATTCTTCATATGATCCGAAAGCCGAATTCAATAATTGTTTTATTATTCACTCAAAATAATTCCTAGCTTAAAAACGTAGCTAAAACAAGCTTACCTGCATCGATGTTAAGTTTATCTTCGATAGTTTACGTTTAGCTTTGTCCAGCTCCGCAAATATTCTCCAAATAGCAGATGTCGCCCTCCGAGTCGCCTTCTGTCTGTTTTTGCTATGTTTTTAACCATTATTTCGCCTAGTTCCAGCTGTAGTTCTTACTCTTGAAACGAGTGAAGTGTCCGCCATTTTAGTTTTTACAACGAAAACAACTCAATCTCGTCCCCAGGTCTTCTCGGTTAATGGTGCATTAACCTGTAGAAGGCTGCATTTTTGACGTCATTTCCTCGTTAAACACAAAATTCTTCCAAACTTGGTCATCAGTAACTGGTTATGGTGAATTATGTGTGTGCTTTTAGCCAATTAGAATTAGGGAAATATTTTGAATAAATAATAAAGAAATTTAATGCCTTTCACCTTAAATGTACCGTTAATTTTTAAATACAATCCTTTTATGGAATAAAAAGCTTTAGTCCATTCACAACAAATGTAGTGGTACTCTCTAATTAATTACGAGTTCGCGCCTCTTGCATTATGTAATTACAGTGGAGACATACGAAGAGCAGGATATAGGCGATAACTTAAAATTTTTGGAAATGGATTTGAATGATCAAATGACTGCAATAAAACAAGAACAGTTAAGTGCCCAGATACTTGGGCTGTCAGGTTAAAGTGCACATTAAAAACTGTCAATCAAATGACAAAACCGCAGATGCCTCATCTATTAAATTCAGAGTAAGATTCGCTAATCGGAGTTCTTTGAGTTCTATTAACATATGTAAATTTCGAAATTCGACCTAAAGCTAATACTACCTCGCAAAGGAAGTTTTATCTTAAAACGTGTTATTTTATGAACAAGGAGATGAATTTCGTTGTTGACGCTTAAACACGGACAATCTCACTGCCTGGGCCATGACTGACTGTTCGCCTAGTTTAACACACGACTGGGGTGTGATATTTATTTTGCTTAATTCTCTTTTCAGTTTGGTTGCTATCGGCGGAAATTCTACAGTTTTGTTGATCATCTACAGAGTACGCGCGCTGAGAAGTTCGTCAAATATCCTCATCGCATCGCTGGCGATTGCAGATCTCGAAGTCGGCCTTGTTGTGTATCCTGTCTACATCGCGTTAACTGTCACAAGGAAGTGGTTCAGCGCGCACTTTGTGTACAGACTGGAAAACTTTCTTTGGATTCAATGTTTAGTAACATCAACATTTACTCTCTGCGCGATTAGCATCGACAGGCTTATTGCCGTAACGTTCGCCATTCGGTGCAAACAAATAATAACAAAAAAGCGGTCCTACCGAACAATCCTTTCAATTTGGATCACATCGTTGTTTTTCGGATGTTCTAGTTTGTTTGTCGAGGATATTGGCAAGGTTTCCGTTCTTTGGATTGTAACGCTTGTGCTAACTGTCGTCATACCATTTGCAGTAATAATTTACTGCTATTTTCAGATATTTAAAGCAGTACATGAGCAAAAAGAAAATATCTGTCGCCTAAGTCCAATGGAAGCTGCCGACATGCTAAAGAATAGGAAAGCAGCATGGACAGTGGCTATCGTTGTTTCTATATTTTTCATGACATTTTTCTCAAACGTGATGTTCTCGGCCATAGACGTAAGTACGAGAGATTTCTGCGAGAAGGCGCTAGTTTACCGACATTGGTTGTGGGGAATTCTACTTGCTTTTAGTAGCTCGGCTTGGAATCCTTTCGTCTATGCTGCCAGAATCAGAGAATTCAGATGCGAACTAAAGCGCTTGTTCAAGCTATCTCAAAATTTTAGGTAACTACTCGATCTTCTTCCTCAGTTTTTTTATCTCGCTCAGCAAACGCCATGAGTACAATCAAGAGCCATAATGGGACTGGTACAATCTCAACGAAAGAATCATGAACAAAACATTAAACAGCATTTTGCAAGTGCGCTCTTCCAAATTATTATTTTAGTTTCGTAAAGCTTTTCTCGCCATTTTTCTCACGAGCCCGGAATTCAAGGCTTTTGAAAATAAAATAACCAGTGATCTAATCTTGGTGTAATAAGACATACTGTTAAACTTTATTTAAGCGATAGGTTAATTTGTTTATATTTGAGGACACCAAATCGCATTCTTAAATAAATTATAGAGTTCCTCAGGAAGTCAAAAGTTATTGGGTTTTTTTATGAAAAATAAATTAAGCCACATTATATATGCCTATTAAAAGAGATTTCTTAAGACACAAAACGGTAAAAACGAGCGATAATATCCAGTATCCAGTATGTAACTGGAATAAACTATAGCTCGACGGACTCTTCCGTTTCTTGAACGTCGAAGATGTACTCTGCGGCCATCATCAGCTAGGTACTGGGTAGCGTTATCTGCTGCAACTGAGGATTCCTGGGGAAAGTATGCCTCAAGGAAAGCCGAATCTGCAAACGACAATTCGCAGAACTACGCAGCCAGGGCATTAACGATTCTTTTTAATGCCCCCAAAAAATCCATACTCAAATTTTCGTACCCAAAAAAATACTTGCCAAATTTTCGTACCGAAAAAAAATCCCGGAATCGAAAATTTCAAACACAAAAAAATCCTTCGATCATCCCCGTCGCTTGAAATCCCGAGTACTAAGGCTTACTTTCCAGCAAATAAAATGAACTGAATGTAAAAAGTCAAAGAGAAATAGCGAAAAATTCAACTTCTAATTATAAATCTTTTCTTATGGTTTAGAATAAACTATTCTCGAAACTGAGAATGTTTTGATCAAAGCTGTGTAAATCGAACTGAAACTGTGCATGGAACCTTGCATTTCCTGTATTTATCTCACCTATTGTATGGAATATGAGTGAAAATCTTTATTATGAATCGGTATATTTCAAAGAGCTACACAACGAGCAAGTATAATGTTGACCGACAATATAGAGAGCGGGGCAGCTGTAGTGTCGACTAATTCTAGTTTATCATATAAAGGGGAATTTCCATAAGGCAATTTGTCTCCATCAAGTATATAATGATAGCTCCGGCTGTGATGTCATTCGGCTTCAGTATTGTACGGCGCAGGCGCGCGGTGAGCACATGGGAACTGTTTTTCGAGCAGGTACCCCGGGGACTTACCACAGCAAAACCTTAAACCAAAGCGGCTGGAGGTCGCTGAGTTGTACAGGTTACGTTATTATTTCGAGGAAGAAAGCGAAAGTGTTTGCCGAGTAAAACGCAAGCGGTTTGAGGCATCTGGCCTTTACCTTATAAATTTGGTGATTTTTTAAGTCGCTCACTTCGAGGCCAGGTCGTGTGTGGCAAACGTAAAAAAGCTACTAATTGAAGAATGAAGCTTTAAAGAAGCCTTGCAGG
This sequence comes from Porites lobata, assembly GCA_942486035.1. Taxonomy (NCBI): domain Eukaryota; kingdom Metazoa; phylum Cnidaria; class Anthozoa; order Scleractinia; family Poritidae; genus Porites; species Porites lobata. The sequence continues at coordinate 2,894,478 of CALNXK010000049.1, read as the reverse complement.
TGGTTAATCGCGGCCAAGGAGACCCTGCAAGCACAACAACAACAATCCTTACAACCAGTGCCTGAATGCATTTTCTAAGGATTCGCCGGTTTCAACGACATTACAGTTTGGAACTTCACGCGCTTAACCTACGTAGGGACAAGGTGCTTGTCTCGCTTTGCCGTCTTCAAGCAAGAAGATGGCTTACACTAGCTTTTTGTGTGGAGGCGGTAATCAACAAGGCCTAAATGCAAATTTTGAAAAGCCATATGTAGCAGCTGTGATGTAAGGGGACACATTGCCAGTGTCTGTAAGAAGGGCACAGTAAAGTGAACGCTCTGAATGTGAAGTATCCTTGTCCTGGGAAGAGGAGCTGCCAACATGGTGGAATGATGCGGCAGACTGATTTAGACTGCTTTGAGGATGTGTGACAGTATCCTCTGAAAAATGTCTGGGCATAAACCACTGCGTAGTGCAGACGGTTTCACTCTCATGTCCTTTCAGCTAGTGGTTTCAGCTCTCATATCTATAACGCATGAGGTCTGACTTTATCGGCTCAATAAAAAATGTTGCTTGCCGTTGTGCCGTTTACGGTATTCTCTTTAATGTACTTGGAAGGGTCGCAACTAGAGGTTCCAACCAAGAAATAACCAGGGTTCAGTTCAGGGTCCGGTTACAATCCGAAATTTATAATCACTCTTATACCACTACAGGACAAATTTCTGCAATTTGATTGGCTTAGAGCAGTGGTATTAAAGCTTAATTTGAGATACCTACATGTGAAAGTTACAACCCTTTTGTGGGTAGTACTATAAACAAATAATAGCATGATTTTACGTGATATTTTTGCATAAATACCACTCGTGACATTTCAAAATTGTCTCAAATTTCACTCGCCTAACGGCTCGTGAAGTTATGTATAACAATTTTGAAATATCACTCGTGGTATTTGTGCCAAATATCACTACAAATCATGCTATTACCTATACAAACTGTGAGAACCGTCACCAAATTGAGGAAACCATATAGAAAATAACCGCTCAAATAGTTAAAAGAAAAGAGGGTATGAAATTATGTATAAAAATTTTGAAATATCACTCGTGGTATTTATGCCAACTCAGATCACTACAAATCATGCTGTTACCTATACAAACTGTGACAACCGTCACCAAATTGAGGAAACCATATAGAAAATAACCGCTCAAATAGTTAAAAGAAAAGAGGGTATGAAACTATGTATAACAATTTTGAAATATCACTCGTGGTATTTATGCCAACTCAGATCACCACAAATCATGCTATTACCTATACAAACTGTGAGAACCGTCACCAAATTGAGTAAAACATAGGAAAATAACCGCTCAAATAGTTAAAAAAAAAAGGGTATAAATGACACAGCAAATACAGAAGGACGCACGGATGGACAAACTCGAAGAATATTGTAACGGACTGCAATTAAGGTTTTTGGAAACTTGTTACTATATTTCCTTTATGCTTGTAACGATATATTAAGCTTGGTTGTATTTGTTTTACACAAAGCTGTCATTCACAAGTTATTTCTTTCTTAAGTATAATTAAGTTTCATAGCGAAAAAGGACGCGTAACTGGCACTATGAACAAAATGAGCAAGACAACAGTGAAGGCACGAAACAGGCACGAAAATTTATCGTCATGGATGACAACAAACCATCTTATTAAAAAATTTATACTATTTATAATAACGAGACAGTCACAAAAACATATAAGAGGACTTTTGAAAAGATTTGTATGGCCTTGTATTTTTTATAACATAATTATACCAATAATTATATATGTAAACTGAATTCTTGCAGAGTATTTCCTGGAGTAATTTTATTTTTATCGTTGTAAATTCCGAAATAGTCCCTGTGGCAAAATTTGATATAATTTGTGGGAGGCGCCTGAGCACCAAAATATTACACCAATCCAAAATCAAGCGTGGTAATCCATCATTTTTTTCATTTTAATTAATCCTTTTGGCACAAAAATTAACATAGATAAAGAATAAGCAAATTCTTAATTTTGGAAATAATAGGGAAAATGTCGTCTGAAAACATAATTTTTACTTTGGGTTTGGTAACCATAAAAGTTGCTTACCACAATGGCTTTTTGTGTTCTCAGGAGCCCATCAAATGGAGCCTCCATCTCCCATACATGCCCTTGGAGTCAACCCTTTGCCGAGTAGATTTATAATCAGAACGGTTCCCAGAGGAGACTTTGCCCGCAGAAAGTGGTAAGAGCCAATCACAACGACGAAATGACAGGGCTATTGTACATCATCAAACAACAGGAAATTCGATGTTGACAGGCCAAACACAATCATAAACTAGTGAAACGTGACTTTAGCGTTTTTATCCCTCAGAGATTTTCGTTCTCTTCTTTCTAGCGGGTAGATTTTACTGTGGAGAGGTTCTGACTACGTTAATCTTAATTTTGGCTGCCTATCTCACATTAAGAGACCATGAAGCTGGTCTGTTCCACGCATAATAATTAACTACTTCCTGCAGTCTGTAGTTCTGACAGGATTCGGTTTTTTAGCCAATTTTTTTAAGCGTTAAGGTTCTTATTTCGGCTAAATGACTCAATATTAATCAAATTTCTAGTTTTTCAAGGTTTTTTTGCGAAATGCGTTTATCTGAATAAATACTTGTAGTCCTTGTGGTTGTTTTGTCCGTCAGCTAGTGTGATGATTCCCTGCTATGTTTTGTAACGCCGGGCCCGGCTATTTTTACATTGTTTTCTGGCGAAAAGTGCTCTACAGATGCGAATTCGAGGAAAGAATGGAGCTTAAACATCTTCATTAACCGCTGAGAATTGTCCTGTTAGTCAGTCATAATTCTTTTGTCGCAGATACCATCCGTTTTGTTTTTCTTGAAAAAAAGTCGCAAAGACAACCTTTCCGTGATCCTCAATTTGCTACCTTTGTCCCATCGCTTCATGCTCAGTCTCCGTCGGGTAATTCATTAACTTTTATTTCATGATACCCAGATCCCAGCGGCTGTAAAATCGTAAAAATGGACGTATAATAAAAAAGGAAAACGGTCGAAGGACGGGCTTCTGAGTTCGACTTTATCCAAGTTTATTTTTACACGGTGACATACGACCTCACGGAAATATGACACTTTTTGCGGGAAACAAGCCGTTCTATTTATAAATCTACTCGGGAAAGGGTTGACTCAAGAAATTAATGGAGATGGAGGCTCCATTTGATGGGCTGTACTGTCGCACTTTGTAATAATCGTCGCACTTTGTAATACCTGTCGCACTTTGTAATAAAATTGTCACACTTTGTAATACCTGTCGCACTTTGTAATAACACTTGTCGCACTTTGTAATAAAAAAGCTGTCGCACTTTAAAATAAAATAGAAATAGATGAATGAAATAGATGGTCGGAGGACAAGTAAACCCAGTAATAAGTGTCATCATCGACAACAACAACAACGACAATAATAATAATAAGTGTTCACATCAACTTCTGGCTTCAAGATCTTTCTAGGGAAGTACAACTCTTTATATGCGGACGACCTCGATAGAGAGAAAGTGTCTACGCCTATGACAGGGAGAGTCGTTTAAAATGGGAGTTTGTATTGGAATTTCATTTAATTGATTGTTAGTAAAAGTGATTAAAGGTGTCCTTCAGGAGAAACGTGATCGTATAAGGAAAATAATTTTAAAGTTTTACTACTAGCACAGGCAACTAGGAAACCTATGATTTCGTTACCTGCGAGGTATTACTTGAGACATATACAGAGATATTACTTCATTTGTATTTATTACCATGAATAAGCTATACTGTATTTCATAAAACCAAATGAAAATCACAAACTCAGAGCACAACCCGGTGCCACAATCATTCTGATCATCATCATTAATGTCACTATTATTTTCGCACTAAAATGTTCTTTAAAACATTGCATATCACTTCATTGTGCCACGATGACCACTACTAATGAATGTTGTGGAAATTTCGAATACGCTGGAACCTACATGAAACGGCATCATTGTGATAAATACACAAAACCAGTGTTAGATCTGGATATAGTTAAAGGCTACGTGCTGTGTACAGCTGAACATTGTTCTCTGAGATCGCGTAAACCTAAACTTTACGGAGATATTAAAAGAAGATACCCTAAGATTACAGCAGCTATGGAAAAATTATTATATTTTTAGACTGCAAAACAGTTTGTATTTTTGCGTATTCAAGTATTCGCGAGCAGTCAAACAAAAGGTCTGGAACGAAGCTGAAAACAGAGAGCGAGACTGGGGAGAGACGCTAAAAATACGGACTGTCCGTTTTGCATACGTGATATTCGTTCGAATTACCCGCTTCTCCCAGCCACGGGCAATTCCCATTGGCTAAATTTCGATGCAAGCTGTCACCAAGCTGTCAAGTAATGTTTTTAACAAGTCATTCGCGATATTCCCTACCGTGATGAATTTCTAAAGCTTTAACTGTAAAATGACGGATGTTGATCGCCTG